>JAGDYQ010000126.1:0-422738 GCA_021962125.1 Bulinus truncatus | reverse complement strand
AAAAAGTGGTAACTCTGACCACTACTGAGCTTCTGATTGTATATTTCTGTCTTCCAACCTCATCGAACCCCCACCCGACCATTTTTTCAAAGCCCCCCCTCCTTTGTTCGCTAATTTTATTTAAAATGTTATTTCTCATATTTTATATATGCAATGTATTCAATTAATTAATATTATTGACAATTGATATAAACAATAGTATTTACTAGAATTTTGTGTCTATTAAACTATTATCCGTAAGTGAGGGAGGTCGATGCTAATTTATATTTTAAATTGTTTTAATTTACAATGCCACGGCTGCTTACAGACGCTTAGCTCCCTGCTAGCCTCTCGAAGGTAATACATAACAATATTAATATGAATGTTAAATTAATGTTTCTTGGCGGTCCAGTAATTTTCTTTTTATGGATTTGTACCTAACCGCAGCCCAGGTTGGGGACCACTGTATTAAATCAGTACAGTGTAACATAAATATGATTTATTTATCCAATACGATACAAACTTTTGAAACTAATTTAGAAGCAATCTGATTATTAAAACCTATTTGAAATATAAAAGTAAAGTAACAGTTAAAATGTATCCATAGATTTCTATGCATGAATGTAAATCTATTAATTTAATTATGTTAACTCATCAAGAGTCTTAAGGTGATGTTCTATCGAATGCTGAAGAACAAATCTGACCTCTGGTTCCCCCCCCCCCCTTTTCACTAACCTCTCCTCTTTCCCCCCCCCCCCTACCCCGCCCTCCGCCGTTTTTTTCTTTTTTGCAACAACAAAGCGGGTAAAGAATTGGATAATTAGTGAGAATTTCACAGTTTCACTACTGTGCGAAAGAAACGTTCTTGCGTTATACTTTTTGATCGTATTAGGACATAAAAGAATCGGGTGCCAGTTTGTCGGTTAAGGAAATTTGGCTGACTATAAAATAGTATAAAAGACACTTTAAAGCGAACATTTTGAAACTAACTTACTAAGTGATTCAATTTTCCGCCTTTATCGATTAAAAAAGTGTTTCAAGTTTCCAGTAAAGAAAATCTACACTTTAGGTAAGTAGGCATTCACATACCTGTGCACTTTTTTAATGTATTAAAGCTTAGAATGTTTGACATTTCTATTTTACGTCAAAGAAGTTTTTTTTTCTAATCTCCTATAAACAATTTTCTCTCACCCCCTCCTCCGTCCTTCTACAATTGTTAACTTCCATGTATTAATCTCCAAAGTATTTCTTCTTTACCCACTTATTTTAATTACATGTCTTATTCTTCTTACTAGATAACATTATTTGATTACTGTTGCTCTGTTATATCTACTGCTGATGTATATTATCTACTGTTACTGTATTGGTTTGTACTGTTACTTTGTTGTATCTATTATATTGTATAACATCTACTGTTTCTGTATTTTCATCTACTGTTGCAATATGGTTTCTACTGTTGATGTATTGTATATACTGTAGTCGTATTATATCCATTGTTGCTGTATTGTTTCTATATTTTGTCTATAATATTTAATGTTGCTGTATGGTTTCAACTGTTGCTGTATCGTATCTACTATTCTGTAATATATCTATTGTTGCTGTATTTTTTGTATCTACAGTTTCTGTATTGTATCTTGTACATACTGTTGCGGTATTGTATGTATTGCTGCTATATTGTACCTTCGGTTTCCGTTATGTATCTAATGTTGCTGTTTTGTATCTACTTTTGCTATATTGTATATACTGCTGCTGTATTGTATTTATTTTCGCTGTATTGTATCTACTTTGCTGTATTTTTTCTTATGTTGCTGTATAGTATATTTGCTCTAAAGTATCTACTGTTTTTGTATTGTCTTGTATGCCTATTGGTGAAGTATTGTATCAACTTAACATGTAAAGTAACTTATGTTGCCATATTTAACTACTGTTGCTGTATTTTTATCTACTGTTGCTGTACAGTATTGTATCTTGTACCAACTATTGCTGTATTGTATCTTATGTTTCTGTATAATATCTACTGTTTGGATTTTCAGATTTGTATTTATTAATTGCTGTGCCGTACCAGTGGCGTCACTATGGTTGGTGTCACCCGGTGCAAAAAATTCAGGTTGCCCCTCACCCCACCGAAAGACTTCCACCATGAGCAATGGTACATATTTCGAACGCATTTTCCTGCACTAGACCTTAGAGAATATATTTTAAAATACCTAAAGTGATACAAACGGTAGTATTACTGACAGTATTTTAGAAAAAAAATATTACTTTCATTAAACTGTGAAACCCTGTGACTACATGCGTCCATTTTAAAACGTTCGCAAAATACTCAGGATTATTCGAAGCAGCTTTTAGATGTATTTATGTACCTAAGCTCTTTATAATCTGCATGGTGGCACCCTGTGCTACTGCTCTGCATGGTGGCACCATGTGATACTGCTCTGCATGGTGGCACCATGTGATACTGCTCTGCATGGTGGCACCATGTGATACCGCTCTGCACTGTTATAAATTTGACAAGTTTTTCTTCTATGAAGCTTAGAACTGTTTATTTTGTGTCATCGCCCCCCCCCTATAATGCCTCTAGTGACGTCACTGTGCCATACTAAACATATATTTTAGAAATCCATTAAAGCTTTTTGTTATATTGAAATATCTTTACATCAAAATAGGTGCTATAATATGTCGACCTGTCAGTCATGAGAAAAAAATGGTTGAGGCTGCTTTAATGAATCAAACAGTGGAACTTAAAGACCTCTTGAAAGGTTTGTTTTAATTTATGGAAAATTATATTATGTCCTAAACCTGTGTGTAATTTTATTACTTTTAAATTTCGAAATACACTTAATATCTGACAAAAATATAATTTTGCATCTTCCAGGTTTCCGTGAAAATAGATTATCAAAGAAGCTTTCGCCAACCCTCTTATCTATACAAAGGCAAGAAACGTTAATTATTTATGTTCAGCAAACCAAAAGATCTGATATGTGTAATACGCAACAAGTAGCTGTAACTCTATTGGGAGATAAATCCAAGACAGATGCACACATAAATCAGCCAGAAGAAGACGTTATAACGCAGCCAGAGGAAAATATTCTGAAGAGAAAAGAAGACACATCAAAATGTAAGGAAAAGGTTTAAACATCCAAGCTATTTTTTTTTCAAATAAAAAAGACCAAATCTCCTTTAATTGCAGATAAATTCAGACATAGGACATCGACACTTTATGCTCAAATTGATGTCCAAATTGAAAGGGGCAGTATTTTTTTCACACATGTGCAACAGTGAGGACATCAACAAACAGGTTTATCAGACCCCACTTGCCACGCAGCAAATTATTCACTTAGGTGGATGCTTACATAAGTTAGATACAGGCTAATAGCTGGTTTCTTAAGGTAAGTTAGACATTTTAATGTATACATTTTAGTGTATAGTTTTTGCATTTAATGACATTTTACTTTTATAAGGAAAATTAATTATTGTATATATTATCAAAAGGTTTTCAATAATCCAGTTTTTACTCTCTACAGCTAGTACTACTGAATAAGCAAATAATGAACTGTCGAAAAATACCTTAGCGGCTACTGAAATAACAAATAGTGAGCTTGAAAACTGCCATTTGATGGTCGATACAAACAAATCTCATACAAGTGAGTTTAAACTAGCTTCTAACTGATTATTTTAAACCTTTTAGAATTTATTCCAAATTGCATACCATCTTAATAATATATATAATAATAATATATTAACAGACAGATTTGAGGCAATCATTGGCAGCCCTGTTCAGCAGTGTTTACAACAAGAAAAAAGAAAAGGAAAAGAAAAAAAGGTCAGTTTTTATATGCATGTTGTAGCTGAAAATAGTGAACTATGAGTAATTAAATTATTTTTTAAATCACAATAGGGATAAAGTATATTCACATTTAAAGCTTCAAATCTATAACTGCTCTACATATTTCCTGTAAACCGGAAAGAAGAAGAATCACAAATAGTATGAACTATTTTCAAAGCTATATTTGTAATAATCTACCAGGTGCAAAAGGTTCACTGTAGCCCCGTAGCGTGAAAATTCTACAGCAGGGGCCAGGCATTTCACAGCAGGGGTCAGGCCAATAGCAGGTGTGGCAGGATATAAGTGTTACTATGTAGAGCAAACAAGCAGAGGGGGCCAGTTAAAACGCAGAGGGATGGGGCCGGCCCCCAGCCCCAGCCCCCGCACGCTACGGGCCTGTACACACTTGACTATTCGACTGAATGTCGTGGATTGGAGATCTGTTTAACTTAAAATATTTTAGACTTTTTATAAGCATGCATTATTAAGTCACCCAAACCCTAACCCCCAATCTAACAAGAACTCAATATACTAAAACACACTTAAGTTTTTTTTAGTAAACACTAACTTTTAACATAATTTAAATTGTTAAATTTTGTCACAAAGAAAAAGGTTTAATATAATTGTTTGCAGTATCTTAAAAAATGTGTTTTATTTTTCAGGAAAAAGGAAATTCAGGAGTTTTTAAGAACACATAAGATACTTTCAGAGGTACCAGAAGTGCAGAAAAATGCAAACCATTAAATCAAAAGTATTCAACGAGCGCCAAAAAATAAGAAGACTATTGGAATAAAAAGAAACAATAATAAAATAAATTTCTTTTTAGGCTAGACTCATTTTATTATTAAAAAACATTAATTTATTTCCATATATTTTTTTGCAAATAAATGAGTATGCTGCAAACCCTCACCTTTGCGATTGTTTATAATTTTTTTTGTTTTTAAAAGTTTTTATTTTTAAGCGTAAAAGTTATAAAATGTGTTGACATGTAAACTCTCCACACATTGTGTAGACTTGATACCAAGTAATTGATTGGACAATCTGGACACAATCTAGAGCCTTGGGCTCTAGCCACTACAAGTATTTTGAGATAAACTATCTCGACAGTTGGGGGAGGAGCCATGGGAGGGGCATCTGGAATAATGTAATTCAAATTTATCAGCGTTTATCGCTCCATCCCATTTAATTCAACTTGTAACTTTTCCTATGATAGTTTACTAAAATAAGATGGCATAACAATAGAGCCTTTCTTATATAAATTCATTGAATGATTAACCAATGCTAAATAAGGATTCCAAAGTTCAAAGGTCATTTTAGGTCAATCGTAAGTAAACTAATCCCTGATGGTCAAATGGGTGTATACATTGGCTGCGAGTTTCTATTGGTACAATATAGACGAATAGGACCATACAGTATAGTTAAAGAAGTCTGTATAATGTGCTGACGTGAAATTATTATTAACAATCGTTACTGCAATTACATTATAAGTTATAGTGTAAGGTCTTAATAATTCATGTAGCTAAACATTATATGATATAGATGTTGCGTAATGTATGTAGGGATATAAATTACTTAATATGGTCTTTAATAAAGTTATCTTTCCACACTCGTAACATACGTCACGAACATAAGTGATATTTTGCACTACACAAATCGTATATGTCGCCCAATGGACGATAAGACGTGAGACGTCAGTTAGGGGACATATACGTGTCCCCCAAAGTCGCAAATATATTAGATTAACAAAAAGTCATTAAAAAGTGTTTCAAACTTATTTTTTTTGGTTTTTTATGTTATATAAATAATGTTCATATTTATCGTCCCTTGAAAGTAAAAAAAAAATTCAATAATAGAATAAAAGTAGGCCGATACTTAAAACAAAGTGTACAATTAGTAACAAAAATGATTAAAACTAATATTAAATTAAGTTTTTTTAATTAAAAACAAAATTTAAATAATTGCTTGAATGTCAATGAGTGCGTCTAGGGAAAAAAGTTAACAAAATATTTCAAAATAGCTGAGTTAAACGACGTTGAACCACGTGTCCCCCGAGAGACCAATTATCTGGCGTGTGTTCCAAAGTGCGTTTGAAGGCGTGTCCCCCGAGTGGCATTAAAAACGTATATCTTTTAATATCAACTATTTTTTTAAAATTGAAACTATTATCGTAAAGTAGACATCAAATACGTTATGAAAAGTCTTTCAAAACTTATCATTGATAGGATATTAATATTTTAGAGCATTTTCTAAAATGTCCCCCGATGGTATCAAATCTGAGCCTGTCCCCCAAAGTTCGAAATAGGAATATATATGTATATATATATATATATATATATATATATATATATATATATATATATATATATATATATATATATATTAGTTCCCATCAATAACATCTCAATCTTTAGCATCATAAATAAATACTACATATAATAGAGCTAATTGTTACTTAGAAATTGATGTAGCAATAACCACAATTTTTTAATGTGAAATGTTTTCTTTATTTATGCAATATATGATCGTATTTTTTTACGATCAAGATACAGTAAATTTTCTATTCTTCCTTTGTCAGGAAAAAACACAACAGTGACATTGCTGAAAATATTTACGACAGATACAAAGATCATAACCATTTTATAGCCAATCTACCAACAATGAAAAAAGCTTAATTCATATTTCAACATAAGTCAACTTCAGAATGAAGTAGCCTCTTTGATTTAATTACCATTTTTCACTGTTTTATTTACCTACATTAATGCATGTTTATTTCTATAAAATAATAGTTGACTACACTTATGAAAGGTGGAGCGTTTACATTAATTACTTTCTGGCTTATTCAACAATAAACTCACAACAGGTCGACTACTGTAAAGTACTTTTTTGGAATATTTTTTTACATGAAATTAACATGAAATATATTAGTATTAGGAGTATTTTTGTCATCAACAAATAAAAAAGGGAAATAATATTAGTAAACTTTGTAGTGCCAATGTTTTCATTTATGTTTCAGATAAAATTGTATGCCCGTTAATTTTTCACTTTTTTTTTCCCCTTTGTCTCAATTAATAAATTAAACCATATAGAACATACAATTTCACCAGTAATGAACATTGCAATTTTAGATCCACATTAAAATGCGAGAAGATTTCTGCTATTCCACTATTAGAGACATCAATAAAAATCCAGCTGCATTATATACATTCTCTAATTTATGGTATCACATTAAGTGATACCTTGGCATCGTATCAAGAAATAAGCTGTTAGAAAAAAAAGATCGTACTAATTTGCATTCGGGATCTAACTTAAAATAAATCACTATAAGTGTTGTTGTTGTTGTTTACCTCAGGAAAAAATAACTATCAAAATCTGCGAACAATGTTAAATAGTGTAATAAATCTGGTAGATTTTTAAAGTATATCTTTTTCTTTGACTTTAGTAATTTTTAAGAAAATGTCTCTATTTATACAAGGCTTATGCTTTTTTTATGTGGTTTGAAATTTGACATTTTTGTGTAACGCATCTGCCACAACAAAAGGCTTTACAGTATGTACATCTTTAAATACAAAAAAAAATATACAGACAAAATACTTAACATACGACTTGTAATTTATGTAAATTGTATACATCTGGTCCATCCTATACTCATAATCTCACTCATAACCTCAATGGTTAGCAGCATGGCACTTACTAATAAATATCTAGATAAATAAATACATTGTTCTAAAGATTCCAAAATATACAGCATATATATTCATTTCATTGTATCAGAGATTTCATATTTTTAATAGAACCGTACTGACGATCAGGGGAGGGGGGAGAGGCACACATACATGACACTATTAATTTGGTCAGTTCATAGAGTAAATACTTATCCACTAAATAACAGGGGTGTTAACAATACTCTTAAATTCTAGAGTCAATATCAATAATTCATGAAAGAGCATCGCCAATACCAATAAAATACTCACTTAATTTTTGTTTGCCAAAATCGGCACAAATACTTTTGAGAACAACACAATATTTTTTTTTTAAATATAATGAGTGCGAATTTACATTTTTATTTATTTATATTATTTTTTTTTTAAAGTAAGCTCAATGTCAAAGCACAATTCTAATGTTGATACCTCAATTACCTTCACCACTGGGCAGCACGTAAAAAGACCATCATTTCAAAATAATTATAGCTTTGCCTATAACGTGTTGGCATAAAAACATGCCCACTCAATGAAAACAGGCGCTCAACTGCAGCAAATACTGCTATAAATATTTTCTGCTGCTTATTCAGTATATTTATGTCAATGTTATCAAACACCATATCAAGCTGAACTTTTTATTCTGGATTGGATAGTAAACAATGCATTTTTGCCACATAATCATAAGCGGAATTCCACGAAGAGTCAGATAGTTACGATGTACGTGTCTATTTCCGCTTTGCATCGGCAGAGCCAAAAAATGATCAATTTTGTTTCTTCCAGATATATACAAACTTTGCAAATGTTTGCACTGACTAACGTTTGATTACTTCTAGTAGCTCTTTAGCATCACTCGTAGCAACTATATTTAACAAGTAACATGAATATTTATGATATATTTTTCAAATTTGGTGGAGTAGGTAAAAACTGAATGAATTTGAACACGTTGACTTTTATTTTTTGAGTAAAATGGAAAAAAAATCGTCTGCTGATGATCCGCAAAAAAGTGTTTTTTTTTTTATTTTTTTAAATTTTTTTTTTTTTAAATTTCTTTTGCAAAAATCCTGATCTGATTGAACAAACCCAATGTCATTTTCGGACTCAGAGCATCAAAATTATTCTAATTCAGCTGGAAATCCCTGAACGATTTTCAAAAAAAAATATCTTTTTTGTTAACCAGTGTTATATACAGGTGATCATTTTTTTTGTATAAGAACCGCAATCCTATTTATGAAATATAGTATTTTAATATAGTTTTGTCTTTCGTGATATTTAAAAATGTAACCATTTATAGCGGTACCATATCTAGCTATAGATATTTAAAGATATTTTACTTTAAAATGACCTTGCTGCTGTATTTTTAGGTATTTTTTTAGGCAGTGGCTTCGAATACGACCGGGTGTGTTTCGTATTTTTTTTTCCGAGACACGACCAGCAAAGTTTGATGACGTTAGTAAACAGAATGAATGAGAACTCGTATTTACTGCAGACTTTAATGACGTCATTTGTATATTTGGCTTTAATTTTTTTCGGGTCTGTCCAAGCCTAATAAATAAAGTCATTTGCTGTTGATAATCGGAGATATTTTTATAATATTTTTTAAAAAAAAATACGGCTTTGAATTGTATATTTTAGTTGTCAGGATATATGTCTAGGACTAAAAGTTTTCGGGTCTGCCCAAGCCTAATAAAGTCGGACGAATAAAACAAAAAATTATGCGCTAAATTAGTATCTATCGTACACCCCCCCCCCCCCCAGAAAGCTAACACTCGTTAATTCGTCTCCGTAAGTATTTGGTTCGACTCTCGGATATAAATGCTTCCCCATATCCTCTATTTTCGTTTCTTAATCTTATTATTATTTACTAAATTTGAAATATGTAGGCTTCTCTGAATTTTTTAAAGTGTGACGCAAAAATGATGGTAAGGAAAAGTTATGTAATATTTAGCCTTAGGACTAGCTATACCCTGCAAAGCCTTTGCAGGAAGATAAACTATTTTAAAGCCATTGCCGAACCTATGATTTAGGGGCCTTGCATTTTGACATTCGATACCATGACATGAGATTATGTACTTAATATTTAATGTAAAAAATAATTTTGGAGAGTCCCCTCAAGCTGGAGCCCGGCGGGACTTTCGATTTCGGACCCTCCCCTCCCTTAAAATTGTTACGCCTCTGTGTTCAGCTTTGATACATATTTTCAAAATATTTTTTTTTAAGTTATGAAATAGTTAAAAAAAAACCTAATTAGTTGTTGTTTCTTTTTTTTTACAACATCCTAAAATATAAATTATTTCAATTAAAAAAAGATGTCAAAGATATCTAGTTAGTTCATTTTCATTAAAACAACTAAAAGGATACATTCAGAAAAAAAAAAAAAACAATAAAAAAATACATGTTTCTGAGAGGAATCGAACCTGGATATAGTCAGCATAAAAATGTTTAAGTAGACAAAATTACTCGTTCCGGCCAAAAGAAAATAACTTTAAATCATAAAGAGTTCTATCTGTTTACTGACGTCATTAACGTTTGCTGGTCGTGTCTCGGAAAAAAAAAATATGAAACACACCCGGTCGTATTCGATGACACTGCGATTTTTTTAATAGAAAAATTACATTTTACCAATTAAAAAAATAACGAGCTTATTGTATGCTGATATTTACATTCATCTTTTGATCTAGTATATTGTATGTGCACTGCTAGTAGATCAAGTACGACTCGTTCTGCTGTTTGAATTTTAAGAATTTTTTTTTATTTACACGCATTGTATATAAACTTTTGATTCGGTTTATTGTCAAGTCTTTGCTCTTATTCTGCCATCTATGTTAATCTTGAAAACTGATTGCATACACCGATCAAATGTTGTCCTATTTCTGTTGTAAATCATAACTCGCGAAATGTTCGTAAATAGGAGGCGTGTGAGGCTTTAACTATGCCGCAATTTTCCACGACCTACTTCGTCGCTCTAAATTGATATCAGTAGAACACATTATATAATGTCATATTTTAATAGTGGTATTTAAATTTATTTACCTGTGCCAGAGAAAAAAAAATATATTGAAAGATTACTTCACTTAAAAGCTATTGTTGTTGAATAATAGTATAGTTTGTAAAGTTTTAAAATTGATAATTTACCTTTTGTTTCTATTTTTAATTATGTTAAATAATACAGATTCTTAAATGAAATTTTAATTATTATGATTAAATAGTGCAACGAATATTACATGCGCGGGTAATGATAGGCCTACTAAGTTATAAATACACCATTTTTTCAATAGTGCCATTGAAGACTATCCTTTTAAATATCACAATATATGGAATGCCTGGTGCCTTCCCCATGACCAATATAATAGTATATATTTATATCATGACACATATAAAACTATACATGAGATAGTTGATGTCTACTCTATAACCAATAAAATACTGTGCACATTTATAAACGACGACATCAACCACTCTTTTTGTTTTAAATAATACGTGGGTACATTAATTACCAATTAGTGGGCCACCCTTAAAAATTAATAAGTGTATAGTATCAATCATCCACTGATGTTATGAGTCATTTGTGACAACAGACAAAAGACATAATTTGAAGTTGTTGGACTGGTCATTTTCATAACGTAATGAATTTGTGTTTTAACATGCATCTGTTAAAGAGTGTTATTTTCTTATTTACAGAGGAATAGTTAGGAATAATTTAGTACAAATACCAAATATTTATCTAAAACTAAGACAAAGGGTAAAACAGGTGGTAGTAGAAAAATACATACCGAAAGACTGACATAGATGCATTGACGCCGTACAGAAAATGTCAGAAAGAGAGAGAGAGAGAGAGAGAGAGAGAGAGAGAGAGAGAGAGAGAGAGAGAGAGAGAGAGAGAGAGTTTGTATTTTTTATATATATTTTAAATTAAAAAAAAATATGTATATCTGACATATAAGTTAAGATGTAATAGTTTGACGAATAAATTCTCGAAACCTTTCTACATAAACTTAAAATTTAACGACAATACAAAAATAAAACATAAACTAACAGACAACAACATACAAACAACTATAATATAGTGTACTGAATACATTGAATACAAAATTTAATCAATTCAAAATGGTAAATAGTTTTTAGTATTTCAACTTCTTTATTAAAATAGTTTAGGTAAAAACAATATTTTTTGTTTATACATTGTAAATTGTATGTCTGACACACACACACACACACACACACACACACACACATTTATTTCTGTGTGTGTGTGTGTGTGTGTGTCTAGTTGGACATTATTATTTATATCGGAAACAAAAAAAAGAGCTTTTTGTGTACTTGTCAATATGTTTCACCGTTTCATATGCGTGACTGTAGGAACTCTTTATAGATATAATATTTTAGCAGTTTTTAGAAGAATTGGCTATGTAGCAATAGTATATATAAATAATTGTTTGGAAATGTACATATTACTGTATTTCAGCGTTAGTGTTTTTTTTTTTGTGTAGCAGTATTTTGTAAGCGTTTTTTTTTTCCTTGATGTCTGCAAGTAGCAACATTTTGTGAATGTGGCAGTATATATTAAAACATTTTCGTACGTATTAAGCATTTTGAATTGTTAACAATTGATCAAGAGTAAATCTATAAGTTAAGTATTGTTTGTGCAATCAAACTAAATAAAATATAAAAAAAGAAAATAGTTCAAAGGTCTAAACTAAACTAAATAAATGTTTTTGGTTATTTTGTCATTTCAAGTCAACTATAAAGAGTAACAGCCTAAATGAAATTCTAGATACCAAAAGTGTTAATTGTAAGAACTACGAATTTGTTACATATGTAAGTTCTAGCTTCCAGAAATATATTTTTTTTATTATGCTTGCCTGATCACAAGTCAATAAATTGTGTTATCCAACAAAAGATTTGTTTCTGACTCGATAGAGTCTGGAATGCTTGTATGTAGTTAATGTTTGTTTTGTTATATGTAACATTATTTTTTTTTATTTTTTATTTCTTCCTGCTTTCACTTTAGCGATACCTCTCTGGTTTTTATTACATATACAGATGAAATCACGCTAGACGGAAATCTGACTGTGATGTTTTTGAGATAAGTTTGCTTTTAAGTACATTACAAAATTTTGGATTATAATACTGTTGTTTACTAAGTCCTCAAGAAGGAACTATAACACAGGGAATGAAGAAAAAAATAGAATCCAGAGATATCAGTTGAGGATGTAGAATTTGTAGGCGTTTAACTCTCAAATGATTTTTATAAATATTTTAATGGACATAGTCATGAGCTTTAGATAATTTAATATCGCGAGAAAAATATTTATACACACAAAACTGACAACCACTGGTTTATCTGATCAGCGACACATTTTTTTTTTCTTTTTCTAAATGGATGGACATAAAGAAGATGTAAAATGAAATAGTCTACTGGACAATTTAAAGTGTTACGTTGAATAATAAAACTAATACAATGATTAACGTTCGATCGTCTTGTTTACTATTAATTGTGTGTGCCGTAATCATCGACAGTGCGCATCGTTTTATGAGAGGTAAATCATTTATGTGATATCTGAATGAATTAGTAGGTTTACTTACCATTTGATTTTTTAATGCCTTATCAATGATATATTACTATTTAAACATACATTATCAACCTATTATTACAATGGTTAAGTCAAGATCACTTAAACAAAAAAAAAAAAATGAAAACAGGTTTTGGTACAAAAAAAAAGTTTTAAAAAATTTTACTGAAATAAAACCAAAAAGTTAATATTATCATTCAGATAATTATATATAAATACCATTAATATTACATTTAGCATTATTTTCAACTTAGATAAATTGCTTATGTATGTCTTCTTATCATCTTACGTAAAAAAATTAATTAGTTATTATAATTTATATCATTTTTGATACAATGAAGTATTTTTTTTTAATTTATTGACTTTTTCATTTTTTATTTTTGTGAGAAATTTAATTGCCTATGTTTTTTTCACAAATTACATGATCTAACTTATAAGGTAAGTTTTAATACAACTTAAAATGATTCAGTATTTTGCCAAGTTTAGCTCCGTTGCGTATGCATCCATTATTATTATGACATTAACTCAGATGAAATTTTCTCCCTTTTAAAACATTCATGCACATTTATAAGATACTTAATTATACAAATTCTCAATTCATCAATTTAAAATTGTCATAATCGTCCAATGTCATGTTACATGTAAATGTGTAAAAAGTTTGAGATTCTCACAAAAATATTAAAAGTTCAAATTCGAGTTGCAAGTTGTAAGGACGCACAGCCCGTTACAATGTGGAAAAAAATGACAGAAATAAAAAAAAGTTTAACTTGATCCCTGCACTACTTTTCTAAGGAAACAGTGTATAGTTATACAAGAACTAGATATTTAGCCCGGCGTTGCCAGGGAAATCTAGTTATAATGTTTAACCCCTTCCTAATCAATTTAATTAATTTAATTAGGTGCTGATTTATGCCACCTTCCTAATGTGCAGAATTGACCTACATTTCATACGTCAAAAGTTGTGGCTGCCATAACCAACACACCATCATCAAAAAGTAATCCATCGAGAGAACAATTACCTCCAGTACACGATGTTAACAAACTATAATAACTTAGCATGATTATCAAATTCGCAGCCGAATTACGTAAAATCAAGTGCAGAATTAATTTTTTTTTTTTAAATGACGTCACAGATGATTTTTATTTATAGCGTTTTATCCTGAAATCTATTTATAATTAAAATCTAAACAAAGAATTAAAAAAAATGCAACGTCATAGGTCATAGGTTATTTACGAACGAGCTCGCTAATGACCTATTTAAATTTAAATGCTATTTGTTGTAATACAAATTAAAATAATGTGAATATTATATATTATTATTATTATTTAATATTTAGGATTTTACATTTCATAATAAAAAGCCACAGAAACTATTTAAAACATTTTGAAAACAAAATATCGAATCGAAGACGCCATTTTGAATTATGTTTTCAAGACCTCGATGGTCACGTGATTACTTTATCAAATATTATTGTTTTATTTATTTCTGAAGGTCGTTTATTTATAGAACGTATTCCCCACACGCGACCCGGACAAGCGTAGCGCTTTATAAGTAGGATGTCACTTGACAAAATAAAACACACTTAAATGCTGTTCACCAGACATTGTATGATGCCTTTAGCTCAAAACAAGAAAGGCTAGGTGGTAAAGTCACTTGACTAGGCGGTCGTGTATGTTACATTATGTTTTGCACTGATGTCATTTTATGTCATAACGCATGTATCTATAAATAAATTAATGTCATACCAAACAATATCATGTAATAAACTCAGCGCACACTTTTTGTAGATATGACTCGATTCATTTCACTGATTTGAAAACTCGTGACTTGCTTGTGTTAATTATCGAAATGTAATCGAACATTAGGTTAAAAAAAAAACAACATTTGATTAGATTCCGATACCAGCAGAAATTACCGAATGTCGGGATTTTAAATTCCGATTACGATGAAAAATACCAGGCCTGCCGAGAGGGGAAGGGGGGGGGGTCATTGCGAGTGGTACCGCATCTGTAAAGGGGCCTTGCCGCCCCGACCATATCAATTTTCTCCACGACTCATTGTTTACTGAGGGTACGTCGATGATAGCCGATAGCAGCCAGTCCGAACGAAACTTAAAAATTCAGTCGACTGCTAAGGCTCGTTAGACTTCATAAACCAATAGGATTGTGAATTGTTGTATAAATATTTTTAGACATTATTTGAAATCTGCGTATGATGTGTGCCATCTTAGAATCAGTCATATCATGAAGATGAAGCGGTACCGGTGGAAACAACTCAATGAGTTATGAATAGATTTCCATAGAAATATAATGAAATTATATTGATAACTCTATGGCTATTTCCATCGGGATTAGCTCGGGTTAAACCTTATGCACTCACTTTGCTCTCGATCAAATCACAAGCCAGAATTCGCTTTATTAATAAACCTGTTCGTTTCCACTCGGTGGAAATAGCCATAAAGTTATCAATAAAATTGTATAATATTTGTATCGTAATCTTTTCCAAACTAACTATAATTATCTTTAATTATCTAAAATTAACTTAATCTAACTATAGTTATAGAAATTGTTTTATTCTATGTGTGTCATAGCAAAGCCATAGCTGCCAACACAAGGATCCTATTATATACCTTCTAGAGTCCATTTTTTAAGCGCGATCGAGTTATGTGACTTTTTTTGTATGGGCGCGCGCCAAAATAGCGATCTTGGATATCGGCAAAGCAATCAGGAAGACGTGACCATACCTGGAAGCAGGGATAGACAACAGCACAAGTAACGCGGAAGCCGGAAGCAACGCACAGCAGTCACAACAACATTGAACGTGGCAAGTGCTACTGATTTTCTTTTTCTCTTAATATTGGTATAAATAATAAGTTGCCGTAGTTAAGTGAACTGTGGACTAAAAAGCAACTGCATTTTTTTTACAAATCGCAAAATTTTTCCCATGTATCGTCATAAATCAGGCGCTTTAAAGATTGAGCTGAAAATAAATCAAAGACACTCGCTCAGCAAAGAACACTGCTCAACCTTGGTTTTACATCAGAGCCTCCCGATGGCTAGTCTTGTACTGCTGACCAAGAAATTGACGCAGACCAGAATTATGCTCAAAATAAATCTGACTGCGACAACTCTGCGGTCGATGATTCTACCGCTACTGGGTCTGATACAGAGACTACAGTTGTACTGGACTTGCCGCACTCAGTCGATACCGTCAGCATGTCCTACTATTACTGATAGTATCAATGTCAAAGATAGATGTCAATTACATAGGTAATTTAGAAGACATTCTCACAACTGAGCAAGCAGAGGAGGCTTTGCGTAGAAGACCTGCCAAACATCCATATTAATGTACATGCTGTGATCTTTCTGGTCGCTCATTCCCATCTTCAGTGCTTCGTGCCAAACTAAAAAATTGCGAAACTACGAATCGAGATTGGTTAGTGTGGAACAAGGCCAATCATTCACTATACTGCTTTCCTTGCCGCCTGTTCAGCAAACTAACAAAATCTAGTCGATCAAATATGGCGTCTGCACATGGCCATAGCGTGAACGATAGCTGGAAGGAACTTCACGACAAAATCCCTGAGCATGAGCGCAGCAGCATCCACAAGCAATGCTAAATGAGATGGCGGCTGATGCAGAGGTCATTAACTAAAGGTTCAACTATTGATGCACTTATGCTGGAGAACATCAAAAGTAACATGGACATGTGGAAACAAATATTGCATCAAATACTGGATGTGACATTGTTCGTAGGCGAAAGAGGGCTGGCTTTTTGTGAAAAGAGTCAACTTGTTGGTGATCCTGGGAATGGCAATTTTTGTTGGCATTTTGGAATTGATTGGTCGTTACGACTCAGTTATTGGCAACCATCTAGCAAATGTAAAAGATTTACAGACAGCACACGAACGCTTGCCGATGCATTATTTCTCCTCTGACAGTCAGAACGTATTTATTCACTGTTGTGCGCAAAAAAAAATGAATCAATTATATATTGCATGTAGCTAAATCAGCAAAATACTACTCAATTATTGTGAACGCCACACCGGATTCTGTTCATGTTGAGCAGATCGCTTTAATTTTGCGGTAACACATCTAACCACTGGCTTGGATACCTTCGAACTACATTATAGATTCCTTGCAATTGTGGACTGCAACAAAACGGGATAAACTAATCATTGACACGTTGAAAAAACATTGCATGCAGCCTACTAACTGTCGCGGCCATGGATATGACAATAGAAGTAATATTAATGGTTCGTACACATTTGTTCAATCAATTAGACTAAAGAAACATATTTGGCAACGTTCTCACCATGTGGCTGCCATAGTTTGAACCTGTTTGGCGTGCATTCGGCCGAGTACTGTGCACAAGTGATAACAATATTCGCATCAGTCCAGAAATTGTAAAATTTATTCAACGGCAGCCTGCAGAGAAAGGACCATTTGACTAGTGGCATAGGACGCTGTCTTCACAATCCATCAGAAACGCGCAGGTCAGCTCGTGTCGATAGTATTAAGCCTTTCGCAGCGCATCTGCCAGGCATAATGACGGCGCTTACCCAAGTGCAGGTACCGAATTTGACACTAGAGACTCGCTCTGATGTAGACGGCATGATTTCATACGTGTCTTCGTTTGAATCAATTCTGATGACATCGCTGTGGTTAAAAATTGTAAAACCTATTACTTTTAGATATGTTGCTGCAGGCGGAAGAAGCAGCTCTTGCTCGGGTCATCTTGCAAGAACTGAGTGTTTACAAGAAAAAAAAAGCCCGCAAAGTTTTGTTGTCTCTCTGCATGTCGTAAATGTCAGTTCCACAAAATTACATTGTTATTAAAATCATGCATAGCTTTATCGGCGATAGTGCATTAACTGGGGCAAAAGTAAAATAAATTTAGATTTTAACTTTTTGTATATACGCTTTGTATGACTATATCCGGAATTGACTGTATTTTGACAAGGGGCTCGCAATTATGCCCCACCCTGGGGCCCTTGTTGACAACTGTTTTCTAGTTTTCAGACATAGTAGATGAATTTAGAGTTAACTAAAGCTCAGGTGAAGGCACGTAAACATTTAGATAAGTTTTAATCATTAACTGACAGCCTAGTTGAGACTGAAACTTGATCATATATTTTCCATGTTGGTACACGACTACCTGTAATGGCTTAAAAAAAGTTTGAGCCTTACTTGCTAACCACAAAAACCAACCAGACTGATCTAGTATGCCTGTGGAAGAAGAAATTCGACATAAATATACTGCAAATGACTGAGGCATTAACACTAGGTTCCAGACAGCAGCTCTGCCGGTTTTCTGCATTATTATCATGGAGAAACAGAAGTAGATTGCCACCACAACACTCAAATCCCAGTGAAATTTAGGACTTATTAAGTAACTAAAGTGTGTAAGTAGTGATTCCAACCAAAATAAAACAACGAAATCATAAAAAAAACATAAGCAACGCACTTCGGGTGTCTCCTATTTTCACAGTTGGAAAAGAAACGAGATCAAAGTTGTCATTGATTAAGCGTTTTAGTGAATTACAATGTTAAATCATTTCATGTTCTGTCATATGAATGTTTAAACATACACATTTAAACTGTGAAATCATAACATTCTAACGAATAAACCCTCAACATACGCATCCACCCTACCCAGTGAATCACGCTGAAATTATCAAAACAATAACCTGACTTCGGCGAGAAAAAGGTTTGGGATAACTGACATATATATATATATATATATATATATATATATATATATATATATATATATATATATATATATATTCATTTCTATTGAATTTATTTATTTTAAAAATATTAACTGGCGCCCAAAGCGGAGCCCCTGATAGTAACGTTATTTTTTCTGCAAGTATACTATTATAATATAATATTATTTCGTTGTTAATTTAAGAAAAACACATTTTACAAATTGAGGATCGTTATTATCATTATATGTTTTTATCATAATTTTTTATCGTATAGGTGACATGTATAATGTTACAACATTTACAGACTTACATAAGATATAATTAAATGGAATTAGTGCAATATGTAAGACCATAATAGATCACTTTAAAATTTTAGCAATGTTTTTTGGTTTTAGCTAAATATATCACCTCGGCCGTGTCCAACATGGTATAAAATTACAGAACATTCGGTGTTTCTGTGTGAAGGCTTCTGAAATTTCAATGTACGCAACGTGTACACACTGCTTTGGACCAATGTAATTATAGCTTTATGTTTTGTCTGATATCAATACAATTATTGATATACATAAAGTGACACAAAATTGGAGGATTAAACCTATCAGAGCGAAATAGTTTATTCACGTGACATATTTAGAGATGTGATTTGCTTTGATCTAAATTGTTATTGTATTAGTATTGTATGATTACCATGTCTGATACAACTCATTCTAATCTCAGAAACACTCGTTAAAAACGGTCAGGGGTGGACTGGGCCGCCGGGAAACCGGGAAGATTCCCGGTGAGCCGCCAGGAACGATGGGCTGCCAAGACCGGTGGGCCGCCAAGTTCGGTGATATAATAATTAATAACTAATATACGGTATTATTAGAGGCAATTACCAAAATGGCGGTACATAATGTCTAACCCAACAGCGTTAATAAGGAGCTCCGTACTAGGAATGTTCACGGTTAACCGCCATGTAAGAATTTACATCTTCCATTATACTTCCACTGAGTTTGCTTTGATAAAAGTCGTATTAATTTGTTAGTTAATTATAATTAGCATTAATTTAATAAAATATTTTACGGTTATGAGTGATATAAATTAAAAACGTACATTTAAAGGTAGTGGAGGAGAAAATAAGATATAAGAAATTATAAATTTTTGGTAAAGATGGAGCTAAATGCCGAAATCTAGACGATTTTTTAAAGCCAATCCAATTCAAACTAAAGACACCGTCTCTCAACAAACACCTTCTACAAATACACAACCCGACACAAATCTAAGCGATGACTACAGTCAGCATTCAGTAGTGCCAACACACTTGATTCCCACGTTACATTTAGAAAATGTTACGGACTTATCTGACAACAAAATATTTATGAAACCAACGCTGGCAGTGGCAGATTTAAATCCCGAAAATGATAAAAACACCAGTTACTATTTTCAAACGTCCTCGACAGAATAATTTACAATCATTTTTTGAGTTTCACCCAATACAACCAAGTGCGAGTGAAACTGGCTACTATTACACATGCGCATCGAGTATTTTTCAGAAGCAATGGTATCAATATAAATTGGGTGTCATACTGTAAAGAATTTAACACTTTGTTTTGCACATTATGCTTAGCATATGACTTCCTTGAAACGTGCATCAACGATTAGAGGAACATGAAAACAGAAATATCACAAGAAGTGTGTGGAAGGTTATTTAATGTCTGTAAGTGAGAGAGAGACATTGATTGCATTTTATTATCTCAGCAAAATAAAATAAATCGCCAACAAGTTCAAGAAAAGAGACAAGTGCTGGAAAGAGCAATTGATATTCTGAAAATGAATGGAAAATGTGGTTTTAGTTATCGGTCAAAAAATGATGCTGCCTATACATTAAACGACGATACAATTGATCTTGAAAATTTCTTGGAAATATTATTACTCTTGTCAAAATTTGACCCATTAATTAAAAAAACATATTGATATGGTTATTGATAAAAGTAATGACAGAAATGCATCTAATTTGGCGAATAAGAAAGAAAAAATTTGTTTACCCTCATATCGAATACGACATTGAATTATATCATTGATGCAATAAGAAAAAATAATAAAGAAAGCCTTTTTCGGAGGAAATTAAATCTGCTGGTATGTTTTCAGTTCAATTAGATACAACTCAGGATGTAAGTGTGAAGGGCCAATGTTTAATAATTATAAGATATGTAACAAATAAAGTTCATGAGCGATTGATATGCGTTGCAAACTAAACTGTACATCTTCTACTGGAAAAGGTATGTTTGAATTATTTCCAGAGAAACTCGTTCAATGTAACATAAATAGTGAATATTGTGTCGGTAATGCTACAGACGGGGCAGCCAATATGCAAGGACAGTACATTGGGTTTAATAAATGGCTGAGTGACGTTGCACCTCATCAAATTAATTTCTGGTTCTACGCACATGTATTGAATCTTGTTCTAAGTGATTCAACTCAAACAATGACCTCTTGAATTAGCCTATTTCAACTGCTTAACGCACGTGTGGTGTTCTTTAGAGAATCGTATAATTGAATGGATGTTTGGGTCGATCACCAACAGAAATCTAGACACCAAAGATGAAATATTATTGGTGAAACGCAATGGTGGGCCAAAGAAAGTACGTTAATTTTTTTGTGTGGAAATTTTGATAATTCAAATTCATCATTGTTCTTTGAATTGATTTATACGTTACAAGAACTAGCACAATCGGACGCATTCGATGCAAAAATCAGGGATAAAAACTTTACTAGATAAGTTTTTCAAGTTTAAAACGGTTGTTACTGTAAAACTATACTTAAGAATATTCCAGAACACAGGATCGCTTTCTAATTATTTACAAACCACCAGAATGGATGCACTGCAAACATGCCGTAATGTAGATTGTACTGTTTAAATGTTATAAAATGCTTCAAGAGATGTCGATGGTGTTCTCGACAGTGCCTAGCGATTTGTTTCCCTGGCTAATAACAAGTTGGAAGAAGAATTTCTTGAAATTACCATTGATGATAAATGTATAGAGAAACGTTTACACAAACCAAAAGCAATGTCTGATGAGAGAAGAGCACACGAGGTAGTAGGAAATAATGCAGCGGACAGATATCGTTCATAACTGTATCATTGACAAAATTGTAAAAAAAAAAAAAACTATTGAAAAGCGATTTGAAATTTACGATTCTTTATACGATTCTTATATATATATATATATATATTAGGGTGTATAACCAAATTTTTTTTTATAATTGATCTGTCTGCTATTTAAATTTGTTCCATTGATCAAAAAAAGCATTGTGTAAAAAAATAAAAAAAAATATTTGATAATATTTAGAGGTCCCCCGGACTTCAACAAAGTTTGCATAATTAAGCGAAAACTAGATCAAACCATCCTTCTTGTAAAGTCTTACAGACTTACATACAAAAAGTGAAGCGCTATATAAATTGTTTTATAGTCTTTGGTTTTATAATGTTTGGTAGCTATGATTGATTTTGATAAGCAGTTGTGCTTGAAATAAAATTAAATATTCACATTTTATTAGCAAAAACAACACTTTTCCTTACCGCATATTGATGACCAAGGCAAGCATTTTAATTTCTTTATTTATATTATTTTAATTTCTGATACACACGACCTATAAAATCAGAACATGAATATGATATGAAAAACAACAATAAAATGTTTACACCTTCTAAGGAAATGCCGGCTGACCCTGAATCAAGTTAATGCTTTCTACGAAAAAGCAAACATTTCAATGGTGACAGAGAGGAGGATTTGTGAGAGGATTGTTCAGCTTCTTGATGAATACAATAAGCTTCGTTCAATTGATAAAAGTCGCCGAAATACACCAGCCACCAAACGTAAACTGGAACAAATGAAATCTATGTTGGCAACAACTTTTCAACTGTGGCCACCAAATGTCGAGACTATTATCAAGAATGCAGAAGATCTTGCATTCTTGAGGTCTATGAAAGGAGACAGGTCTTCCAGCTTTGGATCATTTGACAAAACATTTGCAAAAAAAGTCGCTCGACGCCATTCACGAGATGTCGCAACATTAGAACGTCAGAAACGCGCAAGAGAAGAAAATGCAGCATGTTAAACGATATCAGTGCCTTCCAGCGAGGGTAGCAGTGACGAACCTGATGATTCTACTTCTAAATCTAAAGATAATATTGAGTTTGTTGATAACTGTTCGGATGATATAATGCCATTGCAAAAGCGAAGAAAGCCAACAGGAGCTTTAGTATTTGTACCTCCAGATGTTTTAAGCCGACCAAATCTTGTGTCACTAGCGACAAGATTAAAGATTACACCAACACAGCAGGCGGCTTTCACACAGGGTCTAATTAGCGAGTCTGGGGGTGATGTATCAATGGTGGCTTCTTCCTATGTCACTGCAGATCGTTCACGTCGCAAAGTTGTAAGTGAGATATCTACAAAGATCCACGACTCCTGGGAAACACCCAAACTCTGCACTCTCCACTGGGATGGCAAACTGACACCTTCTCTAAAAAAATCTTCGTGTCACTGAAGAACGCATAACAGTTGTTGTCGGTGATGCAAAGCAATTGAAACTTCTAGGAGTGCCAAATTATGCCAAGGCAACAAAGAAACCCGTTGGTGAAATAATTGCAGAATTAACCATGAAGCTAATGACAGAGTGGTATTGTAATGATTGTATAGTTAATATGACATTCGACACAACAAGGTCAAACACTGTTGCCTGCATTGCCATACAAAATATGCTGCAACGTGCTCTTCTGTGGTCAGATTGTCACCATCAAATTGGTGAAGTTATCCTCTCGCATGTGTTTGCAGACATGAAAATAGAAGTTTCAAAATCCCCGGATATAACTTTGTTCACCAAGCTGCGAAATAATTGGGAGTTGGTGGCACATGATTGGTCTCACGTTTGTAGTTCGTTTACGTTAGTTGATCATGATCTGAAGGCTCAAGACTGACGATAATGAGAGATGCGGTAATTGCACATGCCAACCCTAGTAAACAAACCGAATTCTTGCGAGACGACTACCATGAATTCCTTAAGCTGTCCCTTGTTTACCTGAATGCTACAAATAAGGAGGTTAACTTTAAAAGACCAGGTGCCCTGCACAAAGCACGATGGATGGCAAAGCTGATATATTGCCTCAAGATTGCACTGTGTGAGAAACAAATTCAATTAATGCCTCCAGGTACTATTACCACACGTGATCAAGTGTCAAAGATTCGTGCATTTGCTACATGTGTAACACATGTTTATGTCGTGTGGTGGCTCACTGGCAAAAAGAGTTATGATGCACCATGGAATGATCTACAGCTCTACAAGCGACTTTTGGATTACAACGATGTCAACAGAGACATATCCAAGTCAGCAATCCGTGCCCTGAAAAGGCATCTGTGGTACCTCACTGCTGAAGAGTTATGATGCACCATGGAATGATCTACAGCTCTACAAGCGACTTTTGGATTACAACGATGTCAACAGAGACATATCCAAGTCAGCAATCCGTGCCCTGAATAGGCATCTGTGGTACTTCACTGCTGAAATGATCCCACTTGCTCTGTTCAGCAATGAAGTACCTGTGTTGGAAAAGCGAGCTCTAGCAGATGCTCTGTTAAGGCTTCGACCAGTGGTTGCCCTGCAAACTCCACAGAATCGATTTGGTAATGGTTGGGGAAAACCACGATTCCAATCAATTGATTCTAAAACTCGATTGTGTGATCTGGCTGGAGTTGACTCATGGTTTACTATATACAGACTTCAACTGGACACATGATTCCTCTAACTGCCTGTTGATGATTGGTGCCAAACAGCTTCTTACATTGCCAGTGCAGAAAATGTTGCTGCTATTAACGTTGTTAACGATTGTGCCGAGAGAGGAGTGAAACTGGCATCTGACTTAGTTGAAGCAGCGCGAACGGATGAACATTTTCAAAACATTCTTCAATTGGTAGAAATGGACCGCAAAAACATCTCAAATGTGCGTAAACCTTACAAACGTGCAACAAAGTGACACTGAATTAAATGGAACAGTAATAAATAATTTAATACTTCAATATAATTTTTAAATAGGCTAGAATAAACTTTTTTTCTTCTTTACATGTTTTGTGATTTCTTGGGCCGGGGGGGGGGGGAGGGGGACCTTTAAATCAACTCTGGTTTGAAAAATATTTTACACAAGTTATTATTAATGATATTAGAACAAATTAGAAACATAGACAGCTCAAAAACAAACAATCAATTTTTTCCTCTATTGTGGTATATATATATATATACACCCAAATGTATTTTATTTTTAAAAGCAGAGCAGATGGCGGTTGCAACCGGTTGTTAAAGGGTACCATAGATTTTGATTGCGAGATATACGAGATATATGACGTTGATAATAAAAAGACACTTCAACTAATCTTCAATCTAGCATATAAATGTTTTAAAAATAATACCGTTTACTCTTACTATACCCAAATATGTTACACATATCTTAAATATTACATTTTGTAAAATGAAAAGTTTATGCCTATTCACACAGACATAAAGAATGCAAGAAGTTTACATTTTGAAATAAATTCATATTCTACGAAATTTGTATTTATTATTTCGGTTGTTTGACTTTGGTCACTAAAAATAAAAAAAAAAAAATACGTTTTTTTTGGAGTCCGCCATGAGCGGCATAAAAACTATTTACTCCTCTGGTCACTGACCTCATGACAATTGTTTCACAGTAGCCTGGTTTTACCAACTTATTTAATAATTTTTATTTCTCAAGTAAATAACTTTGTTACTTGGCAAACTTTTCAATCGTCTCAAAGATTTTTTTTTTCTAAACTAGTCCATAAGTACACACTACGCCCAGACTGAGGTTTTAAAAAAATAACATTTGACATAGTTTTTACATTTCTCTCATTGTTAACTACAACCTTAACGGACTAAACGTTTGATGGATCCTTGTTTCATGTTTTCATTCAGTATAGATTTTTTTTAGTAACACAATAAAAAGGCTTGGACTATCTGATTTTTTTTTTATCAAAAAACTTGAAATTTGTGAACTTCCAGTCTTTGTTTAAAAACAAACTAAGTAATTCCCTATCTCCTTACATTCATACATCACATACCACAATGTGAGCCTTAGCCCACATGTACAAATTATCTAATAAAAATGCAACTCTTAATATTAATAGTTATTCAGCATCATTAGATTAAGTCAAGATTATGTTTTTGTTTGATAAAATGATTTGTTGTATAAAGAATAATATCGAAATTATACTTAGTCTGTATTACAAGTGTGTACGGTATATTCGTTTTTTTTTATTTACTAGTTATCAAAGGCCCGGTACCCGGACCGGCGAGTAGGCACACAGTTGGAGTTGAAAATGGTGATATATATATATTAGCTCGTTAACAATCAATCTATATACTTGCAGTGGCCCCAAGGACATGAACATATTATTGTTGCCAAAATACATTTGAGAATAGGGACACCTAATAATACATCAAATAAAGGTCATATGTTAAATAGTTCCTCCCAAAGAAAATAATCCTCACTATGGGTAAACATAAACAACAACTCTCAAAATCATATTCCTTTATAATATTTTAATGGACTCCTTTCCAAACAGTTATTCATTTAATGTTTTAAGATGTTCAACATGGCGTAGTTAAAAAAAAGAGAGACGTGAGTGAGTGCTTGTGTTAAGCAAATCGCTACATGTTTAACAGGTGGTTTATTTACTGTTATACGCATTGTAGTATAGTACAATTAACTAAGAAAAATGGCCGACCCGGCAGTGAAGAACCTAGGGTTTAGGGGGCCGGTGGGCTTGGCCTCTTTGGGGGCTGCCCCTGCATTTTGACATGAGATATTTTTTTGACGCTTCTCAAGCTTGGTCCCGAGAAGAAATAATCGTTGTGTAGCTTTTAGCTGACCTTCAATTAAAAACATATTATTTCATCAATGCAGTTGAGGCCGCAGACGCAGAAAACATTAGTCCTCTTAAAAAAGAAAGACATATCAAAGCTTTTAACATTATAATTCTGTGAAGCCAATGCCGAACCAAGGGATTTTAGGCATCTTCGGGAGCCATTACATTTTGACATGAGATAATGTACTGAATATTTAGTTTAAAAAATATTTTGGGGGACCTCCTCAAACTGGGCCCCCTCCATACACTTTCTATGTGAAGCCTCCATCATAAATGGGTTAGTTTGCATTGTTAACGTTGTGTACGGCGCTACTCCATCTCAACCCTTATTAAATTCATTCATGTGACGTAATAGTCAAAAAATGAAAAAAAGTGTGACGTATTTTAGGCTAGTAATAAAGGGAAATAATTGTACATTAGAAATAGACATATTTTAGAAATAAAATCAATTTAAACAATATAAATATTACATTATATTTAGGTATCCATAATTTTGGTTTAAAATTGAAATTGTGCAACATAACACATACTATTAATTGAACGATTTATGTAAATATTTCTTTTATGATCGCTTCTCATTTAATAACAAATTGAACACCATATATTTATTACGTTACTGTGAGATATACATAGGCCTTTGGAACCACTTTTTGTTTTATATTTGTTTTGGAGAGTATCTCAAAATATTTTGGTATGTTTTGTGATCTCTCCTTCCTGGTCTGAGAGACATACCATGATCCACCGGGGATGGATCATATGGGATCTCTAGTCAGGAAAAAAACCCATTACTTGCGAGGGTGGTGGTACTGTGGTCAGTGAGGACAATCCGAGACCGTAGTATTCACAGCTGGTGGTGGTGACGGATGTGGTCGGCACACAACACCCTTCCACTCCGTCCCACTTAAGCACACCAGCGCAGCCTGCCATTTCGGGCTGAGGGTACAGGCACACTACACCCTCCCCTCTGTCCGAGTGGCAGGAAAAACCCCTTTTCTTGCCATTCTGGCAGTACACACACCCTGCTGGTCTGGCCGGTTTGGGCAAAGATTAAAACCCATCTTTCTGCCGTCCCTGCAGATGATAGCGGGCACACTCACCCCGCCGCTCTGTAGGCATGGCAGACGTGCATCAGCGCCGCCAACAATGTTGGTGTGGTAGACACACTACACCCTACCATGCTGGCAATGGCGGCGTTAAAAAAAATAAAAAAAAAAAATCCAAATATTTTGGCATGATTTTGAGTTACCTCTCCTAAGATCTCTTCTTGCCCTTTGGTAATGATTGAGGCGCTTCGAAAACTGTATTACATTGTGTTTGCCATTTGCCATTCACGATCTCACCTTCCGTATGTTAGTGTGCGGTGTTTTTGTCACCTCGGCACTAAACATATGGCTGGTCCAATGGTCCAATGTCAATTCTGGCAGCCATGTAGGAGACTATTCTTACTCGGCTGGCCAATTGGTAGTCGGATCATACATGTTAAGAAGAAAAAAGTAAATGTTTCTGTTATCTTTGAATTGTTTATGCTGCCATGTTGGATGACAGACGGAAGTCGCGATGACAGACGGAAGTAGCGATGACAGACGGAAACCGGAACACATGATGTAAAATTTGTATTATAGACTAGTTATCAAAGGCTCGGTACCCGGACCGGCGAGTAGGAACACGGTTGGGGTTGAAAATGGTGATATATATTTTAGCGCGTTAACAATCAGTCTATATACTTGCAGTGGCCCCAAGCACATGAACAGATTATTGTAGCCAAAATACATTTGAGAATAGGGACACCTAATATTACATCAAATAAAATTCATATGTTAAATAGTTCCTCCTAAAGAAAATAATCCTCATTATGGGTAAACATAAACAACAACTCTTAAAATCATAATTCCTTCATAATATTTTAATGGACTCCTTTCCAAACAGTTATTCATTTAATGTTTTAAGATGTTCAACATGGCGTAGTTAAAAAAAAGAGAGACGTGAGTGAGTGCTTGTGTTAAGCAAATCGCTACATGTTTAACAGGTGGTTTATTTACTGTTATACACATTGTAGCATAGTTCAATTAACTAAGAAACATTGCCGACCCAGCAGTGCAGAACCTAGGGATTTAGGGGCCCGGTGGACTTGGCCTCTTTGGGGGCTGCCCCTGCATTTTGACATGAGATATTTTTTTGACGCTTCTCAAGCTTGGTCCCGAGAAGAAAGAATCGTTGTGCAGCTTTTAGCTGATCTTCAATTAAAAACATATTATTCCATCAATGCAGTTGAGGCCGCAGACGCAGAAAACATTAGGCCCCTTAAAAAAGAAAGACATATCAAAGCTTTCAACATTATAGTTCTGTGAAGCCAATGCCGAACCAAGGGATTTTAGGCATCTTCGGGAGCCATTACATTTTGACATGAGATAATGTACTGAATATTTAGTTTAAAAAATATTTTGGGGGCCCTCCTCAAACTGGGCCCCTCCATACACCCTCTGTGTCAAGCCCCCATCATAAATGGGTTAGTTTGCATTGTTAACGTTGTGTACGGCGCTACTCCATCTCAACCAATATTCAATTCATTCATGTGACGTAATAGTCAAAAAATGGAAAAAAAAAATGTGACGTATTTTAGATGAAAGGGAAATAAAGGGAAATAATTGTACATTAGAAATAGACATATTTTAGAAATAATAACAATTTTAACAATATAAATATTACATTATATTTAGGTATCCATAATTTTGGTTTAAAATTTAGATTGTGAAACATAACACAGAATATTAATTGAACGATTTCTGTAAATATTTTTTTTTGATCGCTTCTCATTTTAAAACAAATTGAACACCATAGATTTATTATGATACTGTGAGATATACATAGGCCTATGGAACTACGTTTCGAGTTTGAATTTGTTTCGGAGAGTATCACAGAATATTTTGGGGATTTCCGTCGGAGAGTAACACAGATTTGTTTCAAAGAGTATCATAAACTTCAGATTTGTTGCGGAAAGTATCTCGTCACATCGAATAAATCTTTCGCCTTTTACTAAAGATTTCCGTGGTAAACCCTTTTGGAGAAATTCAGCTTAAAAACTGTTTTAAATAGTCATCAATTTATCATTTTAAAACGTATCGCCTTGAGCGCGTTGTATTCCAACGGTGTTTAAAAAAACCCCTACAAGGAACACGTGGCTATTAATCTACTCTCGACTATTCAGAACTTGTTTCGATAGGTACTACAGTTTCTTATTTGGACTTTTTAGAACAAGATTTTTGTGCCGTGCTGTGAGCATATATTCTACCAGTACTTTGTTTTTGGACAATTTGCTGCTATCTGTCAAGACGTTCTGCAAGATTTGCTGTATCGTGCTGTGTGCATAATTTCTATCGGGGACTTACGTAAGTACAGCTACATTTTTGCGTAGTTTTAAAGTTAGCAGTTCAAAACCTTTAAAACCCTTTTTTCACCTTTACAATCATGTCAGTTATGACTTTCGTAATCGAGAAGAAAGACCTGGAAGGTGGACTGGTCCATCCCCAGGGCACTGTCCTTCTCAGGTTAACGGGACCAAACGCTACTAAGGCAACTATGCCCTTGTTGATAAAAATGATGGGTCTACACCCATCAGACGTTTCCACGCTGTACAGGTTTGATAGCCCGTACACGTGGTACCTTAAAACATCCAACGATCCATGTCGCTCCCGACTGATCAACAAACATTTTGGGGACGACAAAAACTTTAAAGTTACCATCTCTCCACTTGAGACTGACAAGGTCAAAGTTACTCTCCACTGGCTATCTACAAACATAGCCAGAAAAAGAGTCGAGGAGATTTTCGAATCCTTCGCAGAGCCAGGTTCTCTGACAAGGGTCGAAAAAGTCTCGGGATCCGCGGACAAATGGAGCGGTTTCCTGCAACCAAAAAAAGATAAGGAACTTCCCCACTACATTTCAATTAGATATGAAGGGGATGCCAAAATATATAAAGTCCTCGTTACAATTCCAGGCAGAAGACAGAAATGCTGGACTTGTGGGGATGATAGCCACTGGTCTAACCAGTGCCCCATAATTAAAGGCCCCAAAACAAATTCAAAAACCCACAGCCAACCAAAAACCTACGCTGACATGGTATCAGCGGTGCCCCCAAGTCCACAACAACCTAGTGGAAGTGTGGACGATGGCTTTACCCTCGTCCGACGAAAAAAAAACCCAGAACAAAATTATAGTAGAGCTAAAAAACAAATTAAAAGACACCATTGAGTCCAACAACTCAAGGAAACGCTTCCGAAACACGGAGCAGACCCAATCAGCTCCAAGTTCCCCGGAAAAAAATATTACAAAAGAGAAAGAAGACCATCGCTCTCATCCAATGAAGACCTGAGTGATAGTTTCCTCTTTTTAGAAACACTACTCAGGAAAATATCCAGGATTCACCTACCACTCCCCACACCAACCAATCAGTGGAAGACAATGAGCTACCACAAACACCCCCAAATCTCATCATAGATGAGCCATCAACCCCCAATTCCACTCCTTAAAATAAACAAAAATAGCAACAAAACACTAAGAAACAAATGCAAAAACACTCGCTTTTTCAGTGCAAATGGCTGACATAACACTGCTATCATTAAACATACGCAGCCTGAAAAACAAACAAAACCACATAATACATCTTGTAAGGAAATACAAGCCTGACTTTGTATTTCTGCAAGAAACAAATATAAACAACGAATACATTGCCAAACGATACATCAGCAACATGGGGTTTAGGAAAGTACTTTTAGTTTAGGTACATACGCCAGAGGGCTTGCCATAATACAGACGTCAGATAGATTTAACATTACACACAAACACACTGACACAGACGGACGCATCGCAATCATAAAGATCGAATCAGGCACACACAAGTACACACTAGCCAACATATACGCACCCACGAAACACGCAGATAAACCCCTTTCTTTGACCTTTTGAAAACAACATTACATAACTTTTACAGAAATGACAACTTAATACTAGGGGGCGATTTCAATTACGTAACTAGTAAATTAGATAAGCAAAACTCTACCAACCACACACTCGAACAAGACTGGCTGGAAAAGACCTTTCAACACTTCCAGCTGGTCGACACATATAGATCCATTTACCCCGAGGGAGCGAGAGACTACGCTCGTCCACTCCTCATATCCATCGACTTCTCGACTGGATCGTGTATACATCCCATCCCACTTACCCGTTGATAAGGTTTTGCACATTGGCGATACTTTAAACTACACAGATCATAAGGCTGTGCTAGTCCAGGTAGGAACAATAAACCCAAAGCAGACAAAAAGCAGCAATCCCCTCACTGGAAATTTAACAATAGTCTGCTACAGAATACCTTTTCTCACAGAAACAATAAAGCAGATACTACTGGACAGTTTCAGTGAAACAACAAAAGACGATGATGTCTCAGAAATCTGGTTGATTGTTAAAAGAACATCAAACAGATAGCGATATAACACCTCGTCACTAATACATAGAAAGATAAAAGACAAAGAGCAAGTCCTGAGAGCTGAACTAGAGCTCCACAGAACCACGACTCTACAGAAGCTGAAACAATTAATCTACAGATTAATGAAATCGAAAACTATCGTTTCAACGGCGCACAAATAAGATGCCGATTGAGAAATGTCCCGGAGGAGCCGAGCAGAGCGTACCTCAAGCATCGAACAAAAATATACAGAAAATGCGCGGTGCATTAAAGGAGTCCAAGGCGACAACGGCAACTTATACTACTAGGGTCAAGAAGAAATAGGCGCCGCCTTCCATAAACATTTCGCCACACTATACAAAAAAACAAAACACTGTCAACCATCAGCTCAATAAAAATTCATCCCAACACTGCAAAACATTACCAAGAGAGAACAAAAACAACAGTTAAAGATGTACCTTTACTCTACGAGACATCGAACGCTACAATCAATAATTTAGCTAGCAACAAAACACCAGGACCTGATGGACTAAGTGCCGAGTTTATAAAGCCTTTCTTCCATCATTAGGTCCCATCCCTACTCAAAATATTTACAGACACCACCACAATAAGAAGGGAGCTGTTATAAGGGTTTTAATGAGACATACATCACATTGCATTATCGACAAGAAGCACAGGATAGGACATCGAGTCGATAGTTTACCAGACCAATCTCACTCCTACCTCAACTTATAAAAATTTCATCAAAACTATGGTCAAACAAGTTACAACCACACATGCACACATGTAGTGCGCGGAACACCAACATTAGCGTTAGTGGTAGAAAAAATAGAACACATGAGTCACCACATCAGAGATTTATATAACATACACACACATCAAAAGTCACACAGGCGGCCCTATTCTCTATCGACCAGGAAAAAGCCTTCCCACGATACGGTCGACCACGAATACCTCTTCAGGTGTTAAAAGAAAGGCGACATAGGAGACTACACGCATGCAAATGGGTCTGAAATGCTTTACAGCAAAGCCCAAAGCAAAATTCTTTTAAACCAATCTTTAACCGCACCTTTCATATCGACGTGAGAGGAGGTCGGTTCGTCAAAAGGTGCCCACTGTCTCCTATGCTGTACGTGCTGGCGTTGGAGCCCCTCTTGGAAGAATAAGAAAGGACATTTCCATCAGGGAGCCCAAATCCCGGGAGGAAATGGACAACAGCAAACTGCTGGCATACGCAGATGACACATAACTTTTTTCCAACATGTGATAAAGACATACACCATGGAACACTTTCTTTCAAGACTTTCGAAGCTGCAGTGGTGCCAAAGTTAATGTAGCCAAGTCTGGCATCATGGGCCTCGATGGAAAAAAAGAAAATTTCCCCCTACCAGATGAAAAACCAACAGTCCCTCAAAATATGCGGGATTGTCTGGACAAACAAAGCCATTTATTTCATATATACCACCACACGTGGGAGGGGAATTATAAAAGACCAAAAACGTGATAGCTAATAATAACCATGTCAACTACAATCTTTGGTCGTGCCCTCCTCATCAACACACTAATTCTACCTAAAACAATATATTACATTACAGCAACACCAACTTTCATACAAAAAACATGATTGGACAATTACTACGCAGTTTCATTTCAAATCAACAATAAGCAACACTAAAACACAACACACTCATACAGAACAAAAAACGACGGCGGAATAGGACTCCAAGATCTATCTTGTAAGCTCCAAGCTACGCTTAAAGTACGCTGTTGACATAGCCAAATCACCCAACAAATACCCATAGCTATTTACCTCTACGGCCTCAGAGCTTACCAACATCATACAAACAAAAAGCAACACACCCCACTACTTTGGCAGACAGACCACACCATTTCAAACATCGCACAAAAAGTCTGACAGGCCCCCACACCTCATCAAACAACTAAACAGATATACACATCTTTAGTACAAACATTACAGACACCACTCACCAACAGAATTAATGGGGCCGAATCTGGAAAATTATCAGACTTTACAGACACCTTCCAAAGTCTATGATCAGCACACACCAAAGATCACCACTTCAAAGCAGAAGAGTGGGCTACAGACTAATTTTAACATGGCGCCCTGCAACCCGGTGTATTAAAGTATGCCCGTCAAGCAACACAATGGCCTGTCATGCACTGACGTGACGGAGATAGTCGTATTCTTGAAATGCTCAACATTCAAGAGCACAAGGCAGACAGCAAGAAGTTTCTTAAGGTCAAACCTAAAAATGTACCTGTTCGACGGCGTAACTCTCCAACAAGATACCTGGCGAAGCTAAGAACGAAGCAGTTAATAATTTAAATATTATCCTACTGTCAAGAGTACCAGACTCATCTGGTCATGCGAACTTCAAGCCTGGCACAAGACAATCCTAAAAAGAGATCAAGTCGAAGAAAAATTTCGATACATAATGGACAATAAAATACAAAACAATGTTGTATCTATCATGACAAATATTTAACTGTGAGAGGTTTTCAATGGAACACAATATACCAATACCCGCAATCGCTGTGAGGTATGGGGACGGCGAGGGCCCAGGTGTCGCTTGATGAGTTGGACGACCCCGGGTATTAGCAGCCTCCTGTTTCCGAGAGGTGGAAAGGGAGGAGTTGTGTTTCTGGAAAGGAATGCCACTGTTTTTATTTAAAAGAGTAAATAAAACTAATTGCTGCCTGTCAATTTTATTTTAATGTATATATATATATAATAAAGGGAACCTCAAACCATTCCCAAAGTCAGTCTCTCAGATGGTTGTAAGGAAGTTTCCCATTAAAATTTTGTTTAATAAGTGGCATTGATGTACCCCACTCGTCTAAAATATAAATGTATACAAAACATGCTATAGTAAACATTTCTAAATAATGCTATTAATTATATATTACTTTGTAAACATTCTAATTTCAACTGGTTACAAAAGCTCTGTAAGTAGAAATATGTATAAAGTGGTATCAATCTATTTACTGTGTATAATATAAATGTATATATATGGAGTGCCTCACAGTTCTAAGAATTTCTAATTGAGATGTATATTAATATTAAATATACTTGTAAGCATATTACTTAATAAGATTCTTTTATCAATGTTACTATGTATTTAATAACCATGTTATCTGTCATTGTAACTGTTTTTATCAAATTGCTGAACATTTATGTACGAACTGCGTATAATAATTACAAATACATTATTGTGGTTTTAGTAAACCATACGTGAAGAGATCAATAAGGATACATCTAGTTACTCTTGTAATAAACTTAAAAATACACAGTACAGCTTCGCCTCCTGAGTTCCACTTCACCGCTAGATAACCAAACAGCACCCCCACCAAAGTGCCTGTGGAGATACAGACAGCACCTGCCAGAGCCCAAATACCTCTGAGTATACCAGATCTACTGATTATATCATGTGACCAGGAGGAGAGGTCATTTTACATCACCTTGTCACATTAAATTCATAGTAGACAGACATGTTCATCTACAAGGATGAACACCATTATCCTATAGTCAAAACAATGAATCAGGTCAATAGACCATGCCAGAATGTAGATATCGGGACTGATGGTGGTGAGGTAAAGCTCTTGACTGTCGACCAGAGGGTACCTGGTTCAATATCCGATGAGGACCTAGGATATGTTTTAGGAAGCCATGTCCCTCGTGGTGCCTCCACGGCCATTGTACTATCGACTATGGTGGGGATGAAGAGAGCACCATAAAAACAGTCCATTAGTGGTCTATAGGATCTAAGAGATTCCATCTCATCCTGACAGAGACTTCATTCGGCGACAGGTCAAGCAACGAAACCCCTCGCAGACTACCTATGCTTCTTTGTTAACATTAACTAAACAACAATGGAAGTATACCAAGTCGATATTTAAATCACTTTCTCTTTATTATTAAATTGTCAAGGTGTTATTGTTCAGATTTTCTTTACTTTTGGAAATAACGTAAATAAATGTGATAGTTTATGTTCAGAATAATTTGTGTTTTCATATATGACCAATACATTTGAAGTCTTATACATTTGAGACATTGCCTCATCGTTTGGTTTTTTTCATTTGGTATTGTGAAAAATAATTTTAGTCAATCAATTTGCTCATGTATTTTAATATTAAAATAATTTTTTCTCGTTTATTTTTTTATAAAATAACATAGCAAAAAAAAGATTATTTGCTATTTATATTAACAGATCAATTTCATAGTATCATCTTGACCAATATTTATGTTACAATAAAGATTTGGTTTTATCTATAAAGTCTTGGTTGTTTGAAATGTATTTAAAAAATTAGAAATTATACATATACATTAAACTACAGAAATGCCAATGCTTAAATGTAAAAACTTGTTTCAAGAAATAAGTCATTTTCTTATATAGGAGATATTGGGTGCTTTAATCCAATGCTATTATGACGGTGAACAAGAAGTTGAATAGTAATTACTGCTACCACATAGCCAAATCGGCTTTTGTAGCTTTAAACAAACATTCGTAACTTACGTATTGCAGTCAAATTTTGTGTTCTGGATAATCACAAATTCATTTTTTCGATGCAATGTGAAGTTCTGTCCCATTCTACATAGAGCAAGTTGACTGTAAAATTATCGTTTTTTACACCTTTGATTTGACAGAACGATTAGTTCAAGGAAGGTGTTGTATTGTTATATATTAAATAATGGTATTTATTTGCAGTATTATGTATTTCAATTTCTTTCTTGTTAGTGATAATATGTAAAAAAGATCCTCACCTAGGGAAATATAGAATTTAAATAAACAATTTTCACTATTTGTGCACAGTGTAAATGTGATAATAATATGTCTTTTTATATGTTACGTAAGTTACTTTCAAATGAAAAACAAATATTTTCCAAATAAACCAAGGCAATCCTTTGCCCTAAATGACCCCATTATGATGAGTTATGATCTCGATTGCTGTGTCTTTAAACTGTTAAAGTTTAATACTCTCTTGACTTGTCAATAACACTACACTATATATATATATTTAATACTTCTGTTATATTCATTTTATATTTAATTAAACATTTAATAATGCTCAAGGCTCAAGTCATTTACATATTGATTCAGAAAAACGTGTATCAAATTTAATTGTAATTCAAATCAAGTTAATCACAGTTGCGGTTTAAAGCTTTTAAAAGATTCGTGGCGACGTTCAATAGCACTGCCGCAATTTTAAGCGGTCCATTATAGGCCTAAATAAGCTTTTCACCAATCAGCATTATCACGATCTTAACTGATTTCTAATTTTGGTTTAAGACTTATATAGCGACAATCTGAAGAAATGTTGTTATTTTTTACTGTTTTCTTTAATATGTCTAACGCGTCCAGTTACTATTATAAAAGTGTTTATGGGTTGATTTCAATTATCTAGCATTTTTTATATTTATTTGCAGGATAAAACTGATGACTTAGGAGACAATGCTTTATAATTTTTTTTTTAAAGTGGCTATAAAATTTAATTGATAGAAGCGTTCAGTGGTACCCCCTCTTCCCCTTAATGCTCCGAGCACGTCTTTATTTTCTTTGTGCTATTTGCGGTACTAAGTGAATTTAATTTTTAATCTCCTATTTATTTAAAAATGTCTTGCCAATGAACCGATGGTGCAGCAGACTTTGCTATAAATAGCTGCCTATAAATTCTAAATCGCATCTCTCAAATACACCCTTTTAACGAGCACTATTATATAAAATACGTTTTCTGTTTTGAGATTCAAATATGATGGACGCCCTGGGCAACAGAGATGACACTCGCCCTATTTCATGCAATAAACTGAGGTAGCCTCTGATGAAATCGATGCAGAAAATGTTGAAAAACGGATCCAAAAACGAGTTTAGAGAATTCGCTTTCATGTCACTAAGTATAATAAATATATTTCAAAAAATGTGCAATGGTTATTAAAAGTCCTCTACTATGTGCTCAACATTTAACCATTGCTAGTGTTGTGTCTTTATTGTAGCTATTGACTTTAGCTATTTGACCATCTAAATTAGTAAATCATCAGATTGTTTTAGGCTAAAGAAATTTAAAAAAAAATTATTAACTTGAATTATGTTTTTTAAAAAATAATTAAAAGCTTAACATGTTTTCTTTTATCATTCCATGTTTTTCTTCCCTTATAGTGCTTTCACAATTTCGTCAATCAAACATGAAATTTAAATATATGAATCGCAACTAACGTCCCTACAATGTTTCAGTCACCACAGACTATAAACCTTTTCTTGGGAAGTCGACCAAACTATTAGTTTATAATGTATTTAACATCTTTTCTATTCATTTTTCACATTACACAAAGTGCCTATTTGATATTTACTACAGTTAACAATTACAGAAAAGAAAGATATAATTCTACCAGAAATAATAAACAGTTAACTAAATTATATTAAAAACATTTCCATTTGCCGAACCCAGTATGATTTATTACATCAAACCAACTTTAAAATATACTAAAGTAAAGAAAATAATACAACATGATCAAGGCAATGCTGTGTCATAAAAAAGGATCAGGTCTACACAATTATCATATCATTGGCGCAATCGGTTCCAAACAGTCGTCCATATTATCAGTAATATATACATGGTCTTTTGACTCCATTCTTTACCAGTTGAAATGAAAATCATTTCATAAGTAACATCAGTATCAATTCGTTTATCGCCTTATAAAACAGAAATTCTTCAAGTAGGATAGCAGCTGGAAAATAAATTACTAAAAAAGATGTCCGCTTACAGCTCCGACTAATCTGACAAAAGAAACTATTTTATGGTGTTCTATCAAAATCCAAAGCGTAGTGCCACCACTTTTGACATTAACTTTATTATTGCAGTTCATAATTTTAAAAAAATAATAATTTATCATAAAGTAGAAGTAGAATATATATATATAAAGTGTTATTCTTTAAGTCTGGGTTTATTTTAATAAACCATAAACTACCATAAAATATCATGGATTTTATATCAATTTAATTTATATAATAGAATAAAAAGAAACATTACAATAACACATGGGTTATAACGAATTTTCTATTTTCCTTACTATATTATAGTTAAAATCTACAGTAAGAAAAAATTATGCAAAAAAAATTTCTGTAAATAGAAAAAAAATGAATAAAAAATGTTTGCTTTATTTCTAAAAATTACTTACTATCAGGTTTACACTCAAAGCTTATTTGAAATCTGTCTCCCTTATTAACCTAGTTCATACACGGTAGAATCAAGTGAGGGGTCGAAAACATTTCCAATACATGTCTGTTTACCATTACATCTATACTGCAGGTCAGACCACAGGTCAGAATCATCTTTCAATGTCAGGTCTAATGGTTGTAGGCATGAAGGCGTCTCCTTCAATAAAGAATACAATGACTAATAGTTTATTGATGCGTACGATGTTTAAGACACAAGAACTATTAACTACTGAGGTACTTATTTAGAAACGATCAGAGAGGAAATGTTTCTAAGTATAAGCATTTTATTGTTTCACTATTGTGTTATTTCCCCATGGAGTGTTCAAACAAAAAAGACCTCAATCAGCAATAGGCTATTTTTTAATCGTTATTTGACGGTCAATATTAATATACAATTAATATTTATTATTTCGTTTTATATGCTTAAAAACTGATGCGTACAAAAGATGTATCAAAAATACTTTAAAATAGCAATGGAGTCGGCTTTAAAAGAAAATATTATTTACATGACTATACGGCCTGATACGGAATCATTTTCGGGTTTTAGGATAAGTTTTGCAAGCAGCATTAAGCATCTACAAAGTGAAATACCAAACTAAACGCCCAAAGTCATATGAAAGGCATTATTAAGTATTTTGTAAAATATAAAAATAGCTTAAATAATTAGTTGAAAAAAAGTGATTTAATAAATCAGAGTCAAATAGTATAAAATTACAGTAGATTGTAATAATTTTAAATAGCTTTAATATTTTGGTTAGAAATATGTGACAAATAAGTCACAATGTGGTCTGGCTGCTAAATTTAAACCATGATTTAGCTAGACACGTTGACGCCGCGAAACTTCTACCCGGGGCAGTTCGCACCCAGACATGTCGACCTGTCAACTGTATAAAAGAATATTTGTAATATCATTTCTTTGTTTAAAATATATTGTATCAACTTTGTTCAAATCATGTGTATTAACTTAGTTCAAATTATGTGTTTAATTTACTTAAAACATGTGTATTTATGATTTCTCAGAAATATGTGTGAATATGTGACGTAATTTTCGTCTTAACAAATCTTTTTGCTTCTCATCCTATTTTGATTCTAAACAAACTCATCAAAGGGTTACAGGGGCTAAATGTGTTATGTCCAATGGTCTATCTGCCCCCAAAAAATTACAGTTTGTCAATATCACACATCATGTCCAGCAAAGACACAAGTGAGGTATGTGTTGCCAAGTCCATATACTATTCAGAAAAGCCAGCGAGTAAAACGATATACTGAAGCCATCCACCTTGGATATTGGTCACTTTGGTCATTTTGTTGGAGTGGTCGAATGTGTCACAAACTTTTGGTGAATGAAACTCATGTGCGAGCATGAGGCGTGTATATGAGATAGAAAGTTTGTCTTTATAAACGTTTGAACGTGCTCAAAACTCTGGCAACCATAAAGCTACTGTAACCTATAAATTACTGACCATTTGATGATGGGCTAACCAAAGAAATCACAATCCATCGTGCGTTGCAGCATAAAAAAAAACAAGTGACAGAGAAGAAAGTTTACACATTACAACCTTTGCCGACAGACGTTAATTTTGAAATATCAGAAGTATTTAGTGGCTCAGTGTATTATGATTTTAAATCATTCACAGGATATCAACGAATAATTGTGATGGGAGAGGGTGTGGTTATTGATGTAATGATGTGCTGGGAGATGGAACCTTTAAAGTCATTCCAACTATATTCTACCAACTTCATAAGTTCCACTTTGTCTTTGATCAGGTCGTGAGACCCAGTTGCAATTTACTGTCTATTGCAATTATAAGACGCAAGCGAATTATCAGCGATTGATTAAAGTTGTTTAAAAATTGGCACCACAAGCATATCCAGAAATCATTCTAACATTTTTTAAATTGGCTTCCATGAATGCTATGTAAAGCACATTTCCACGAGATAAAATAGCTGACTGCTATTTCCACCTGACACAAAATGTATTCAGGAAATTTCAAGAGCTGTGACTAAAGACTGCTCATGAAACTTGTGTAAAATTGTGTATGTAAAGATGATGTTTCCGACTCATTTAATGAGTTAGTGGATAGCAGGCCTCAAAATAAACTCATTGAAGAATTAATGACATACTTTGACAATGAAAACATCAGAAGACGCTGTCTACGAGGGAAAAGAAGAATAGGGACCGCCTATGTTCAGTTTTTAAACTTGTAACAAAACAAATATAATGGTAGTAGACTTGCTAGAACTAACAACATCTTCGATGGAAGGTAGAATGGACACCTTTATCTTTATCTGTAAACTTCCAACAATGTGGGCATGTATGGATATAATTTTAAAAGACTGCAAAACAAAAAAAGTCCACCTTGTTGCAAGTTGTTTCAGAAACACGACACCTAAAAGAAAACGTTACTGTGAGCTGCAGCTCAATGTCGAACATGCTTTACAAACATACGCAGAGCATCGTTGCCTGGATCTCTACCTTAGGGCCAAGGCTAACATTGTTTAACAAAATTAAAAATATGCATGCCTATTGCTAGCACACTTGCTTTTTTTTGCTAAACTTAGCATGATGTGTGATATTGACAAATAATCCTATCAGGCAGCTATACAATCAGACATAAAACTTTTTGCCCCTTCCACCTCTATTGAGTAGAAAACATGTTCAATGTGTCCATTGTTAAGTTGTGATAATAAATTATTCACATATTTAAACAAAATAATTAAAACACACACTTTAAATAAGAACACATTTAACTAAAAACAACAAAAATAAAACATAATTAAAACAATTTTTTAAACAATTTTAGACAATTTGAAAAAAAATTAATAAATATATAAGAAAATAATAATTAAAATAGCTTAAAAACAAGTTGACAGTGTCGAATTGTCCGGAGTCGAAGTGTCGAGAGGTCAAAAAATCGTTGAACCGAAATATAAAGCTTTCTTTAGAAAAATGTATTAAACGATGATAAAACATAGTTTTAAATGCATGGGAAAACGTTGTTTTTTCTCTCTACACAAACTTGAAAAGTACTTGAGTCATGATGGGATATTGTCATGCATTAATGTAATCTTTCATAAATATATTTTGCTGTTTTTTCACATTAAATATGTTTTTTTTATTTTAATAAATGTATAAATTGTCATTAGCTTATGATAAGCAATTATAAACTAGCGTTAACAATTTTTTTTATTTATTTAGTATCATTTATATCTTATTAATACATGTGTCTATGCCTGTAAATTCAACAAATATATGTTCTTTTATCGTAATAAATTGTTTCTATGGAGAAAATTTGTAAGTTAAGCACTTTTATAACAAGATACATTTCATTTTCAAAATGGTTACCTAATAACGACAGAATTATGTTTTAGTTACTTCAAAATTTTAATCAAACAAAAAATATAATATTTAAATGTGTCACTTATACAGCATAAACAACATAATTATAAAAAGACAATTTGAAAATTAACTTTACCTGACTTGGCTTAAAGACAATATCCAGCACAATTTATTTGCTTCATTAATTTTTAAATGGTGGCCTGGAAATTTAGTGGGTGTCGTTAGATAATTATAGTAAAATTTCAACATTAAAAACATGCTGATTCCCCCTTTATAAACTAAATGTTTCTAAATATATTCAATTTCTTTTTTAAAGTCTGGGTTACTCTTCTAAAACAAGCAAAAAATTGAAAGCATTAGGAAAGTAATTTTTCTTTAACATACCGTATTTGTGTCTAATGCAAATTAGCTGCAGTTTTTCAATAATAGAATCCTTGACTACATTGTGCAGGAGGCTCAAATTGTGCTGTTCGTCCAGCGTATTGTGATATGTACGTTTGTTCACATATTACTTTAAATAAAAAAAATAAATAACTTACAGCTAAGTAATACAATTACAATTGTGATGTAGAATAAAAAAGAGAAAAACGCTTTGTAAGCTATCAGTTAGACCCACTCTGGAAAGACATTTTTCTAGGGACCCCAGCAACATAAAACCTTAACACTTCTAGTGGTAGCATTGCTAGCTTTTAACCTAAAAACATGTAAAAATCAGAAGCTGTGATAGCAGACATCCCTTTATAGCTTGAGCAATGTTTTTAAAAATAGAGATTAGAGCATGATAAATTTATTGATAAACGTTAGACAATGAATACAAAAAACTAATCTAAAATGCTGATATTTTTCAAAGTGTTTAAGAAAACCTTTTAAATCGTATAATGAGGAAATAACACATTTTCTTCTGTCGACGTTTGTCAGATATTTATGCGAGTACTTTAATGTATTGAAATAGTACTTCAATGGAATTTCCATCTTCGGTATAATAAGCCAAAACATATAAAATAGACATGTTGGTTGGTATAATTTAGAACACTAAAGAGTATTTTTTTTAAACTTTTATAAATAGTTGTCATGGGTTGGTACAATCTAGGGGTAGCGATCAGAATACTCCCTACAGTTACCTTTTTTAACACAAAATAAAATTAATACAAATATTATTGTAATAACAGAAACTGAGAAGAGACTAGGTTTGTAAAAAATGGAAAAATAATATTTTTTATTTTTGTAGCACATTTTGGCTGATGGCTTATTTTCAAATAAATTTGATAAAATAAATATAATTCAATGTATATTGATTAATGTTATGTAATGATCAGCTGACAGTGTAATGGTTAAACGCAATATATTATAAGACATGTGGAACTGACATGTCTAATGTTGAATAGAAAACAAAAAGTATAAGGACCATATCTGACAAAGAAAAATCAAACCTCATAAAAACATTTTTCACTAAACAAGTAATTTAAAAAGTTCGCTTAGCCCTATCGGGCCATCAGAAGCAGATGATTTTGTAGAATTAATCTGTTTCTAAAACTCGGCATATAAAGGGATTGTGTGGTTAGCACAACGGCAACCGCCTTTATTTCCCCATTTAAAGCTGGGTGGACTTGTGTGACGACCTGAAAAATTTCCTATGGTTCTCACCGAGGATCGGAATCCAGAGCTCTTAGGTCGACAGTCAGTGTCTACACCACTCCGGCCACCAGTCCCCACAAACAAATAATTATTAAATATATATTAACTATTTCAGAATTAATAACATTTAAAATTGAATTTTTAAATCAAATATTGAGGTTACAATTGTATGTTTAGAAAGGAAAAAATATTGCTGTATTTAAATTCATTTGAATTTTTAAATAATATTGTGTGTGTCTTATGTAATATCGTTTATGTTGCTTGTTAAAATTTCTACATTTTACAAGTACAATCGTATATAAAAAAGAATAATTTTAGTTTAATAATATTAATATAATTTACTATAAATAATAACATTATTTTCGTTATAAACTTAGAAATGAAATGTTGCCTTGCCTGTTGTCATCCAATATGCAAGAAGAATTTTCCTCACATAAATCTCCATGTTGATTAATTCTAAGGATGTATTTTCTTCTGGTTGTTAATTTTTTACTAATTCAAAATGTTTAACTACCTGATAGATCTAATCTAAGTTCTTTGGATTTCTAAAATTATTTTAATAGATATCAATAAACTATTAAAGATTAAAAAACAACAACTTTGACACCATTATTAAATTATACGATGAAAATAATTAAACAATAACTAGATACTTTCTTAATTTCCCTAAACTAATACAAAAAATTAATTATTACTAGATCAAACGACAAATAATACTCAGCTGTATATAATTAGTTAAATAGATAATTTAAAATATCGAAAGATTCAATTTCAACTAAAATTAAATTACAAGACGAAGAAAATTTAAAAAAAAACTTCCCTTACTAACAGTTAACACTACTAGCTGATAATGAAATACAAAAATACTTTAAACATTTTATTTATTTAACAGTTTCAAGTGCAGACTTGAATCTAAATGACAGTCTGCTTTAGGATAAGGCTGGACGAAGTTTCTGAATTTGTTTTTAAATAGGAAATATATATATATATATTGTTATAAATATGCTTCAACCCCCCTCCCCAGGATGAATGATATAATCGCGACGTATGTACGACTACTCATTATTAATTCGGTCGTTTAAGCCGGCTTAATACAAGTGATGAAATAGTGTTTTACACCTGCACTTGGATGGACTACTTATAAAAAGGAACCGCCCTGTGATCCGAGAAGAAATAAAAGGTCAGTTACAGACCGGTAGTGACAGACACGGAGTGAAGAGTAACAGTCAGTTACAGACCGGTAGTGACACGCAGAGAAGACACGGAGTGAAGAGTAACAGTCAGTTACAGACCGGTAGTGACGCAGAAGACACGGGTGAAGAGTAGCAGTCAGTTACAGACCGGTAGTGACACGCAGAGAAGACACGGAGTGAAGAGTAACGGTCAGTTACAGACCGGTAGTGACACGCAAGAGAAGACGCGAATTGAAGGTAACGGTCAGTTACAGACCGGTAGTGACACGCAGAGAAGACACGGAGTGAAGAGTAACGGTCAGTTACAGACCGGTAGTGATATGAGAAGACACGGAGTGAAGAGTAACAGTCAGTTACAGACCGGTAGTGACGCAGAGAAGACACGGGTGAGTAACGGTCAATTACAGACCGGTAGTGACACACCAGAGAAGACACGGAGTGAAGAGTAACGGTCAGTTACAGACCGGTAGCGTGACACGCAGAGAAGACACGGGTGAAGAGTAACGGTCAGTTACAGACCGGTAGTGACACGCAGAGAAGACACGAGGTTAACAGAACGGCTAGTAACAGACCGGTAGTGACAGAAGATACGGAGCGCAGATGAGTTCAAGGATATTTTAGAGAACCATAGTCAGTTGATGCAGCGTTCGTTACAGTCACGTCGCTATAACACGTAACTCGTTCTGACTGGATTAATTGTAGGCACTTTAAAGTTAGTTTTATCTTCGTCTGGGCTATTATAACCTGTACATTGTGGACTCTGAATAAATCTTATTATTCAACTAACGAATTAAACGTTATTCGTTATTTTTTTTATTTACTTTATTACCAGATACACATAACGCCCGAAATTGTAGCTGGAAGGTACTAATCAGAAATCTGTCCCCCCCACTAAGCTATACACAAAAGAATGCCCCCTTACTCCTTAATCGCTAGTTTGTTACGACGAACAATTCTTCATTTTGACATGAATTCTTATATTGGGTCGAAAACTACATTGGTCAGTATTATGCACATAGAGTTTTGTATAAATATCTATAAAATATGCTTCATAAGTTATCAATGCTATATTCATAACTTACTTATTGCATTTGTAGTAATAGTAGAATACCTGTAACAAATGTAGAAAAGAACAACTGGATATATTTTAATCCTACTCAACTGAATCATTGTTTTTCCTAGAATAAGTTTTCGAGGAAAAAAATATTGCGATTATATAAAATTAGCAATCAGAAGATGATTTTTAAGTTTTCTTTTTTTATGATTTATCGGTCATTACAATTAATACTAAAATTATTTCTTGACAGTACAGGATATTCTATTGACCAATCAGAAGTATATTACTCAACCACTTATCTAAAAATGCAACAGACAGGCCATGTTTACTACGATTTTAAAACCGGTTTAATTCAAATTTAAATATTTTAATATTTTAATTTAAATTTCAAAAATAGCAACAATTTATTTACAAGATAAAATTTATTAAAAATGTTTCATGCATAAATTTAGGAAAAAAAAAAAATACGGAAGTTTAAATAATACGGAAATATTTTAAATTAACATAAAATGGAACATTATTGAAACAGAAAATTAATTTCATTTTGTACTGTTTTTCTGCTACACTTAACCCCTATAGTGCCCCACATCCACGATCGTGGATTTCTGTCAATAAATCCTTGAGTGCCATGGGCCACGATCGTGGCTTGAACTTATTACGGCAATACTTTACGGTCACTTTCGGTAATTGGTTAAGGAAACGAAGTACTTCCGTTAGCTTCACCATTTACCGTTTCAAAACTCTCAGCGTATTGTTTCTACTACCATTCAATTTTTCAAATTAGTGATATTTTAAAAATCATATCTTTATTTACAAAACAATTAATTGGGTTGTGATGAAATAATTCATTTTAAAATAGTATAGCTTTACAAATTGTACATGTTGATTTCATTGGTAATATTAAACACATTTTGAAAAATATTACAAATTTAAAAAAAAATCATATTATTAAAGGTAACAAGAATTTGTCAAATACAGTATATTTTATATTATTTTGTGATACAATAGAGTTTGTTTTCTTCTATTGACTGTTTTAAATATATTTGTATGTTTACCATTTTTATATTTTGATTACAATCATAGATACGAGTTTATTTGATTAATGTTCGTATATTTTTTATTGTTGTTTTAATTGTTGATGTATTTGTAAGGATGTTTTCTGAATAAAGTTTTTGATAAAGTTTTTTAAAAGACTTTATTATTAATGTAAAGAAAATAATAATAATAAACATTCTTATGGACGGATAGTAAAGAGATAGATAACGAAAGAACTTTGGTTAATAAAAAGATGTTTTTAAAAAAAACGGCGATACAAAAGTGTGGTGAGCTGAATCAAAGTATCTTAGTACACGAGTTTAATATTCCATTCAGTACATATATTTCTACAACTGTGTCACTGTCCTATCCCTTATAATTACGCATTGTTTAATTATTGTGTTTGTTTCCTTATTTTGTTTGTTCTATCCCTTGTGATCATGCACTGTTTAATTACTGTCTTATTTCTGTATTTGGTATGTTAAGTGTTTGTGACCTGGTTTTAGTAAGGTCAAGCATGTACGATGAAAAAGTGTCATTTACCTAGGCAATAACCATCTTGGGTTTGGCGCGAATCGCCCACGCATTTGACCTCCGTGGACTTAGCGGGAAAAATGACGTAATATGCGGGAGTGAACTACCTATAAGAAGGGAAGAGATAACGGTAAAAAGAACAGCGGAGACTATGTAAGAGAGCAGTTAAAAAGACGTGTAGTGAGTTATAAGTTATACAGAGTAGATACATGTGGAGTAATGTATTAGTAAATATTATAAAAAGTTGGTGACTTATCCGCTCATCTCCTCAAGTGTTTATACATTATTCAATTGGATTCTCATCTGTAAATATCATGTATTAAAGTTCAGTTGTTAATTTTCTTATACTAAAAGGAGTTATTGTCGTCTTAATATAGTTGGAACGCAAGTGGGATACAACAGTCACCACGTCAACTACCTTTTTTTTATTGTATTTAACGGTCCTTTTTAGGGCTATTACCTTTTATTGTATTTAAAGGTCCTTATTAGGGCCACTACCATTTATTGTGTCCTAACGGTCATTTTTAGGGCCACCATATTTTTTGTCTTAACGGTCCTTTTCAGGGCTAATGAAAGTTTTACAATTAGCTTGAGTTTGCTTGCTGCCATGAGTTTTAATAAAAGGTTCGTTTTCAGGACCGCCTAACAGTAGAGTTCATTTAATTAAGGTACATTTACAAGTAAAAAATAAACATTGTTGAGGGTTAATTCATAGTTATTGGTAATTTAAAAAGTGCTGCAAATGTTTTGCGGGTACAGCTAGTATTCAACTTACTACATTATGAGAGCACTGTTAAAAAATTTTTCTGACCAAAAAAAAAACAAAGATGTATCCTGTAATTTAACTTTTCCACTAAGATGTACCTAAAAGATATAACTCAAGATGTCACTAGAGATGTGAAATCTAAAAAAAGCGAACAAGGAAGCTTTTGTTTAGAGCATTTCAATAAAATAAAGAATTGAGTATTTCTTCTACATAGCAACATATATATTCTAATTTTGAAAATACAATAGCAAACGTAATAACGTACAAATGTACACATCATGTGCCAATTTCATAACCGATCATTGAATCATAGTGTGATATATGGTTTAACTCAAGAAGGCATACGAACATGCATTCAGATCTAATTCCTATCTTTTTGATTTAATGCTTCGGATTACTTTAATTAATCAATTTTTTTAAAGTAAATGAGAATTTATAATTTTGGTTTTCGAATATTTGTATTATAATATCATGAAATAATTTCTCAATGACACACTAGTACACAAGCCATTTTACAAATAATAGACCTATGTATCATCGCAGCATTAAAAAAAAACGGTAATGCAATAGTGCAAAATTCAAACATCGTTACCATGTAGCATGCATTGTGGCTATGCCTATGTACATGATAATCATAATTAAGAGGTTTGGGTACTCTACAAAGAAAGTTATTTTTCTTGTAATCATTAAAAAAAACACTACATTAGCCATTGCGGCTTCCAAATAACTTGGGAAGGGTGTGTGTTTGGGGAGGAAGAGATGCAGTAAATGTTTTGAACGGAGGTAGAGTCTAAAGCAATGGGAATCCCATTCTTATTTCCCTTATAGTAAGGTAGCTGCTCTTGCCTCTAGCCTTCACCCCCATATAACAACGCTATAAAATTGGACACATCTAAACAAAAATAGTCTTCCACTAATATTCATATTGAGTTAAAATGCTAACGTTGTCAAACTAATTTAAGATTAGAAACTAGAATTCCACCTCCAGCTTTATTCTCGATTTTATTGTTCGCAGTATAAAACAAAATGTAAATCACGTCCAAAGCGTTCATCTGAAGTACTGAAGTAAACAACCTTAGCAATGAAATTCAGGCTTTTTAATATTTCTTTCAGAAATTAAAAATAAATAACAAACTTTAAAACTGTTGAATGATAAAGTTAACAGAAGATATCAGTCCAATATCAATATATATAATTGTCTTAAAACAATTATTTGGCAGTAATATTTAATACCAGAAGTAAACAATACTAAAAAAAAAAAGGAATATTTTAAAATGACAAAAAAGATCAAAATACCAATTTGATATACTTTTCAGATTTATTACATGTCGCTAATAATTAAGTTTTTCTTCTTTGCGAAGATTTGTAAGCACTTAATTGTATACATTATATTCACATATTTTTCACCCTTCCTGTTGATTGAGTTAACTATTGCTATAGCTATTACATTATTAACTTCATCATAATCACCACGAGTCTGGGTGTGCTCCCGCGCATCTGAAATAAATATTAAGAGGCATGGAATTAATCGATCGTAAAAAAAATAATAATACTCATACTACAATGTATCTTATATAATTGTGCAATACACATATATTTTAACTTTAAAAAAGGATTCGTTATTATCAGCCGTAGCGTGAAAATTCTACAGCAGGGGCCAGGCAATAGCAGGAGGGACAGGTAATACATTTCGACAAGTAGAACAAATAAGCAGAGGGGACCAGACAAAACGCAGAAGGGGGCAAGCCCCTTTGCCCCCCGCACGATTGTGTAAATAATAAAAAAATATATATTAATAGTAGCACGATTAAAAATACATGGCAATAATATTTGGTTTAAACATTAATATTTTATGATGTAATTATTAAATGTTGTAGAGATCCTTATAGAAATGTTTCTATATTTTCCTTCTTTCTTTATTTTAATGAAAAAAAAACGCAAAATGAAATGGTGAAACGTATTAAAAAAGAAAACAATTTCGATCAAAAGACCATAGCAAAATTGAAAAGTCAAAATTAAATTGTCACATGCTATTTATACTAATCATATAAATAGAAATGTTACCATTATACTCAGCATCTTGTCAGGATTGTTTGGAAAATCATAAACATTTAACTTTGATTTCCGAGATCTGTAAATATAGAAGACATGAACTAAATATCTCACAACATAGAGTTAAGAATATTGTAAACAATGCTTTTATTTTATAGGCCTATACATTCTTGAATATCTACAAATGTCTGTGTATGCTAAATGCAAAAAAGTAAATTTTAATTTTAAGATTAATAAATCTAATTAACAAAAATCATATTTACTTTTTATATATAATACATGCCAGATAGATGACTACTGTAATTGCAATCAATGATATGATGCTTGTGGAAATCAAAGGAATTTGAAGTTGAACTTCCTCGGAGGTTTCTACTTTATCATAACAGATACAAGATATTAACGCAACAAAACAGCTTAAAAATATAATTAACATATTATCATTGTCAGACATTAGACAGTCATTTTTCAAATTGAATTAAGTAACATATATACTAGTTTTTAAGAAGAGAAAGAGATTTGCTTATTTTTTTTATTTATGAACAAATGGATTAAAATCTAATTTAGAATTTGTTTTTTTTCTCAAAAAAATTGAAGGGAAGTATTTTTTTAAATAAAAAATGAAATGAATTTGAACCTAGATAGCTAAATCCAGTAGCTTTTACTGATATTTGAGTTAAATCAAATTTATTATTGTTTATTATTTATTATTATTTAAAATTGCTGTATTATTTTTTGTAATTCAATTAATGCACTACACTGCAGTCGCTCACTCAGAGACGGACGACATCGCTTAAATCGCTCTAGGTGTGGCCTCAAACAAATTTCGCTTAGAGACAAAATTTTTGCTCACTTATACACCTTAGAGAGAACATTGGTCATATTTTATTTTCTGGGTCAAGCTCAGTGGCCATTGCTTACACTGAGCAGTACCACATAAAAACTGTGTTATTAAGATAACCTTAATTTATAATTTACAAACTAAAAGTACTTTCTTTCATTAAAAATAATAATATGATAGCTGAAATTTTTAATATAATTGATTTATAAATTATAGATTTTTGCAGAATTTCTGTGTTTAGATTTAATCTGATTTTAAAAATTTTAAACTAAACTTTGTACGATGAACGTGGTTATTTTTTCATCGTCTGATAATATTACTTACTGGGTCTACAATTGTTCTCGTTTGTGGATTTTAAAATCAGTTTTAAATAGTAAAAATGCTAATATTTTATTATTTACTTATTAATATATTAGAATTTTACCTTATATTAGCTTACAGAAACTATTTGGAAACTGTTTAATTTTGTTTAATATTAATCTAGCAGGTAAAAAACTATGACAGATGGATGGGCAAAATAAGACAAAAAATATGTGTATATATATATATATACTAGTTGCAAGTACCAGCTTTTCAGGTTTAAAATAAGGTTTTCTGTTACCTTCTGTTTCTCCCTACTCCCTCTCTCCCTCTCTCTCTCCCTCCCTCCCCTCTCCCTCCCTCTCCCTCCTTTCCCTCCCTCCTTTCTCCCTCCCTCCTTCTCCTCCTCTCCCTCCTCTCCTCCCATTTCTCTCCCACTCCCACCCCCTCCCTCTGCCATCTCCCCTCTCCTCCTCCTTCTCTTCCCCCTGTCCATCCCCCTCCCTCCCTATCTCCCCCTTCCTCCTTCCCTCTCTCCCTCCCTGCCCCCTCTCTCTCTCTTTATCTCTTCCTCCCGTTTCTCCCATCCTCACTCTCCCTCTCTCCTTCCCTCCCCCTCTCTCCCTCCTAACCCCCTCTCTCCCTCCCTTCTCTCCCTCCCTCCCTCCCCCTCCACCTCTCACCCTCTTCCTCCCTCCCTCATTCCCTCTCTCCCTCCCTGCCCCCTTTACTCTTTCTCTCTCTCCCTCCCCTCTCTCCCACCCTCTCTCTCTCCCTCCCCTCCCCTCTCTCTCCCTCCCTACCCCCTCTCTCCCTCCCCTACCCCTACTCTCCCTCCTTCCTTTCTCTTTCCTTCCCTCCCATTCTCTCTCCCTCTCTCCCTCCTCTCCCATCTCCTTTCTCTCTCCCTCCCTCTCCCATCTCCCTCTCTCCCCCCTCCCTATCTCTCCCCTGTTCATCCCCCTCCCTCTCTCCCTCCCTCCCTCCTACCCTCCTTTCCTCTCTCTCTCCCGCTGCCCCCCCCTCTCTCTCTCTCTTTATCTCTCCCTCCCTCTCTCTCTCTGTCTCTCTCTCTCTCTCTCTCTCTCTATATATATATATATATATATATATATATATATACTATTATTATGGCTTCACACTTCTTCCTAAAATCCTTCTTCATTCCTTTAACTTCCTCAAGCTGTACAAATAGGGAAGCATGAAAAAACATCAACAATTCTTTGCAGCACAAAAGACACAATACAACACCAGCGCGCAAGTTCTATTCGATCATCGGGAAATGACGTCACAGAGGAATTTTATTTATGGCGCCGTCGAGATTACTTTAATATAATAAAATATTAAAATAAAAAAAAATTAATTACAATTAAACTACCCATCGAGATGAAACGAAACCTGTCCTATAACCTTCCCCATGTGAGTATGTGTATGTGTAACAAATATTTCGCGTTATTTGTTTGTCTGGATCTTGAGTTATAAGGAACAGACAAGAAAAAGACAGACAGACAGACAACAAATGCGTCTTATAAGTATAGATTATTGTATACATACTCAAAGCGTCTTCTGATGCACACTGTACAGAAAACCTTTCTTTAACTGAAACATTTTAATGTCAATTTTATGTTGATTGATAAACACATGTAAACCTATATTACGGTAAATAAATAAATTCAAATGTTTGTATGCTTATATATATATATATATATATATATATATATATATGTGTGTGTGTGTGTGTGTGTGTGTGTACATTATACGTACAGTTTTATAAAAGCTACATAGGTTTCTAACCTTCAAATCTAATCCACGCTACATTAATCTTAGAATTGATTTAAATTGATATTCGCTTGAAAATTTAATCTGCCTATGTAGTCGAAACTAAAAATATCATAATTAAATCAATATTAAGTGTAATTGAGATAATATAATACAGCAAATACAAGTCATTATTTAATTGAAGAGTTGTTGTTTTTTTATAATATTCAAAACAAAAGAAATCTTTTACTCTTTACAAAAGAAAAATTTTCTGTCGCTAACTTTAATGTAATGGTTCATGAATCTATCACCTTCACTATAGCAACTTGGTCGCCAGTCAACGTATAACAATCTCACGTAAATTTGTCCCGAGTTGCTTTCAACTCTACAGTTTCTGTGAGTGACTTGTTGAGATGACGTATTGAGAACCAGGTAGAAGTTTGAAGTCTTTGACATGTCGATCTAAAATAATTATCTTTGCTAATATCAAATACTGTCACGTTATTTGGAGCTGAAAATAATATTCTTAATTATATACCAATATCTCAATGTATGGGAAAAATGTGAAGGTGTTAGAGTAAGTGTGTGAAGTCCCTTTTAGATCCTATAAACCACTAATGGGACGGTTTTTATGGTGCCCTTTTTTCATCCCCACCATAGCCGATAGTGCAATGGCCATGGAGACACCACGGAGACATGTCGGGAACTTGAGCCAAGACCTGAAAAATTTCCTTGGTCCTCACCGAACCAGGTACATTCAGGTCGACAGTCCAGGCGCTTTACCGCAAGACCATCCGTCCCCGTTAGAGTATGTAGGGCTTAGCGAATCTTCCACTTTAATTCCGCCAATATAAACAATGACATTAAAATTCAGAAACGTAGGATAAATGTATATATCCGACTTAAAAACCAATAGCTATAATTAATCACTTACTGATTGGTGTACACAGATATTTAATTTCTATTGCTTCGATCTCAACATTGGAACAGTTACAGTTAACGATGAGTGGATTCCTCGACGACTCCAAAAGTTGACACCTAGATCTGCCATTACACTCTCGTTGTAATAAAATCAAAAATTTCCTTTCTTCTGAATTATTACCCTTGACTTCTCTACTGGCCTGATGGTCGGCTTAACCAACTGCCTGGTTACAATTACAGTTTGTTAGTGGGCCGACAAATAGCTTATAATTTTATAGTAAAATTAATAATGCTTTTACAAGTATTTTTGTAAATATAATTATACAGTGTATTGTTTGCCGTGCGGTGGTTGGGAAAATTATTCATATTATTTTCTTACTAGCTGTACCCTGAAAAAAACTTTGCATAGATTTATATTCCCTTAGGTTTGATATATAGGATAGGTTATTTTTGGTTTCGGACAGATCCGATTTTTAATGATTTTATTACAGTTTAAAGATGCAATATGTTGTAGAAATATTTAAAAAAAAATAAATAAACAAATATTTAAATAGAATTATTTCACATTTTAGCCTTTGGGTTTCATGTTTAAAAACCGAAACTATTCAAACTCTATATTATTAAAAAATATTTATCGAATCGAGATGCGGACAAGACACCATTTTGAAATTCTTTTTTTACTTTCGTTTTTAATTGAGAAAACCCACTCCTCTATTATTATATTATATAATAAAATTTGTTCATGTTGTTCTTAGAAATATTATTTCTTATACATTGTGTGAAAAAAATTATGTAAAAAATATATTTGTCATAAAATTTGTTTCTTCATAAAATTTGTTTTCTGTGGCCATAGCATTCACAGAAATGTTATTATTAGAAAATTGTTTTTGAAATCATAGCTGATTTTAGAAATAACTTTTCGACCGTGAATAAATTTTAGTATAGCAATATTGATTTTTTAGTAAACTCTAAATTTCTTTTCTTTTATTTTCCCAACATTTGGTTACTATTAGTCAATTTTACTGTTTAGCTAGTAAACAGAATAATCTGTAAAGTCAAAGATAGTTGAAAAAAAAAAAGGACTCGCCTATCCGCATTACTGCACAGTGCTGTTTCCTCTAAATAAAATAAAAGCAAACATTTTGTCCACTTACTTGCCTAATGTGTTCATTCTCAAAAGAAATACGAACTCTCTCAATAAGAATTCCTGTGTTGCTGCAAGCGTCTTTGTCTGTTAGGAATACCTGAATGTGATTGTAATTCTTTTTTACAACTATCTTCAGATTGTTGACAGTCCCGCTCTGAAAGATAAATATTTAACATGTAACAACGTGTGTAAAATAAAGTTGTATACAATGTGAGGCTACTAATTTATTAATGCTTTATTACCTTGATAGAACAATGACAATAAAAGGGGAGTTTCTTTATTATAAGTTAATACGATAACTCTTTGTTCAGTGTTTAGATACCTGGTCAGTGCATGTAAACGTGTCGGGTAACATCTATTACAGAAGTACCTCCACAAACGATATTTATCTAACATACGAATTTTGTAATACGTGTGTTTGAATAATGGGGAGAATGTGCTGATATGATTGAATAAATATCCACTGATTAACAAGAGGTGTAGTTAAATGTTGGATTAACTAATTATTGGACAAACTTATTGTTAGAAAATGTATTTGTAGGATACGCAAATCAAGTAAAAAGAATGCAGAAATCAAAGTGTATACTTTTTAATTATACATGTTTCACAAAGGACTGGTAAAAATACAAATTAAATTAATATAAACATTATATTTAGCTAACGTTTTATGAATCAGTTACATCTTAAATCTTATTAATATATTCTCAAAATACCAAAAATCTCATTTTAAAAATGTGCTTTACTTTACTTACCACATTGGATATTACGTATATGTATCCACGTCGAACATAATATCTTCCATAAATTTAAATATATCATTCTATATATATATATGTATATATATATATATATATATATATATATATTTATATATATATATATATATATATATATATATATATAACTAAATTATGTCACCCACAAAAAAGAATAAAAAAAATATAGCTTGTTAATATTTGATTTGATCGATTTTTCCTATCTCTTACGACGTTGCTTTTTTGTGAACTAATTAGGATTAATAACGTTATTGCTGTACATAATTTAATCATTAATTATCGAGCATGTCATTATACACATTCTAAAACGTCACTGATATAAATGTAATTTAGTTTTCTTTAGGCAAATCTACGTTTTTATTAGAATTTATAAACCACTTTTAAATACGGTATATATATATATATATATATATATATATATATATATATATATATATTACGACGAGATTGTTTCAGAATTCGTTGTTTTTTTAATTAAACGATATTCAGAAGTGCTTATTTAGGCGCTACACAATTAGAAAGTCAATAACAATAATGGCGACGATTTGTTGGAGTCAATGGTAGCGGACTTTTTGTAATATATATTTTGTGGTCACAACCTACCACGAAATTAAAATAACCTTAAATAATCTGATGCTAATCAAGTTTAATGATATAATGAACTTCAGAACATTGTGTTATCATTGTCATCTGCTTATTTGAAACTAATTAAAATGTATCATATCGATAAGGAAATAAGTCATTAGAATGAAATCGTTGGTGCTTATTGTATGTAACATATTCAGACGACTCTTTTTCCATATTAGCCAGATAAAATCAATTAAAAATAAAAAAGGCATTTACAAATACGACAAATTAATGTAAACAAACAGTTTGAATGTAGTTATGATCCTTAGTCATTAGGGTATGATTATAAATTGTAACCGTTGTTGTCAATAACTGGTTTAATTTTAGAAAGGTCAACAACAATTAAGCAATGGATGGTTTGCATCTTCTCTTATTTTATCACGAAAAATGAAAACAGATAAACGCTTTAAAAATATTTTACAAATCTAACATTTAAAACGAATGTCTCTGATATGTAATATTTTCCAAATATTACAATGAGAATACACTCGACACGCTAAACTCTTATAAAAGAGTATTACATAAGAACTACACATTGGAATTAATAAATACATATCCACAAAATTGTTGTATTTTTTACATACATTTTAAAGAATTTAATGTAACTGTGTTTGTAAAAAATATTATATCTATTTATATCTTCGTAAACGTAAAAGAAACTTAGATTTTAAAATAAAAATATAGTTACATTAGAGTTGTTAGCTTCAGTTACGTTCATGCCGGTCTGGTTCACTTAAGATAATTGGATTTCCCAATAAATGTAGTCATTATAATGAAATGCTGAACAATGCGTGAATCTAATTGTTCTTCATAATTTCACTTATTTTTAATATAACTTTTTTTTTCTTCACATTCTGTTCCGGTTAATAACAATACTACAGAAAAATCTCAAATATTTGAGGATCATAATGCATGTCAATTGATAAAGGAGAAATGAATATATAAGATTTGGAATATCATTTGTCTTATTAGTATTATTCATATTGAGATTATAATCAGTTTCCAAATTTCATTAAAAGCAAAAGTATTCATGATAGTTAGATTGAGTTTTGTTAATGTGTTTTGTTATTGTTTTTGTTTTTTTATTTTTAGAAGTGAGGACCCATATTGACAAGTCTCTGATGAAAGTTGATTGGCTCATCGACAAATAACCGGAAGTTAACAAAAATGAGTCACTGAATGTTTTAACAGATCTTTACTTAAAGTTGACGTCTTGTAAATTGTTTAGATTGTATTAACGTTTACATAGATTACACAGCCCAACAAAAAAAAATTTTTTTGTGAATTGCCAAGAATGTTTGAATGAATTTATAACAAAACTGCCACTGCTTTTGCTGAATTGTCTAGTTTCTGAGATATTGGTCACCCTTGAAAATATGATTGTACCCTTTGTGTAAAACATATGCAATACGTTTGGTGTCTGTTATTTAATTAAACTATACCAAGTTTATAACTTGGTTTTTTCTATTTTATCTCTGCTTTCTAAGACATCTGCAAGTTCATCACGAAGATGCTGCAAAAAGAAATAATCAGAATGTATTCTGTTACATCTCTGGACAATAAATGATTGAAAAGCAAAGAAGAAATATAACCGACTTTTGTGCAGCAGGCATATTTGGCTTATTTCGGTGTGAAGCTGGGAGACTAAGACATGTCTTGGGTTCCCCAAGGTCTGCAAAAACGTGGAGAGCCTACGGCAGTGGAAAAATGGTGAGAAGAAAAGTCTAAGTTTCGGTGTACCAATGGTATGGCGAGAGCCGAAAGACCATTTTTGGTGATTGTTATTTTTGTATTGTGAATGTTAAAGGCTTCAATCGCCACAAGAAATCTAAGTGGTATTATCCTGATATTGAATCTGCAATGAGACCAATTCCACGTAGTGAGTAGAAGTTCCTATACCAGTGTTTACTGGATTATTAGAGCTTTAACCATCAGACTCCAACGAGGGGCAAGATCTGGAGTTTTGGCAAGTGAAAACAGTGGAAGCGATTATGAAAGGAAGTTCTTTAACACCTCAACCATTCAGCCAAGAAGAATTCAATGACCCTAATACGAGACCTAAATCTGTCAAAGCAAGCATCTGAGCGTTTAGCGTCAGGCTCAATGAAATAAATTTTCTCAAACCAGAAGTTAAAATAACATTTTATCTGAAAAGAGAAGAGTTTCTTCTTCCATATTTCATCCAAGGAAGATCTTGTTTACTGTAATGACATCCCTGGACTTCTGCTCCAATTCCGAAGACTGGCGTCTTTTTATAGACAGTTCCATCAAAAGCTTGAAATGCGTTTTTTTTACACAATGGTAACCGTAATGCATCTTTTCCATTGCTCACTCAATAACACTTAAAGAAGAGCATGAGAATATCAAAACAGTATTGCAGAAAGTCCGTTATTATGAGCATCAGTGGTTAATTTGTGTTGATCTAAAATGGTAAACTTCTTGCTTGAGTAGCAATCAGGATACACAAAATACCCATGCTTCATGTGCATTTACAGGATAGCAGGGCAAGGCAAGATCATTGGACAAGTGACATATTGGCCTGCAAGGGAAACCATGACTGAAGGTAAAGAAAATATCATAAACAAGGCATTGGTTGACAAAAAAATAAGATCATTCTCCACCGCTTAATATCAAATTAGGTTTAATGAAACAATTTGTTAAAGGCTTTGGACAAATATGGCAGTTGCTTCAAGAATATTTGCAGATCATTCCCCGGATTGAGCATGGAGAAGCTGAAAGCTGGGATTTTTTACGGTCTTCAGATTAGGAAACTCATCGACGATCGAATTCACCTTGAAGCTTCTTCATGGAACAGTTTTGTTTCAGTTGTCAGGAACATTCTTAGGTAATAACAGAGCAGAGAGTTACGAAGAACTGGTGCAAGATATGCTAGCTAACTTCAGAAACAGTGGAACAAATATGAGCAAGGTACATTACCTGCACAGTCATTTAGACAAATTTCCATGTAACCTTGGGGACTTCAGTGAGGAACAAGGCGAGAGGTTCCATCAGGATATGAGGGTGATGGAGGAGAGATATCAAAGGAAGATAGGGCAAACATATGATGGCTGACTACTGTTAGAGCCTCAGCGCAATTGCACCAACGACACATACAAAAGTAAGTCGAGCAAACAGCGATTTGCTAATGCATTACCATAGACAATTAACATATTAATTAATTAGACATAATTAGTTTTTCAAATGAAAATGTTTTTCTCTATAACACTATTACACATATTTTTTGAACAAATTTCTGCATAACTATTAACAGTTTCACTACTATTTGTTAGTATACTATTATACTGCATGCAATTCTTGACAAATTCCAAACATGGTGCATACATTATTTTATTAATTTTAATTATCTCGTAAAATAGAGCCATCTAGCAAAAGCACTTACATACTCTAAATCAACATAGTTGACTTTGTATAAAATGATTCAAATATCACTGGCAATGAATTCACTGTTTACCAGTGTTATAATTTAGGCTTTTATTGTTATTAGTAGATACCATCTTGTGTACACATCTTTTGGTTCTAAGTATAAAAATTCTAAATGAAACACCGCACTCCGCTCAGCACTAAAATACTACAGTATTTATAAACTCTTTTTAATGATATATACTAGTGCAAGACTTTTTTTTTGCTTTTGAAACCTGCAAACAAATAACGTCAATTTAATATCATATTTCTATTATTGTGTATTTCAATACGCAATAATACGCATGTGACAAATTCTCAATCAAACTACCCCAAGTAATTTTTTGGACAGGGAAACAAATCTGATATGGATTTCATTTTTAGCTAATTCAGTTGTCTCTGGAATTTATTTACAATGCAGTACTAGTCTAGCTAGTCACGTAAAGAGCGTAAAATTTAACAGTTTGAATTTTTAAAAAGCCTATTGTTTGTAATCTAAATAATTGTACCTTTGAAGCCTGAATACTAGAAAACATTCTTTATTCAAAAAAAGGCCAGTTGGGTAAAATTGTCATACATCCAAGAAATCGTTCGAAATACAGTCTAATTATATATATGGCCATGCCCTGTATTTACATGTAAGTTAAAAACATTATTTAAAATCGAGTTTTCCTGTGATTCTCATACTTCCCTGAAGACTGTATTTCGTCTTTAACTAGAGTGCTAAAATAATGCACTGCAATGTATAAAGAATTACAAAATAAATAATATATTGATGTTAAAGAAAAAAGCTAAAATGTATTTACTTTGAATCTTATGATTAATTACCCCATAATTATTTTATTGAAAAAATTCAACGGCTCAATGCTCATTTATTAATAGATCAAAGTGGAAGAAATGTAAACAAAGAATCTAAAAATGGTACTAATTAATCTCTTGTTATCTCAAATTTGTTTATTTTATTTTTTTCGAGTTGTTTTGTTGTTTGTTTGTTCTTTAAGAGAAATGTTTTGATTTAAAGATTTTATCTGCACGGTCTGTCACTTTTCTTAGAATAGTTAAGTCACTTCAATTGTAATGGTAGCTTTGAAGCTTTCAACTAGCCGATTGGGTCGTACATTTCAATACCTGTCACAGAGGTTCTCAATCAAAACAGTCTCCCCTCGTATCTTACTTCTACTCTATTGTTAACTGAAATATTTAGAACTCAAGGTTTTATTTTTTCTTTCTAAAATAGATCTTTCTCGAGAATAAAAAAAATTCAAAACATTTATCTACTTAACTCACTTAAACTTTGCGGATAAAACACAATCAACTTTAAAAAAAAAACACCAATAAAAAATATCGACTAAAAGAAGCATGATATGTCTGTTATAAAACTTTTGTCAGTGCATTAAGCATTTATCTTTCATGTACAGACCTGTCAAGTTTAATCTCAAACAAACGAATGAAGTTGAACTTCCTTGATTGATCAGGCGCTTACTATTGCTACGACCGTTACTAATTTAAGATGTGAAACTTGAACAAAAAAATAAAACATTTTATTTGTTACATTTAGAAATCAATACTACTTATTATTAAAACTTCGTGAGACAATGTCTGTGTATCTAAGTTTTTAAAAAATAATACAAGAGCTATGTATTATCTTTTAATTGTGCCGTAAATGATTAAGCTAAAATATTGGTTACCATATAGCATATTAAATTAAATAACTTTTTTTTAGTAAATCTGATATAGAGTGACCATTATTTTATATAATGTTACCTTTACCTTATGTTTTTTTTTTTATTTTATTTCTAGGCTATAACAAATTTTATAGGAAAAAATATTAAAAAAACATCAGTTTATACATACATAGGTATTTTTTTGTTTGAAATCGCTTCCAGTATACAACTAATTAATAAAGACTTTAAAGTAACTCGAGAATATATATATATATATATATATATATATATATATATATATAAATATATATATATATATATACATATATATATATATACGTAAATAATTTAGATTATCCCGCCTAAGCTACTTTATGTTTATCATAGACTTGTATTTTTAAATAAAATGAATTTTTCTTCTTTAATTGACCAGTGAATGATCATTTAAATATTTTTTTCAAATATCAGTGAAGTCCACCTAAACCAGGTCTTCTGTTTTAGCGTTTGTGTGTGTTTAAACAAAACAAAGGCTACTTTAATATAATATTGTGTTAAATGTCATTGACATTAATGTTGAAAGTTTTAACAAGACATAGGCCATTTTACATACACCACTGTTTTGATTGTAACGCAAATTTGTGAATTTAAGGAATCAAAGGAGGCGAAGTTAATTTATTTTTAACTCAACATTTTACTTCCTCTTTGATACAAAACTATACCATTAGTCAAACAAAGATGTTTAAGTGTTGCTGAGTAAGGTAACTATTAAGAAAAACTAAAATCAAAGGAATATATGTTATTAAATGTGAAGAAATATATATGATACGTGTGTATTTTTCCATCCATTAAATATATTAGTTTAAAATGTGTGTGTGAGTTTATTTAATGTTCTTACTTCTATATGTATAAATAAATTATCACAAGTGTAATATTTATAAAACAATAGTAATTAATATTAAAGCATTTTGATTTATGTGTTAAAATCGGGGGAAAAAATAGAATTTCATTGGATGCTTCATTTTTGTCGGTTTATTACAAGCTGCACATACAAAAGATACAATGATTTTCGTCTTTCTAGAATGGCAAACCACATCAATGCTCCTGACAGTGTTAATAAGTAATTATTTCAGTTTTAACAAATGTATTGCTCTTTCTTTTATTTTCTTTATAAATAAATATCTATTTTCATAAAGTTGAACATGCTTATATACTGATATATATTATATATATTATATAGATATATGTATGTATGTATGTGTGTAAAGGTAACTCAGCATACGCCTATTTTAGCCGAACACTTCCACTTGTATTTTACCAGTTTCAACGTTTATGAAAATTAAGCAAATTACTTGGGATAACTCCAAAAGAAGTTAAATAATCTGCAGAGTAACTAGATTATAACAATGTTTGCTTTCTATGTTATTTTATTATTTTTCCAATGCCGCAGGTGGCCAAACGAGAGGGAAACGGAGGTAGTGATTGTGTTTCAATAACAAAACTAAAAACTTGTAAAAAAAATGCTTTTTCTATTACCTAACCCCTAACCCCTTTTTTTAGTAATGTTTTTAGTGTGAAAAAATGCCGGCATTCTATAGAGATACACAAGCGTGTATACTGAATACCTGGTGATTTTAGGCAAAGTATAAAAATTTTAAATTGTGCATACTTTTCCTAGGCATTCTATACAATGCTTAGGCATTGTATAGAATGACTAGTGTCGTTTTGGCAAAGTATAAAATTTCTAAATTGTGCATAGGCATTCTATACAATGCCTAGGCATTGTATAAAATGACTAGTGTCGTTTAGTCAAAATATCGAAAAAAGAACAACAAACGCCTTTATTGATAAAAACGTATTTTAATATGCAATGAATGCAAAATAGAAGCATATGATGTTCATACCGTAAAAAACAACGACAGCAGATTGAAGTATTGCTTCAGCAGGTAAGACTGGATTCACACTTAGAATTGTACTGTACTTAATTTTCTATTTCCTTTCTGACAAAACACTTCATATTTTGGTATTTTTGATCTGTCATGTTCATATTTCACAATTAGTGAAGAATTGATAAATAATGAAAAGATGTTGTTTCTGGTGAAAACGAAGCAGAACACAACTGGAATGAGCTACTTGTTGCAGCAGGGAAGACTAGAATGGCATTTGAATTGCATTTAATTTTCTTTTTCACACAAAAAGACACCTCATAGTTTGGCATTTCGTCTTGCATTTACATCTGACGAATCCTTGGCCGCTTCCTGTAGACTGAGAAGTAGCAGCAGATCGGAGAGCTATTTCAAGGTCAGGAACGTCTTCCGCTTTTATTAAATCTTTTGGACATACGGTGAATTCTGATCTGGCATATAGCTGCTTCAAGATTCCATGTGCAGTTCCAAGGCGGTAAAGCCATCTTCTGTCATGCTCATAACAACTGCCAACAGATTTCGTGAGTCTCCCCGCCAGCTTTGTCAACATCGGGAATCGCCACCTTAATTTCCCTAATTACGTCACAGTCTCCTTCATAATAGTTCTCACCAAAGGAGCGCCCCCTGGTCGTCATGGTACCTAAACTGTCCGTCGTCGCCTCCTGGTCTACTTCAAGAAACGTCACTCCTTTGCTGTTTACTACTCTATTGTTTCTGACCACCTTGTCCTAAGTCGTCTGTCACCTTGTCAACCATTATTTGCATTACTCCTACTTCTGATATATATTCTTATCTTACAACGTCGAAGGGGATTAGCTCACTGTCTCTAAATCTACTCTAGTTCCTAACAAGGCCAGTTACATACTTTGCCGAACGGGTACTCGGCATTCTATAGAATGCCCTAGGCAATGTATGAAATAACTTAATTCATTTCATACTTTGCCTGAAAAATTTAGGCATTCTATACATTGCCTAGGCATTCTATAGAATGCCGGATTTTACTTGCCTATAACATATACACTCTATATACTACATTATAGCAATACTTTTGGTGCACTTGAAAAGTTTCCAATGTGGTTTTTCTAAAAGTTTGACAATCCTTTTATTCCCAGGTTATTTCACTTAATAACTCATTGAATGTTTGATTAGATCCCCCCAAACACTACCTCAGCTTCAATCACATTCAATTACAAAAATATGTATAGAAAGAGACAGAGAAAAAGACAGAGATTTAATTTAACAATAAAGTTTATGTTTAATTTTTTAATCAGTGTTAAATTGATTGTTGTACATTTTAAATTTAAACGTTTATTTTTGTTACATAGGTAGTCAAGAAGGATTATTCTCTAGTAACCTTACCTCAGAGACAAATCTTTTAAAATGTATTTCCAATATATCATGTTTAAACGGAGGCCGACTCTTGGGAGAAATCAAGTGTTCAAAGAATGTAAGATCATATATAAGAGATATTTCTAAAATGAACACATTGATTTTTGTAGAACATATATAACTATTAATACTAAGATTATCCAATTACTTTTCTAAAGTAGAAATAGCTCAATATATATATATATATATATATTTCACATTTATGCCATACACTGTTCTCTTGTATAAAAAGTTTTCCGATACAGGACTGGATAATTTCATCTCAATGAAACATCTTGACAGCAATAAACCACATCGCATTTGTGCAGAAGAATTTAGTCAGTCTACAAAATACAATCATCAGTTGACACAGGGAATGATTCTGATGTTATCATAACACAAGTATATAGCAGCTGTATGCCAACTGGTAAAGTTCTAAAATCTTATACAAGTGCTCTTTTTATCATAGTGCTTATTTTTTATTTACATTTGTTTAAACTTTCAGTGTATGTTGTAAAATGTAAACTTTCCTTGCAGTACCAGATGGTATTACAGTGTTTGACATGACTGAAACATTTACAACCGACCTTAGGAAGAATAAAAGCTACTACCTTGTATATACCAAAAAATACTTCAGATCCTTTGAGTTTACATTGCAGAGTAAAAGTAATGGCACTATACTTATTTCTGTTCTTCACGTCATCTGGAGTTCTGAATGTTCTGACATAATTTATACACACAAAGATTACGTAAATTTTGACTGCAAAAGGTAAGGATGTAATATGTACGACATTTATTAACAACGTTTGTTTTGATGAGTTTATGAATGTAGACAATGTCTTCTTCCACGGTGAACTAGTCTCGGCTGTTATGCTTTTTGAGAATAAAAGTCTGAATAGGTGACGCTAATAAGACATTTGATGTCAATGCCTGTTTTGATATGTCACCATCCAGGTAGAACTGTGATCTATAACTGCTACGAGTCTAAATTAATTCGAATGAAAACCCTTCGTTTGGATTGGTAAAACAGGTCGGCTTGCCTAGAGTCCTCATCTATAAAAGTTTACCATGTGAGTTTTTTATTGTGCCGTTTTTGAATAGTTCAAGTTTTCGTTATTTGAAGGATCTCAGGTGTTATGTGTACTCGTAGGGGTACAGGGCAATTTATGCTGGAGTACACAACAACAACGCCCGTTTACTGAGCTTAAAAGGGCTACCCCCGTACATATTTTCGCACACTTTGAAAGAACAGATCACGGGAGGTTGATGATTACTGGTCTAAGTCAATAATCTAATCCAGAGGTATTGACTAGTTTAAAAAAAAACATTATATATATAGATATAATGGCCTTCACTATTAAAAATCAGACATCACAACAAAAATGGACGCATTGTTCACGGACCCCTCAACAGTTTCAGAGTTATGAAAGCCACAGTATTGCAAGAGATTTAGCGTAATTCTCCCTACCAGTTAATAAAAATACCATATTGTTACAACTCTTTAAATTTTTGTTTATAAAATCAAAACAACACATAGGCTTCAGCGTGGGTTCCAAGAGTATTTACTAATATCTATAAAAACAACAACAACGGCAACATGGCCACTCTCTTGCCGGCTTCTTACGTCACTGTCTCTACTGCGTCATCGCGTTCACTCTGTAGACTGTACGGTGCGCACCGAGAGGTCGTAACACTGCCCCCTTTAAATCTGTCCGTCCCGGACAGGTCAGTTCTCACAACAGTATCTGTACAGTCTGTCCACATGAACCAGAGCTCCGTTCTCAGCGTGACCGTTGTTGCTAGCTAGGAGCATGTCTTTTGTCAGGCTGTGGAGGTTGATTATCCCCGTGGTGGGGCGGGGAGGATCGTGTTCGTCCCCATAGAAATCTGGCTGTTTACCAGGTAGATTTTCTCGCATGTGCAGGCGTTCGGGATACTGACCTCCATTGATGAGGCCCTACAAAATCAAACTCTTGTTGTTGAAGAATAACATGACGATGACGAAACACAAGTTGTAGCAGTAACGAAATGTTTTGCGTTTGACAAAACTAGGATGAATGTATACTGAACTGACCAGATTAAAGTCAATGGTCAGGTTCATCTCTGTCCTGCCTCGTTCTCCTCTGCTCCGATGCACTCTGCTGGTCTCCTCGCTCCTCTCTACCTTTTTGTCTTTGCTCCCCAGGTGGCTCATATTGGTTCACAAGTGTCTCAGGTGGCTCAACTCGAGTCACCCACTTCTCAGGTGGCTCTTCATGGGTCGTCAACTCATCAGGTGGCTTTTCATGGGTCACCAGCTCCTCAGGGGGCTCTTCATGGGTCACCAACGTCCCAGGTGGCTCATCACAGGTCACCAACGTCCTAGGTGGCTCATCACAGGTCACCAACGTCCCAGGTGGCTCATCACAGGTCACCAACGTCTCAGGTGGCTCTTCATGGGTCACCAACGTCCCAGGTGGCTCTTCACTGGTCACCAACGTCTCAGGTGGCTGATCACTGGTCACCAACGTCTCAGGTGGCTCATCACGGGTCACCAACGTCTCAGGTGGCTCATCACATGTCACCAACGTCTCAGGTGGCTCATCACAGGTCACCAAATCTTTCTTGTTATGAGCGCGGCAGATTGTACTGAAATTAAGACCTGTAGGGGTCTTGCCGTTGCAGTGCCAAACGTTGGCACTAGCATCAGCTCCACTGTTGTGGATTTCCATGCATTCGTGGCTTTTGTTTAGTTGTGGTCTATTGTTCTTGACGTTGTTTTTATCAGACTCTGTTAAGTTGTCTGGATATTCAAAGAGTAACAAGGGCAGTGGTTGCAACAAGCTTTCGAACATTCTGCAGACCGATCATTCTCACAGGGGCTCAGATCGCTGGGCGGCTCTTCTTGGATTAGTTCCTTCTCGTGCGCTACGTTTTGGATGACATCCTCAGGTACCACTTCCTGGATGACCACATCCTCAGGTACCACTTCCTGGATCGACCATCCTCAGGTAACACTTCATGGATGACCACATCCTCGGTACCACTTCTGGATGACCACATCCTCGGGTACCACTTCCTGGATGACCACATCCTCAGATAAAACTGGCCGCATGTCTAAGTCTGCTTCAATGATTAACTTTGTCGGTCTCTGAGTCATGTTTTCTTTTGTTGTCGTTTCATTTACTACTTTCACTCTTGGTAATCAATCTTTGCTTTCTCGATGTCACCTTTTAAACGTTTCTTAATGTCCTCTATTTCACTTCTTAATGTTAAATGAGAGATTTCTTTTCATTTCATTCCGGCCTTCTTTCATTTCTTTTCTTAACTTTGCGATTTCAGACTCAAAACAGTGGCTCTCCGGGTCCATTCCCTCATCAATAAGAGCTTCATGAAGTCTATTAAACAGTTGTTGTTTGTTGCCGTCAGTTGGAAGGTCCTTTCTTCCTAATTCTTCCTTTAACTCTCTAACTAAAAGTTCGTTTAATTTCTTACCGAACATTGTAAGACTGTTCCGTCTCTGACACCAATGTTACAACTCTTAAAATTATGTTTATAAAATCAAAACAACACACAGGCTGGCGTGGGTTCAAGAGTATTACTAATATCTATAAAAACAACAACAACGGCAACATGGCCACTCTCTTACTTAAGCTTCTTACGTCACTGTCTCTACTGCGTCATCGCGTTCACTATGTACACTGTACGGTGCGCCACCGAGAGGGTCGTAACAATATTTTGTTCTTTTTATTATATAGAGATATATTAAAAGATTGTTGGAACACATTTTTACAGACCTACACTTGCTATAGGGCCCAAATCATTAGAGAATCCCAATGCTAAATTACTAATTAGATTTAATTCATTGTAATGGATTTCGAAGGAAACCCAATACAGTAGTTTGACCTTTGACCCAAGATTCTGTTTGGACATCGTTTATTTATGATGTCCAGTAACAGAAGAATGAATATTGATATAATATTAAAGTTGTAAATGCGTATTTTAGAAAATTCTTTGCATAAAGGAAATATTTATTTATTAACACTAACAGTTTGCTTCTGTCATGGGAGTAATACAGTTGATATTTTAACAACCTCTTGACATTGTTAAAGGACCTTTCGTTGAAAGATTTTTTTTAATAGTTAGTTTCATATCGAATTTTTCTCGTTTTCATAGTATCATTGCTTTGTATTTTTCAAAAAAAAAATATTCACAGTACAGAATGTGTTAACAGAAAAGTCATCTAATAAAATATCATAACGATTTGGTTCTGCACGTGAAATCGAAAGTAAAAGTCAAACAACAGTCTTTCACTTTAAATACAATCAAGAAAAAATCGGATCTGTCCAAAACCAAAAAATAACCTAGCTCATCGATCAAGCCTAAGGGGATATAACTCTATGCAGAGGTTTTTGCAGGGTAGTAAAGTTCCCTTAGCCCTAAAGGGCCATCGGGGCAAATGAAGTGTGATTCATCTGTTCATATAACCTGCCAATGAACTCAGATGTTGTATGGATAGAGTTACACAGTATGTATAACGAAATCTTGAAATTAAATTATCATTATTTATATTAATTTTAAAAGCTCATTTAATTTACTAATACCTAATGATTATTTATATGACCATTAAATAATAAGATTATTCATAATGAAAAAGAATTCACCTAAAATTTTGTTTGATATATGAAATTGAATTTGCATTTTTTTTAATGTCATTATATGTCCTGGTTATTCTAGCCACAACCGCCGCTAAACTGGAATGTGATCAAGGTAATATAATTTATTTTACATACACAAATTATGGTGTATTTTCTTTAAACCAGTGTCAAATTCTTTAAACACATAATGATGTACTAATTCCGTGTTTTTCTATTCAGTTCAGATGGTTCGTCCCGACAACAGGTAATGTATTTCTCTTAATCAATTAAGATGTTATCATTTAATTAAATTTAATTTGATAATGTCACATTTATTTATTTATTATTATAAGTAAGTACAATATTCAGCTTAACCTTTAATTTCTGTAGCATGTTACTCTTTTTAAAAGTTGATTCAGGGGCGATAACATAGTCAACGTCATACGTTTGTAAAACATAGGCTACATGGTGGGTCACATGACTAAAAAGAAAATCATATCTATTATATTTGACTCACCCAACCTAATATGTTGATAGTTATTCTCAATTTTCGGACATGCGCAGTAACAAGTGACAGAAAGAAACTTTTATTTAAAATCGCTTTGGTGAAAAATGGACAATTATAATTATAAAGCTACAGCTAGCTAGTTCCTACTTAAAGCTAGTTAGTTCCCACCATATAGCTAGTTAGTTCCCACTTAAAGCTAGTTAGTTCCCACATAAAGCTAGTTAGTTCCCATATACAACTGGTTAGTTCCCACATACAGCTAGTTAGCTCTCACATACAGCTAGTTAGTTCCCACATACAGCTAGTTGAATTTGCCACATACAGTTAGTTAGTTCCCACATACAGCTGGTTAGTTCCCACTTACAGCCAGTTAGTTCCAATTTACAGTTTGTTAGTTCCACATACTGCTAGTTAGTTTCCACTTACAGCTTGTTAGTTCCCACATACAGCTTGTTAGTTTACACATACAGCCAGTTAGTTCCACTTACAGCCAGTTAGTTCCAATTTACAGTTTGTTAGTTCCCACATACTGCTAGTTAGTTCCCACACATAGCTAATTAGTTCCCAAATTTAGCTAGTTAGTTCCATTTACAGCTAGTTAGGTCCCACATACAGCTAGTTAGTTGCCACATACAGCTAGTTAGTTGCCGCATACAGCTAGTTAGTTCCCCAAGCAACATAGGTTGTTTTATTCTTTCTTTCTGTCCATGAAAGATAAAAGATTATACTATCGTAAGATTTTAATTTTTTATGATTATATTTTTCATGCCTTAATATTTTGTTTTTATTTAACAGACCTCTGTTCCAGAATTAAAGAAATAGCTATTTTTAAATGTTTAAATCATAGTTTCTCTTTTTTTTATTTCTGAAGCTGATATCATAAGAAGTAAATTATGTAGAACTATTTACTGCATTTCTGTTTTATTTTAATCTTTAAAATTCAAAATACCAGTGTTAAAAATGTAAAAGATTAATGCTAAAACCGTACAATTTAAACGTGTAGTATATAAACACCCACTAAGCACTGTTAAACTAAACTAAACCTTTTTTTAATTCGAAAAACTATATAATAAAAGATATAAGCAGTTAATATTTAGGTACATTCTTTTTTATTTCAGTCTCAGATTTCACCGAAGGAGATGAAAGCAGAATCGGTTTTATCTCCCAGAGATTGATATGGCAGTCATTACTGTGGCTATTTTCATTGCAATGTTCTACTTTCAAGTTATGAGGTAATTTTTTTTTTTAATATGTTATCTTAGAACTATGTTTAGGTGAATTAAGGGGGAGGTGTTGCATGTATACAGTTAAATATATATCTAAGTGGACAGGGAGGGACGAGATCAACTAGGTGAGAAAAGAAAAGTTTAAATGTGACATGTGTGGCGACAGGTGTGTATTAGTGGACTGTTTGTGTTGTAGCAGTCAGTTCAGCTCAGTAAATTAACTCCAGCTAAGTAAGCTAATATATTCTATTCAGCAAAGGTAAGGTCAGTAAATTAACTCAGCTAAATAAGCTAATATATTCTATTCAGCTAAGTGAGTCAGTAAATTAACTCCAGCTAATTAAGCTATTATATTCTATTCAGCTAAGTGAGTCAGTAAATATCAATTTTATTTCAGTCCTGCATGTGAATCAATAAATATCAATTGATTTCAGTCCAGCCGACTCAGTAAATATCCATTTAATACAGACCAACTATGTACATGAGTCAGTAAATATCAATTTTATTTCATCAAGCTGAGTCAGTAAATATCAATTTTAAGCTACAGTCCGACTAAGTCAATAAATATCCAATTTAATACAGTCCGGCTGAGTCAGTAGACCTAAATAATCAATTTAATACAGTCCGGCTAAGTAACTAAATGTCAATTTATGCTACAGGTCAGTAAATGTCAATTTAATACAGTCCGGCTGAGTCAATAAATATCAATTTAATACAGTCCGGCTGTGTCAGTAAATATCAATTTAATACATACCGGCTGAGTTAGTAAATATCAATTGATTTCAGTCCAGCTGAGTCAGTATTCAAGAGTAATTGAGTAAGCCCATGATGTTCATTTACAGGTCAACTGTAAGTGAACCTTTAAAAACGGATTAGAGTATAATCCTATGACTCAGTGTATTTAGTGATTGAAAAATATGATAATCATAAACCTCACTAGTATCTACATCAGTGGTCTTAAAACGTTAACAGTTTCACAGATTCTCTCTCTTACTTATTGTGTAGTACTTTGAGCTGACTATATAGTTTGACGAATGATAGTTAGTAGTCTTTCTAAGTAGATTAGAATAATATACAATATGCCATAATCACAAATACATTTACAGAACAAAAAAGTCTAAACCACGCAGTGACATTGTTGTTGATAGAGATGTGAGTGATAGACAACCTACAGGTAAATATTTTTTTTTTTCATAATAAACTTATGGTACAAATTAGCTATGATATGACAGGGGTGAATATATATGTTACGTGCAACAAAATGTGAAAATAAAAAAAAAAATTGAGAAATTAACATGCCGTTAGAGATTGGTAAGGTAACTATATATAAATATATATGTACTAGAAATGTATCGAACTTAATAAACTGAGACACAATTACAATGTTTTCATCATAGAGATGTTTTTACCTGTTGAATAACATACCTTTTTTTTTATTTTCTTATTTCCTGCGAATTTTCAGAAGTGATGCAAGTAAATATAGCCTGGACTGATCAGGAAGAGAATGGAGAGTTAAAGAACGATTATGGAGATACAAGACATTAATATTTATATATATATATATATATATATATATATATATAGTGAGAGAGAAAGAAGATTTTATCCATAGATATAGTTAGATTTATATTTACATATTTAGATAGATAGATAGGTATGCATACATACATAGATACAAATATATATATATATATATATATATATATATATATATATATATATATATATATATTTAAATGAAGCATTTCTAATACTACTGTAAAGCCTGCTAAAGTTGACGACAGTGAAAGAAAACCTTATTGAAAGATTTCATTAGTAAAGTGCAAAAAAAAAAAGCCAACTTGATTTTACTAAGTCAATTTTCAAACCACATGATATTAAAAACTAACTTTGTTAAAAACATATTTACCTGTACATTATACGGCTTAACATTACTGACCCCCCCCCCCATTTTCCACCTTCTACCTTAAGACCCCGCTCCATGACCCTGCTCCAACGGCCCTATTTACATAGTCCTCAATCTACCCACCTTAAAACAACTATTATATCGAAACAGATTAAAAAAACAACTAATGAAGAATTCAATAGTTCAACTGAATCAATGATATTTGAAAGATCACTGTGTTTCTGTATATTCGTTTAGATTAAAAAAAAACAATTTATAGAGTTTTAAATGATTAGGTACCAGTCAAACATGTACATTATAATTATTATTAATTTTCTCTAAATTAGCAGATGTATAGATATTACACTATATAGTTTATATTGATATTATGTTTTATAGGAACATGGTATAAGTGGGACAGGTGGCCGAGTGGTGTAGATACACGATTTCAACCTGACAGTCATGGGTTCGATCCTCGGTGAGGCCCTTGAAATTTTTTCCAGGTGAAATTTGGTGCAAAAGAAATGGTCGCACAAGTCCACCCCAGCTTTAAATGGGTACCTGACTTTAAGGCGGCTGGGCGTTGTGCTGACCACACAATCCCACTGTTGCCGAGGTTATAGAAACAGATGAATTCTACACTTCATCTGCCCCATGACCCGCTAGGGTTCAGTTACTAGGAAAATGGTATTGCCTTTCATTTAGCTTCAATTTATTCTATTTTATTTTAAACTAAAGTTATACAAACGTATGAATGGTTTTTTAATGATACATAACAATCAAAACAATTATTAGTGTGGGATTTCTATATATATATATAAATATTAAAATAACTTTTATTCCTCTATTTGTATGCATTTCAGAGTTGCCCGTATAAGACTGTATATTTAAACTAATAATTATATTTAAAAAGTCATATAAACATTGAAAATTATAAAATAATGGCCATTGCGGAGAACGAATGGCCGGCTTCGAATGGTGTGCGGTAAAGATCTCAATTGTTAAAATAAGGGTCTCTAGTTCGATCTCTGGTAAGAACCAACGGAAAATTTCAGGTCAAATATCTCCATGACCATTACTCTCCCCATTTTTTTATTTGACGGAGAAAGAAGGGCATTACAAAAGGAAAATCTAAAAATTACCCAATTTAGTGAGCTATTTTATTCAGGTGTATATGTAGCCCTTTGTTATCTAGTCGGATCATTCATGCTGCAGCACAGCCTGCATGCTGTGGGTTACGGATTCGAGAACTAATCATGGCGCCTTCGCAGTCATTGCACTATTGGCGATGATGAGGGGAAAAATGAAAGGCACTTCAAAGGCTTTATTTGTGGTTTATATTATCTAATAGATAAACAACTCAACCTTTCAAGTGATTATAAAAAAAAATATCAGTTATAAGGTGCCATATTTTTTTCTTAAACAGTTTAATTGATACAATTATAATTTGATACCAGGCAAGGATACATCCGTTATAAAATAACAAGCTCATATTATATAAAAATAACAAACTCCGATATAAGAATAAGTATTTTTCTTTTTATATAGACATTACGTTATATTTACTCCACCAATATAAGTGAAGATATTGTAATTATACATGGTGTGGTACAACATTAGTGACCAGAATGTAATTGTACACGGTGTTGGAAAACATTAGGGACCAGGGAATTGTAGTGATACATGGTTTTGGACAACATTAAAGACCAGGATTTAATTGTACATGGTGTTGGACAACATTAGTTACCTGTATGTAATTATGCATGGCTTTGGACAACATTAGGGACCATGGTGTAATTGTAGATGGTGTTGGACAACATACATTACAGTGTCGTGACATTATAATGCTAATAATTATAAGTTCATTATAAAGTCCAGAACCATCTATTACGATATTAGTATATGGATGGTAAAACAGTAGCTTTTTTATCGTAGACCAGGGTGTTGGACATTATCTTTTAATTTTAAAAAAATATCTATTTTACGTCTTCCCCACCCCTATTTTACCCTGGATTATGAGAAGCTGCATTCAGCCAGGTGTGGAACAAATCATAGACCAAACTATCGGAAGCAAAGCGTGCTCCTATGGTATAGCGCAGTGCTTCCAAAACCTAGCTCGATACGCGTACCCCTCAATGAACAGCTTAAGCGAAAACAATGACAAGATAGGGCACAATGACCGTAATAACAATAGGAAAGTTGTTGATGTTATTTTACCAGGGGTCCACAGTATTACGAACATAAAAAAAAGGGGTATACGTATGTTGAGAAGTTTAGGAAACACTGGCACGGTGCTTTCTATTTTTCTCCCAACCCTGACTGACACGAATGTTCAATGTGTAATTATAGAATGTCATAGACTATATCGGTTGTATAGTACTAGTGCACCTTCAATATAATTTTTATCCCGTTTAGATTCTATTATTTAATTTTCCCCTCTTACAGCTAAATCAATAATAATATAGAGATAATGACAGATAAACATTAAGTCCATTGATCGATAGCCACTAGTTTTAACAATATCTTTTCGACCCCCCACCTACCTTTTGCAAGCTATATCAAGGGGTGTACCACACTGGGCTCTTAAAATTGACAGGCGGTCCAGACGAAGATAAAAAAATAGGATGGAGCGCTGAGATGAAATAGTTTAAATGAAATTTTTAAGGGCATATCACAAATGGCTAGCGCGCAGTGCTTCAACATGTAATGAGCGGCAGCCGCAGGCCGTAGTTTTGCCCATGTCTTACCTAGTTGATTAAGTAATCGAGGTATAAAGCCTACAGAACAAGGGTCTTTTTAAATTAGTAGAATAATAGATAATAAGATGGTATGAAATAGTTTGGGCTTTATTATTTGTCTATCTTATGATTTATTAGGGGCCGTCCACATAAAGTACGTCACGCCATTTTTGACCCTCCCCCCTGTCACAAAGTGTCACAAATCTCGGGACCTCACCCCCTCTAAAGTACGTCACACTTTAAAAAAAAAATTTAATTAACAAATAATTAAAACTTAATCGAAAACTTAAAACGCACTTCACTATTAAACTGCCTTAAAATATAATATTATAGGACTATGGGTATTATATGACTTTACTAGTAGAATAACCAATTGTCAACAGTTGCCACAGTTATTCTTTTTGGAAACAGTAACTCAATCAATTAAATTTGAAAAAATAATTGCAAAATTAGACTTGACAATTATATAATAAACATCATTTATCTGCTACCTTTTCATTTACAACGGGTGAGTCAATTTGATACCATCAATCTTCCGATCATGCATTCTATTGACACAGGATAAGAAGTAGATTGCGAAACTTTACCTCAACCAATGATTAAATAATAAAAATGGAAACAAAACAATGCAACTAAAAAAGACTAGATTGACAAATTTTGTGAGCAGCTCTTGTGCTATTGTGGGACGGGTGGCCGTGTGGTATAGATACTCGACTGTCGACCTGAGAGTCCTGCGTTCGATCCTCGGTGAGAATCATGGGAATTTTTCCAGGTAAATCTGTTTCAAAGTCGTCCCACAAGTCTACAGCTTTAAATGGGTACCTGACTTTAAATTGGGAAGTAAAGACTGCTGGGCGTTGTGCTAGCCACACAATCCCTTTATATGCCGAGGTTATAGAAACAGATGAATTCTACACTTCATCTGCCCCGATAACCTGCTAAGGGCTATATTGAATATGTTTAATTAAAAAAATATTCACTAGACATCATCCATCCATGCTGAAGTGGAAGTGTTCATCCATCGTTTTCTGGAAGAATAATACAGATAAACTTCATCCTCATATAGCCATTCAACATCTTCTGAATGTGCATTTTCCATTCTGCCAATAATTGTCTGAGTTCTCTTTGCCTTCTAGCAGCGATTCTCAAAGGACAGAGGCGTTTTATTTAAGTTGATTTTAGATTGGCAAATTCTCTTGCGCCCGAGCTCTGTATTGTCCTTGCGTTTCTTCAACATTGTTTGTGAGGCAAAGTATAAGTTACACACTTTGCAAATTCGATCATGTAAACTGGTCTTTAAAGATGGACGATAAAGATTATATGGTTGTACTTTTAAAACGCCTGTTGATCTTGGCATAATTTCATCAAATATGAGAGTTTGTGCAACAAACAATGAAGGACATTTATGAGCATCGGCATCTGCTCTTTCTATAGCTCCGAGTCCATCAGTTCAGGGCCATTTTAAGGTCATCCTAGGCCCTAGGCACTTTCAAATTCGTAGGCCCTCCCCATCTTTCATTTTTAAATATTTTTCAAGAGATACCCGCTATTTGAAATCTAAATAAACTTTTGAGGACGTCATATGTGACTTTGCTAAGACAATGGGCGAAAAGTTAACATACTGTAATTTACAGATATGCAGCTTGAGTGCTCATCTCACAAGGTTATATATAGTTTTTTAATACAAACATTATTAAATTGTATTGGTATTCTGAACTTGTTTTTCACTTTATGTTCTGGTCCTTGAAAGTCTGTAGTTGATAAATGATAAAGCGGCTTTGCATCAGTTGTTTGGTTGACAGGGATTGGAGGAGGAAAGAATCTCGAAGGTAAAACGTTGAAATATAAAATCTTAACTAACATGAAGAATTGTGAACAACATTGAAAAGATATGCATTTCATGTTATTTTGACAAAAAAACTAATTTAAGTGTTTCACAAAATTTCTGAAATATTTTTTTTTAAAACTATTAAGTTTTACTAACAAAAAAATGAAAATTTAAATAGAAATAAAATAAAAAATATATAAAAATGTGAGGTCACACTTGGCCCTGACCCCCTCCCCTTTGTCAGCGTGACGTACTTTATGGACGGCCCATTACGCATTGTTTAAGTATTGTGTTAGTGCCGTATTTGATATTGTTCTTTCCATTGTGACCACGCATTGTTTAATTAATGTGTTACTTCCTTATTTTGTATGTTAAGTGATTGTTAGGTCAAGCATGTATGATAAAATAGTGTCATTCACCCACGCACTGGGTTTGGCACGAATCGCCCACACTTTTGACCTCTGTGATCTTGGCGGGAAAAAAGACGTAATATGCGGGGGTGAACTACCTATAAGTAAGGCAGGAGATCAGTAGTAACGAGGGGAGACCAGGAGACTGTGTGACGTGGACTAGGTGACCAGTAACAGTGCAGTCGAGGAAATATATATTGTTATAAAGTCGTGTAGTGAGTTATAGGTTTATACAGAGTAGATATATGTGCTTTATTGACTCATCTCTTCAGGTGTTTAAACATTATTTAATTGGATTGTCATATTCTCATCTGTAAATATCATGTATTAGAGTTCAGTTAATTCTCTTATACTGCAAGGAGTTGTGTCGTCTTATTATAGTTGGAACGCAAGTGGGATGCGACATTATTTTTTTATTTTATAACTAGCTGCCCTTGCAAAACCTTTCCATATAGTTATATCATAGAACTTGATCGGTAGGCTAGGTTATTTTGGTTTCTGGCAGATTGGATTTTTCATGATTGTATTTTAAACTGGGATACTGTTGTATTAATTCTTTACTATCGATTTGACGCAGAACCCACATCGCTATTATTTATATAGATCTTTTGACCTTAATGTTGGTTTCACATACAGTATGTTGGCTGTGTGCGCCCTTATTGAAAAGAAATTATTAAAATTGGAATCAAACTCACTGTTAACAAACCTAAAAACGAGCGAATAATGAATACATTTTATGGCTTTTTTCTACCCTTAAAGTTATCGGTGATAAAAAAGGCCCTGTAACACAAAAACTCACCTACTACTGTCGCTGGCACGTTTATATATGACGGTTCTCAAGTGTTGATACGCGTACTCCAAAGGGTACGGGAAAATGTTACGTAGCGGTACGCAGTGATATATATCTTTTTTCGTTTAGAACAACCATGAATTTGATGAACGTCGCTAGTAAGTTGCATGACGTTTCCAAATTACGTGCCCAGGTATAGCTGAAGAACGGTATTCATATTCCATAATAATGAAAATAAGTACATTAGTTAGCGAAATTAGGTGTGAGTTTAACCCTCGAACAAACTTTAGCACCCTTTGAGGTAAGTCACGAAAAAAGGTTGAAAATCACTTTTCTAAGGTATAGTTGGCAACTGCGCAATGGATGACCTGAGCTGTCTAGTCTGGCTTCACAAAAGAATAGTTCTGGATAGGCTATATCTATAGGGATCGCTGACAACCTAACATCTGCATACCCTTAGCAAATGTGACAACCTAAAATCTGCAAACCCTTAACAAATGTAGCAACCTAACATCTGCAAACCCTTGAACAAATGTGGTCGTTGGGGGAAAAGAATGAAAACATAAACAGGCATAATTCTCCTTAATTGCCTATCCTGAGCTACTGTCTTTTATTTTTCATTTGTAGTCTTCTTACATTCTTTTATAACGTCAAGGCAACTTTTCTGCTGGTTCTCTCTGCAACGGCCTCCTTCTTAAGTCCTTGAAGAATGTTTTATGGCAAAGCTATTATGCATTAACTTACATGATAGAAATGACTTAAGTACAACAAAAGAAACAGCCTGCCTTTTGTTTTTCTCCTTAATACGAATCATAGATAAAATCTTGTTGTCGTATAAATCATAGAATCAACTTGCATACATTCTTTTTTTTTTCTCTCTTTCATTCTAAGAATACGTATGGGTTCATAAATAGGAAAGTACAATTTCTGTGTGAAAAAATATTTGTTTCATATATTGTTGTTTTTTTAAACAATAAATTCCCGCATTGTTATGAATTTGTAACAAACATTATACTTATAAGCTTTTTATAGTTGTTGTCAATATAAATTTGTCTTAATACGGTTTAAGAACTTTTTCTTCCCATTCATTGATATGGACAATAATTATTAAGCTTAACGAACCTAAGTTTGTTAATCCTTGTATCCGATAACTCATCATAATCAACGTTACAAAAAATAAAATTATGCAACTTCGAAAACAAACTTTGGCATTTTTAAAAATTAAACTCTAAGGATTTCTCGTTATTGATTGTCTTAAGTCGTTGCATATGTGCATTCGTATAATTAACGGAACTCATCCCGGGTTTGAAAACATGTCTCTAGGATCATTTAATAGACCGCTACAAGGAGCAATGATTTTTATGTGCATAATTCTACAGGTATCTACAATTAAATCAAATAACTTAATGCATTACAAGCCATAAAACCTTTTATTTTAATAATCTCTGTCCATTTTATGAATTAAATAATCCTAGACTCACATGAACTTGTATTTAAACAAGGGTTTTAACATATCTCTCTCATGCACCAGTTCAGTGTCTCTTTCTGTATCCTTTGACATTAATGTTGTATGACTTAATTCAACTATATTGGTATCAATTATTTTCTTTACTCATATAAATGTTAATTGCAAAGTAAATTAATTCAATAAAATCCTCACTAAGACCCTATAATAACTATTTTAAGAGAGTTTATTTTCTGTTTCTGTGAAGAAAAGCATACCGGTAATTTTGTGGAATGACTATCTATTGTTTAGATCTATTGGAAAAATGGGCAAAACCCGGCGGCAGTTTGGAAAATACTTTTTATTAGCTGTACACTTTGATAAAATTAAACATATCGGCATTTAGAAAATTTGTAATTTCTTGTAAAAATAAGTCAGCATCGTATTTGTTACGTCACTCGATAGAAAGAACAGAGAATGTCTTATTGGTTCGGATTTAGGATTCAAATAAAAATTAACTCCAGTAATTGTTTTTTTTTATTTTAAATGCTAATAAAGTAAAGCTTTCAGATGTAATTAAGAAAATTCTTATACTGGATAAATTTTTTTGTGAGCTTATTCAAGTATTTTATCCTTTTTTAATTGAAACAATCCATTTAAATTCATTTTGAAACGTATCTCCCATTTACAATCTGCACATGTAAATATATATATTTATCTCCGGATTTTGTATGCACATGGTATGGTGTACCGTTTCAATTTGTTTCTGCCAAGGTATATAAATACTTGCTATTTTAAAGCTCAAAGTAAGTATTTTATGAACAATATCCGGCATTACATCAGCGGATTACAGGCAACATCACTTGGCAATAATCTAATCATTGAGAGAAATTGTATGACTTCATTTAAAGTCAAGGGATTAGTAAATCACTTGATTGGAAATCTGTTAGCTGTGCTGGCGGACGAACCAGAAAAACAAGCAAAAATGTTGTGGAGTTATGACGCCCATGGTACATTCATTGCAAAACGCAGTGGCTAAAGAATACGGCCCGTACTCGTATTTTCCGGGGTACGGAATAGATGTGCGCATGTGCGGCAGACGGACTGCATTTTGTGCCAAATTTTTGTTTTCGGGGCTAGGGTAGGGTTAGGGTTAGGAATAGGGTTAGGCTTAGTGTTAGGGTTAGGGTAATGATTAGGATTAGGATAAGGGTTAGGGTTGGGGTTAGGATAAGGGTTAGGGTTGGGGCTACAGGGTTAGGCGCAAATTTATATAACCGGACCCCGAAAAATAATGCGGAGTCCGCCTATCCTTTATGCGCATTTATAATGCCCCGGCAAAAATAATACGGAGTACTGTCACGGATTTGTGACTAATCTGTCGAAACCATTCCCTTTATTTAACCCTTGACTTAATAGTATTAATAAAATGTATACGTATATAATACAATGTATAGTAGTATACGTTCCAGTTCCGCCTACCCTTTTGCCCCACCCCCGTAATTGCGTCATATTGCAGGTGGCCAGCGAGAGAAAAACCTTCCTCGGCGAAGAGGGCAATGGTTGGCAGAAATACGTTACATTCCTCGAGGGATTCTCCCTGACCACTCGGCCCCTGTTCAAATGCTTACAAAGGATAGATTTCCAGTTACTTTTGTCTTTGTGGGTATGACGTATTCCCCTGTCCTCTCTAAGGCAGGAAGTCAGCTCCACCCCCACCCCATCCTGATGATTGACAGGAAAAGGAGCGTAGATATTATAATTGATTGGCTAGAGGGTCACGTGTGAAAAGTGATGTGAGTGACGAAGTAGAGTTTTCCTGGTCATTCGACCGAGGACCCGAGTCGTGTCAGTTTGATATTCGACTGAGTGGTCTTGTGAAGAGAGGAGTCGATCAAGTGAGACAGAAAGAGAAAGAGGTTAAATCGTGATAACGTCATTTTTCCCCCTTATTCATTTTATATTAGATTATTTTGCTGCAGTTTGGATTATCTTTGTTTATGATATAAGTCACCAGATCCCTGTTACGGACTGGTACCTTTGTATAAATAAAATATATCTTGTTGTTGTACACACACGACTTGTTGAATTGATCATCGTCACTTATTGTACGTTTAATTGCTGATGAGACTGTGTGTGTGGCAGAAACACAAATAGAAATACGAGTACCAATTGAGTCAGCCCTCATACTTCTAGATACAAGCAAAGGATACCCTCATAGGGGTCCTCGACAAGTACGTCTGCCGTATTCGTAGCCACTGAGTTGCAAAAAGTATGTTGCTAAATTACTGTAACACATACATTCAAAACTTCTCTACAAACTACAGTATTGACAGATGCAACAAATACTTCATGATTGACACTCACGTCGACAAATAACATTAAATGAACACAATAATGATCTATCAACACACAGATTACGTGAAGAAAGTGATAATGTCATCCTTGGTCGAAATGTTCGAAATAGGGAAATTTTAATGGAAAGAAGAGACAAAAATAAAACTGAAATGCATTAAAGAAACACATAGATGTACCTCAATATCAGCTCATGTTCCACTGAGGTGAAGACGGATGTTTCATATACCTAAAGTATAACCTGCCAGTAAGTTAAATATGCAGAGATCAGTATCAGTAACAAGCTTCTACTCATATTGGTCTATGATCAAAGAAAATAGTGTATTACTATCCTTTTCTAAAGACTTTTACTGGACTAGTTTTTGATTATTATGTATGACAAAAATGAATTCTGAAGACTAAATTACAAATTGCTAAATCAGAAGAAACAATGACCTAAATGTTACGCCACTTGAAAGATTGTATCAACTATTCAACACGAGCTGCATAGAGACTGTTCAAGCTGTGTTATCACCATAGATGTTTGTTCACTGGAGGGATCTCAGTTGATGCACGACGTATGACCTACGTGCAATTTATGGTCTCTCTGACCTAGATAATCACGACCTTTCAAGTCGTTTATTTATCTGACTCGCTAGCCAGTTAATATTTATGAATGTGGCGCACATCTCCTCTCCAAGTTAGCGGCGTTCCCGGGATAGTACTCTAAATGTGACTCAAGTTAACAATCATCTTCGAAATCTTCGAAAATTATATATTTTAGCTCATCTTCTTAGCTCACGTGCTATTCAAAAAAATAGCAGAAACAAGGGAATGAGATTTACAGCACATTTTATTAGAGGAGAATGGAAATGTTTGAGAACCTCATAAGATAAGCCCATGAAGTTTTTTTATTGGTTTTTTATTGGTATCGTTAAAATACTGTTTTTTTAACGTAACACTGTTTGATCCCACCTACTCATTTCCATAGCCAACCAGTGTTCAACCCTGTTTTCATTTCAGTGTGCCATGCGCAGAATCACTGTTTTATGTGAATATTCACAGCATTGTTGCTTCTAATTCTTAAAACAAATAATTGTATGCAGTCATTATTTTATTTATAAAATTGGTAAAATATTTTTTTTTCAGCTTCTAACAAGAGGAAAAACAAATATGACATTTGGTCGATTGATGGGAGTGAAACTTGTTTGTCAAATAAAACTTCTGGGATGGAGACATCAAATAAGATAGTAATTTCATTTTTTACCAGTATTCAAGAATTAGTTATTGAATCAGTTTACAACTTATGAATACATATTACTTTATAAATACCTTGCAAGTAATGGGCTTTATTTTTTATTTTACTTTTTGTTATATATTTTCATTTTTTCTAAATCATAATACTTATATATATTATTGCATATATTATTGCATGCCGAAAAATCATATCCGTCTTATTATTAGGTCAATTATTCTAAATCGAGAACAACGGATGTAAAAAACTATGACGGCATTATAAGAACTTGCCTAAGTGATCCAAAATGTAAAATGCCTGGAAATGTTCAATGTGAGTGAGAAAGTAAAAAAGATTGTATATAAAAAAGATAAAATATTAATATCAAAAAACTGATCTCATACTTTTTAAATGAACAACATTGTGTATTATTTTCACATTTTGTTTTTAAATACTGTTAGTATATTAAGTTTATTTAGAAAGTTTGAAAAATTATGAATTATAGAACTAAAAAAATCTTAAATCATTAAATTACCTTTCTTTTTGCTATAAATTAGTAAGTTATTTTAGAGTAGTGAGTAAGAATCGAGTAATTCCCTCCCCCCCCATTCAGCGTTGTGAAAAATGTGCAGCTTTCAACAAAATATATTTTTATCTACACATGTCATGTTTAATTAGTGTGTAAGATCACTTCGTTCTTCATTTTGTTCACTATATATGGAGTGTCTTCACCTGTCAACATATGCATAAGGGTAGAAAAATAACTAGTCTTTGTAACTTGATGTCATCACTATTGCCGTTTGGCTCTTAATACACACACACACACACACACACACACACACACACACACATATATATATATATATATATATATATATATATATATATATATATAAACAAATATATTAGTGAAATCGAAAAATTGCTGTTATTATTAATCTTATTTTCAGTTCAAACTTATTTTTTTTATTTCATTTGATTCAGCAAAGAAATTAGTGGCTCATAAACCTACATCGAATTCAGTAAAACATATGCATTTTCTAAGAATGAATAAATCAGTGGAAAATGGTAAGGGAAGCTATTGTAGAGTGACTGAAACAAACGAGTTGAATACTAGCAATGTAACAATTACAGAGTTGGATGTCACTTGCAAGAAGGTAAGTAGATGCCTGGAACAGCCAATATATAACTTTTGTATCTAAAATATTTTAACAATTAATTAGGATCGAATAAAAAATAATTAGGTGCAAAAAAAAAAGTTATTTGCAAACTCCAGCTCTCTACCGGTGACTCCAAGTAAGGAGTACTGCACGGCCAGACACAAGTCTCTTAGCTTTATGGAAATTGTTATTATAAGAACTGTGCCTGATTGGCCAATAGATCAGAACTGTGCCTAATTAACCAATACATAAAAACTGTGTCAAATTGACCAATACATAGGAACTGTGCCTAATTAACTGTGTCTGTTTGGCCAATTAATAAGAACTGTGTACATTGGGTAATAGATGAAATATGTATAGATAAAGCTATTAGATCGACTAACATCTAAAAAAAATTTGATCATATTGCAGTTCTGTGGTTTTTTTTAACATTTTTGTTGATTTTCTAAAAATGAATCTAAATTTTAGTCTTAATTTTTTATTATTATTTTTGTTTTTATTAACTCTATGTTTTTTAAAATATTATAAGACTATTTATTTTCAGCATTGTGAAAGAAGGCAAAAGTCGAGTCATTCATGTATTGGTTTTAATGAATGACTCAGTGATGATGTTTGCATGTACGTATAAAACAAGAAAAGTTACTTGTTTCTTATTGTAAACATTTTTTTTATTATTGTAAAAAACTTTTGAAGTGGATTCCAACATTTTTATGTTTTTATTTTTATTTAATCACGATTCAAAGTCAAAATTAGTAATAATAGTATCTGAATTAAGCATTTCAATTCATAGAAAAGAATGAAGCTCAAGATATTTAGTCATTATTTATTATGAATTATTTCCGAACACATGTAGTGACCTCTTATAATTGAAATAGAATGGGAGCTAAGCTTCTACAATACAGGCATTAGAATCCAGCTATCAACTTGTTCCTAAAGCCAAATACCAATCTTCGTATACCTTATCATCGATGTTTATAAAATATTAACATTTTTCTATTGAAACAATTTAATTAATTATAACAATAAGGCCAATCATATCTATTATGAATATAGAGTGAAATTTCCACATTTTATTGTTCCAAATCGATAATTCTTCAAAGTGATCTTTTTATAAAAGAAATTTCACTATCTCTCAATCTTTTTCATTTTTGAAACATTTTTTTTTTTAAAAAAGTCTTTCAAAGAGGAAGTTTTTTATTTGGTGTAAAGAAATAAAAGACTCACCGGCATTATGTTGTAAATATTTAACTAACACACTATACAGAAATATCCGGAATCTTGGCTAATAGGAATCCGATATATTTATTTTTTAGTGTATGCACCAATCGTTTACTTGAAGCAAGAATTATTATCTATCTATGGATTTAAAAAAAAAAAAAAAAGAAAAGGGGGAGGTGGAGTGGGGGGTATGTTTCTGCAAGTTAACGGAGTAGCAAAATAGTAATCCATTAAAGAATTTCACCTCTACCAAGTTTTTTAGAAGTAAGTTTTTCATTTTTTACATCTGTGATCTCCCATCATAATGTGTAAACTTGCAATACCACAACCATAAAAAACACCTCTTCATAAAGTACCGTCAAGTTTTACCTTCTTAATTTTCGTCTATGCTGGAAATAATTAGAAAATTTTGTTGCCGAACGTAACCAGTGTTTGAGGAAGAGAGCTCACTTAAGGATGCGTGTGCCAAGATCAGACACTTTGAACGAGCAGAAATTTCAGCAGTCAGATGGAGCGGCCAACAAAAAACCAGGCCCTTAGTGGGATTTCGGGAGGATAGGCAGGCACTTATTGACTTGTTTCGCACTGGACATTGTCCAATAGATGCGTACTTTGTACAATGTCCATTCCGTATGCCGCCACTGAAGAGAGGTTAAGGGAGTGTCCCTCAAGCTGGCCATTGAATGTATAAACATATCAGCATATTCAATAAATAAAAACAATATCATTATAGCAGCATTTTTTATCGTATTTCTGAAAAACTAAAAAATCAGCGACCTCAAATAGGTATAAAACTGCGAAATTATCTTATTTCTAAATGCCTTTGCTGATCTTCGTTATTAAAAGCATGCGTGAAAACAATCCATTGAACTTAAAATCATCGCTGATAATAGAATAAATAAATAAATAATCTTGTTGAGGGGCACCAGTGCTTATAATTTTAGTTAAGGTAATTGGTGTATATATATATATATATATATATATATATATATATATATATATATATATATATATATATATATATATATTAGTATAATATAGGGTATTTATTTTTACTTTTTACATTTTAGGTAATTTTTGCTAGAAGTTTTATTTATTTTTATTATTTAAATATTATATATATTTTCTTTCTAGAAACTTAAATATATTTAATATTTTTAAACTTTATAATGATTGGGGGAAATTTATTTAATGAAGCTTATATATATATATATGTACAGTACCGTAGCCAGGATTTTGTTTGGGGGGGGGGCTGTTCCAAGTTTTTAAAGGCAAATTTTTGTCAATTTTTAATGAGTTACTATCAGCAAAAACATTTATATTTATTTGGGGGCGGGGCTGCGCCCCCTGCTCCCCTGGCTACGGCTACAGTATATATATGTATATGTATATATATATCGTAAGAGAAAAAAGATTATTGATTTACTATTAAAAAGAAGACCTACCTATTACAGTAATATGTTCCTTAATAGGTATAGTAATTTCAGTTTTCTGGAACCAAGCCACAAAAAATTCCATTATTCCTAATAGAGAAATCTGCTTATATATGCGAATGTAGATTAGATAGATAGAAGATAGGTCAGATAGATAGATAGATAAACAAATAGATAGATAGATAGATGGATAGTTAAATAGATAGATAGATAGATAGATAGATAGATAGATAGATAGATAAATTAACAGATAGATAGATAAATAAACAGATAGATAGATACATAGATAAATAGATAGATTGATAGATAGATAGATAAACAGATATATAGATACATAGATAAATAGATAAATTGATAGATAGATAGATAGATTGATAGACAGATAGATGATAGATAGATAGATAGATAGATAGATAGATAGATAGATAGATAGATAGATATAGATAGATAGATAGATAGATAGATAGATAGATAGATAGATAGATAGATAGATAGATAGATAGATAGATAACATAACACTTTATTTTACCAGTTGACGATTCCAGTGACTTTTGTGACCGTCAAGTAGTAGACTGTTTTGTTACCTGTGTTTTTACTCCAATTAGCGTTGTTCTGTTATTTATTCTGTTATCACTTTTTGTTTTGAGAACGTACATCAAATACAGGTATTTCTTTTTATATCATCTGTTTGATTTCTTATTATTTGTGGTATCAATTGCTTAATCAATATCACCGTTACCTCTGTGGTTTGATTTATTAATTTTTTCTAAATATTTTTATTCCCTGATTTTAAACTGGTGACATGAGGCTCACGACAAAAAGTCCAATTTACGTCTTTTAACAGTTTTTTTTTTTTTAACATGATTCTGTTATTCCAATTCCACTAAACATGGAAGCCTGAAAGATAGGTTGTGTCTTGATCTTTCCATTCACATTAATCATTTGAGGAATTAGAAGATAGACAATCTATACATCTGGTGACAATAAATAAGATGTTTCAATAGATCCAAGTCACTATTTTAATGACTAGTGACGGCGGTGTTTCTAAACCCCGTTGAACTTTAACAGAGAATATATGTTCCAATTCCCTTTTGTCTTTAAAAGATTCCCCCCCCTCTCAGTTTTAATAGATTATGTATAAAATTCCTACTTATAAAATTATCTACGCTCATTAAGAGATGTGTTGTATATTAGTTTGTGAGTTGCGCAGCGCTGTGTTTTCTATGTGCGAGTTATGCCTAAGTGTCACTTGGTGCGTGGTGTTCGATAGACAGTCGGGATGTTGATCTTGAAAAAAAAATATGGACATATTGTGAAGTATTAATGAATGAGATAAATTTAGAAGCCAAATAAAGTCCTGTACACAACAAGATATAATTAAACATTTATAAGGGTTTGATAGTATTTTATACACTATTGTTTTTATAGAATAAAGCAATTCCTGAAGAAAACTGAAGAATGTCTAAATGAAATAAATACACAAATACCAACCGACCTTCGTTTCAACACTTCCATGTAAGGATAAATTTATTTACATTTTTTAAAAAAATATTTTATTGTCATACATATTAGATTTTTTTTTTTATGTATTTTTTTTTGAATTGCTTGCCTTGTTTCAAATTAATTTCAGGTAACCACAAGTATATTTCAAGATGAAAATGATATCAATGATTACACCGAGATTGACAATGTTTTCTTTGTATCTTTGGATAAAATTGCAACAACACAAGTTGAAGAAAATACTCAGTTACATTTCAACAACGACACAACGACCGATAGTGAACAGTCAACAGATACAAACAAAAGGTAGTAGAAAATAAAGCTGAAACAAAAGGTAGCCAGTCCCGAATAGATGCAAACAAAGTTATTCCAATGCAAAAATAGATCCAAGTATTAGACATTGATGGTTGGATACTTTTAATTGTTTAAATAGAACTGTATCTGTTATATCTTATCCAGTTTTGGACAATTTTTAGTAGTTTTTTTTTAACCCCTATTATATCCCAGATTAAAATGGCTATAGAAAAGGGTGATGTAAGAAATGTAAAGGCTTCTAGAAGAAGGCCTAACATTACTTCCCAAACTAAATGTTACTTATTATTTAGTAGTTAGAACTAACTATGCATTTTGAAGATTTGTGGCTATGGTTGTGTTTTTAAATAAACTAGACTAAGATACAACTCTGTAATTACAAATACATTTACAGAACACTTGAAGTCTAGACCACGCGGTGACATTGTTATTGACGGAGATGAGACTTATAGACAAAACAATAGGTAAATATTCAAATTATTTGATAATAAACATATCGCACAAAGCAGTTTAAAATGACAGGGGTGGTAATGTATGTTGAATGTGTGAGAATAAAAAACTCTATAGTAAACTTGGCGTTTAAGATTGGTATTGAAACATTATATATATATATATATATATATATATATATATATATATATATATATATATATATATGTACGAAACTTTTAAAAATAAGACACATATAAAATGCTTTTAAGTATGGATTTGAAAAAAACGGGTTCCGCGGCTTTTCGAATCGGATGATTTGACCTCCCATTTCCACCCCACGATAATTCGACTCTGGTACAGTTCGACCTCGGACATTCGAACCTATTGACTGATAAAAATAATATTTGAATTATTATTTCTTTATTTTAAATATGTTTATTACCTTTGTTCAACATGTGTAAAATTGTTTAAGGTATTGTATTAATTTTGTTTAATTATGTATTTTAATTATTTTTTAAATGTGTTTCTGAAGGATTGAGCTATAATTGTCGTTATGCTCTACGCATGTTCAAAAGTTTATAAGGATCAACATTAAATAAATTCTTGCATCTGACTGAGTGCCATTGACCAATTGTTTGCGTCTTCTCTATCTACGGGCACAAATAAAATAAGCAATCATTAATATCAAGTCGGATGGGTTCAGTATAAGGTTTACCCAACTGACTTACCTGTAAATTATTTCTCGCTTACCTGTCTAAACGTTACTACTCTAGCGTTTTCGCTTGACATGACCTTCGGTGTGAGATTGACAAGCTGTAATTTGATCAGAGCTTGACTATACCCAAAAGAGTAGGCAAAAAGATTGTTCATTGGAAAAATTGCTTCACTAATCACACTATGCTAATACATCACTATGACTATAACACATATTTTAAATAATGGAGACACAAATTTAAACAATTAAAACAAACATTTAAAAAAAACATACATATACCTTAAACAATTATACACATGTCGCACAAAGAAATAAACATATTTCAAACTAAGAAATAAATTTCAGTATTATTTCGATCAGTTGACAGAGCCGAATAGTCTGTGAGTCGAAGTGTCGCGAAGTCGAAGTGTCTTGGGGTCGAACTGTCTGGGGTCGAGCTGTCTCTGGTCGAAGTCCGCCCACCTTCTCTAAACCTAGACCAAGGGGTCAGCAACCTTTTGAGACGGAAGAACAAAAGATAACATTTACATTTGTTCTCAGTTTTTTAAAGAGCCACTAAAATGTTTCTTTCAATATTATGGTATTTGATAAGGCCGCAATTTAACATCGAAAGAGCCGCAACTTGATATCAAAAGAGCCACATACTGGCTCGCGAGCTTTGAGTTGCCGACAACTGACCTAGACCATAACGCAAAAAGGCTAGTGCAGTGCTTCAATCTGTAATGAGCGGCAGCCCGCTTGTTGTACTTTGGTCATGGCTAACCTAGATGCTGACAAATGATCGAGTTATAAACCTACATCAGAAAGACATTTAACATCAGTATAATGATAGATACTTACGGGGGATAAAATAGTTTGGGCTTTAATTTTTTGAATAATCTTTTAACCTTTATGTGGCTTTCACATACAATATGTTAACTTTGACTGCGCAATTATTAAAAAAGTTATCTGAAATTAGAATGAAACTCTATCTACCCTTAAATCTATTATAAATAAAAAAAATAATCCCCTGTAACACAGAAGCTCTTACCTACAATCTTCGCTTACACTGTCAAAAAAGAGGAGAGGTTCTCAATCGATCATAATGTACCTAAAAGCTACGGGAAGGTTACGTAGAGGTACGCAGTGATATAATTTAAAGTTTAAAACAATCAAGATTTTGATGAAGTCCCCAGTGTGCTGCGTGACTCATCTACTAAACAACGTGATAAAGTATAGCATATAAAAAGGTAGGCAGATTCCATAATGAAAATAATTACATACGTTCGTGAACTTACGTGTGATGTTAGCCCGTGGACAAACTTTTGCACTCTTTATGGTAAAAAAAAAAAGAAAGTAAAGTTTCCTTAATCCTAATGGGCTATCGGATCAGATAAAGTGTAGAATTCTTCTGTTTCTATAACAACAGCATAAGAAGAGATTGTGTGTCTTCATATCCCCAACTTAGTCAGGTACCCATTTCAAGCTAGGTGGATTGGCATTCATTGATTCAGACATATGACCCTCCGGTCAACAGTCAAGCGCTCTACACCGCACGACCACCCGTCCCCTTTGGGGTACAAAGTCTAAAAAATGTTGAGGACCGCTTATAGTTGTAGTTTTCATAGCAAATTGTACTAGAAGTTGGCGAGTGGGCACAACCACCCGTCACCTTTGGGGTACAGTCACAAAAAATGTTGAGGACCGCTTATAGTTGCATAGTTTTCATAGCAAATTGTACTTGAAGTTGGCAGGTGGGCACAGCCACCCGTCACCTTTGGGGTACAGTCACAAAAAATGTTGAGGACCGCTTATAGTTATAGTTTTTCATAGCAAATTGTACTAGAAGTTGGCAGGTGGGCACAACCACCCGTCCCCTTTGGGGTACAGTCATAAAAAAATGTTGAGGACCGCTTATAGTTGTAGTTTTCATAGCAGATTGTACTAGAAGTTGGCAGGTGAGCACAACCACCCGTCCCCTTTGGAGTACAGTCACAAAAAATGTTGAGGACCACAACTTATAGTTATAGGGCAGGGGAGGACATAGCAGTCACCTAGTTCGCCTGCTCCTTAAGAACAGATCTGTGTGTATCTATAGGGAATGCTTGACATGTGATAACCGGAAATGATCATACTCATAAAAAAATGGCAGTTAAAGAGACAAAAGGGAAAATCGAACGACATAATTCTCCATAAATGCCTATAATGAGCGGCTGTCTTTAATTCATTCATTGGTAGTCCTGTCCATTATTTTGTATCGTCAAACCAATTTTTCCACTGGTGCCCTCTTCGACAGCCTCTCTCTACAATTTTTTGCCTTAACACATAACGGAAATGGTGTTGCACAACAAAGCACAACAAAGAAGCAATACAGTTCGTTTCCACTTGTTTATTTCAAACCCACCATGATTTTTAATATGCAGATTGTGGAGAAATAGTTCAGTCGAAGTTTATGACTCAATTTGGTAGGCTCCGCCCACCACAGACTATATGGCGTCATTTCCATCGCTGTAGTTTATTCTGGGTTCTAGTGTATACGTCATTTTGGGCATCGTGGTATGCGGATTTATGATGTAGTTGTATCTAGACAGTAGTTATTGTATTCCTCAGAGTTCACCATTATATGTCAGTTCATGTTCAAGAAGTTATACCAAAAATTAAATAGAATTATTGTTACTTTCAACTGAAGTCGACTTAGTATATTAGTGTTGTTCACTGTTGTTGGAACATCTACTACAAGTAAGTGCAACTAAATAAAAGAACCTCGCATAACAGCTGAATCATAGATAGAATCCAAATCTTGTCGTATAAACTACTTAAGTCAACTTCCTGGTCACAATCAGAAACTACAATTTCTGTGTTAAAGAAATATTTATTTTTATAATGTTGTTGTTTTTAATAGTAAATTCCATCATTCTTACGAATTTGTAAGATATGTTATACTTATAAGTTGTTTTTATTTAATTTTTCTTCCTATTCCTTGATATAGAAAATAATTATTGGCTCAACGAATGCTACGTTTGTTATTCCTTGTATGCGATAGCTCATCTATTTCAACACTATAATAAAGAAAATGATACGACATTGAAAACAAACATTGGAATTTTTTCAAACATAACATAATTCCTAGTTATAGATTGTGTCAACTCGCTGTGTATGTCCATACGTACAAGCGGAACGAATTCCGGGTTCTGGAAACATGTCTCTAGGAGCATTTACTAGACCAGTACAAGGAGTGATGATTTTTATGTGCATAATTCTACAGGTATCTACAGGTAAATCAAAGAATTTTGTATATTACTGATGAAAAACTATTTTTTAAAATATCCTTTATCATTTAACCAATTCAATAATACTAAACTCCAATTTTTCTAGCATGCAGTATTTCAGTGTGATCTTTCTGTACATCCGTTGTTTGTAATATCGCATGACTAAAGTCAGGAACGTTGAAAAGAAATTTGATTCCGTAGAATACATTACAATAAATTTTTAGAGTTGTTTTTTAATTTTGTCTCCATGAAGAAAAACGAACCGGTAGTTTCACTGGCAATGATAATATCTATTTTTAGATCTGTTAGAAAACGTGGGAAACCCCACAACAGTTTAAAAATCATTATAATTTAGAAAATCCCACTATTAGAAAAGTTAAATATGTCCGGATTTAAAAAAAAATATATGTTATTTCTGTTACTACATTGTGTATGGCAGCCTCATATAAAAGATAGAGGAACAGAGAATGAATGTTTTAATGGATGGGATTTTGGCTCTAAATAAAACATACTCCATTAATTGTTTTTATTCAGAAACAAACTATCATTAAATTGTAATAAAGTTCAAATTTGTAAATGAGAATATGTCAAATTTTCAAATAATGTAAATAAAAAAAAATCTTATATTGGAGACATTTTTGTGTGCGATATTCAAGTCAAATTTACTTTTCTAATTGGAAACTTTGCAGTTTAAACCATATTTTATCTTACCCCTATTTTTACAATGTGTAGACATGTATATAAATATATAACAGTCTTTATATGCAGATTTAGCATGCTAAGATGTCATGAAGATGATAGACAAAAAAGAAATTAAGACGCATTAAAATAATTCACAGATAATATGGTGTCCCTCAAAATGACCTCATGTTTTACTAGTGAAGACGCCTGTCATGTGTCTATATCTAAAATTTACACTACCAGTAAGCTACTTATGAAAAAAACAGTCTGAATAACAAATTTCTATTTTACATCAGCTTATGATGAAACATGTACATCGTTATACTTTCCTTTTCTAACGAACTTTACTTATACCAATTTCTAGTTAATATGTATGACAAAAAGAATTCTGAAGAATAAATTCACTGCTATATTAGAAGAAATTATGAGCTAAATGTTACATTCAATTGAAAAGTTATCAACTACTCTGACACCAACTCCACATAACTTGGTCAGGCTGTCATTACGTTGTTTCTTTACTGGAGGATCTCGGTGAATGCACGACCAATGAACTACGTACATCATTATGGTCACCCTGACCTATTCATCGTGGTCTGCAATGGACTGACATCACTGAAATTGCCCTTCGTGTCAAACTTAACGGTCACACCACGCCCTTATAAGTCGTTTGTTCATCTGACTCTATGTGCAAAAAGTTCATATTTACAAAATGTAGCGCCAATCTCCTCTACTATTCAGCGGATAGTTTTTAGGCTATCCCCGGATAAAAACCCTTGCACACACTACATGTGAGTCAAGTTAACAATCAACTTCGCTATCCAGCCCTTACTGAATTATTAATTATTTTGAAAGCTCATCTTCTTAGCTCACGTGCTATTCAAAATAGTAAAACAAAGGAAGCTCAGAGACTTAAAACACATTTTTATTAGAGAATGGAAATGTTTGAAAACCCCACTAAGATAAGGCCATGAAGTTTTTTTTTTCAATTGTATTATTTTTAAAATACTGTTTTTTAACTGTAACACTGTCTGATCACACCCCTACTCATTTCTTAGCCTACCAGTGTACCCTCCCCCTGTTTCATTTTAGTATGCCCGTATAAAGTTAAAGTGTCACATGCTGCAGAATCATTGTTTGATGTAATTATTCACTGCATTGCTGCTTCAAATTCTTAAATCAAATAATTGTATGCAGTCATTATTTTATTTATAAAATTGGTAAATAATTTTTTTTTCATGTGCTGTATTTTACTATATAAGCTATATTAATAATGGACCGCCCTATATCTCAGCAACCATAAGTCCTAGACCCATGATGTATATATCATATTGTAGGTATTGCCTTGCAATTTGTACATCAAAAGTTCATTTCAAGATAGGCCTTCTGAGGGCCGGGCTTCAGGGCTCCTAAGGGGCTTATATATTATATATACACCTTGTACGTATAATAACCCGTTCATTTGGTGCGAAATACTGCAGCACGTAGTTTCACCAAGATTTATTAAGAAACTCATCAAATGAAATAGTAAGCTTGTGTTCTGAGTTTAATTGAAAGTATCAGAGCTATGCAACAATTGACGGAGTATTCGGACGATTAAATGACTATAATTTGAATGTTTTCAATTGTGAGTCCTAATTTAGTAACCACAAACCACTTGTAGTTAGATTTAAGAGACAATAATTTTTTTTTCAAATATAAATAAAAGTCTTTATAATTTTTTTAGAGCATTTTCGAAAAAAATGCTCTATTGTCCCCGTTTTGTCTGTCTGTCTGTCTGTCTGTCATCACCCTAGATCTCAATAACCATAAGTCCTAGACCCATGATGTATATATCATTTTGTAGGTCTTGGCCTGCCAAGAAATAACTTTTTTCCATTTCGCGATCTGACCTCTCAGGGCCGTAAAAGCGGCCTTAGTACCGTTTTTTACTATATAAGCTATATTAATAAAGGAACGCTATATCTCAGCAACTATAAGTCTTAGACCCATGATGTATATATCATTTTGTAGGTCTTGGCCTGCCAAGAAATATCTTTTTTCCATTTCGCGATCTAACTTCTCAGGGCCGTAAAAACGGCCTTAGTACCGTTTTTTACTATATAAGCTATATTAATAAAGGAACGCTATATCTCAGCAACTATAAGTCCTAGACCCATGATGTATATATCATTTTGTAGGTCTTGGCCTACCAAGAAAAGACTTTTTTTTCCATTTCGCGATCTGACCTCTCAGCGCCGTAAAAGAGGCCTTATAACTGTCTGTCTTTCATCACCCTAGATCTCAATAACCATATGTTCTAGACCCATGATGTATATATCATTTTGTAGGTCTTGGCCTGCCAAGAAATAACTTTTTTCCATTTCGCGATCTGATCTCTCAGGGCCGTAAAAGCGGCCTTAGTACCGTTTTTTACTATATAAGCTATATTAATAAAAAAAACGCTATATCTCAGCAACTATAAGTCTTAGACCCATGATGTATATATCATTTTGTAGGTCTTGGCCTACCAAGAAATGACTTCTTTTTTCATTTCGCGATCTGACCTCTCAGGGCCGTAAAAGGGGCCTTAGTACCGTTTTTTTACTATATAAGCTATATTAATAAAGGAACGCTATATCTCAGCAACTATAAGTCCTAGACCCAAGATGTATATATCATTTTGTAGGTCTTGGTCTACCAAGAAATGACTTTGTTTCCATTTCGCGATCTGACCTCTGAGGGCCGTAAAAGGGGCCTTATAACTGTCTGTCTGTCATCACCCTAGATCTCAATAACCATATGTCCTAGACCCATGATGTATATATCATTTTGTAGGTCTCGGCCTGCCAAGAAATAGCTTTTTTCCATTTCGCGATCTGACCTCTCAGGGCCGTAAAAGGGGATTTAGTACCGTTTTTTACTATATAAGCTATATTAATAAAGGAACGCTGTATCTCAGCAACTATAAGTCCTAGACCCATGATGTATATATCATTTTGTAGGTCTTGGCCTACCAAGAAATGACTTCTTTTTTCATTTCGCGATCTGACCTCTCAGGGCCGTAAAAGGGGCCTTATAACTGTCTGTCTGTCATCACCCTAGATCTCAATAACCATAAGTCCTAGACCCATGATGTATATATCATTTTGTAGGTCTTGGCCTGCCAAAAAATAGTTTTTTTCAATTTCGCGATCTGACCTCTCAGGGCCGTAAAAAGGGGCTTTAGTACCGTTTTTTACTATATAAGCTTTATTAATAAAGGAACGCTATATCTCAGCAACTATAAGTCCTAGACCCATGATGTATATATCATTTTGTAGGTCTTGGCCTACCAAGAAATGACTTCTTTTTCCATTTCGCGATCTGACCTCTCAAGGCCGTAAAAGGGGCCTTATAATGTGCTGTTTTGTACAATATAAGCTATATTAATAATGGACCGTCCTATATCTCAGCAACCATAAGTCCTAGTCCCATGATGTATATATCATTTTGTAGGCCTTGCCTTGCAATGTGTACATCAAAAGTTCATTTCGCGATAGGCCTTATGAGGGCCGGGCTTCAGGGCTCTTAAGGGGCTTATATATTATATATACACCTTGTACGTTCAATAACCCGTTCATTTGGTGAGAAATACTGCAGCACGTAGTTTCACCAAGATTTATTAAGAAACTCATCAAATGAAATAGTAAGCTTATGTTCTGAGTTTAATTGAAAGTATCAGAGCTATGCAACAATTGACGGAGTTTTCGGACGATTAAATTACTATAATTTAGAATGTTTTCAATTGTGAGTCCTATTTCAGTAACCACAAACCACTTGTAGTTAGATTTAAGAGACAATAATTTTATTTCAAACATAAAGAAACGTCTTTATAATTTTTTAGAGCATTTTCGAAAAAAAATGCTCTATTGTCCCCGTTTTGTCTGTCTGTCTGTCTGTCTGTCATCACCCTAGATCTCAATAACCAGAAGTCCTAGACCCATGACGTATATATCAATTTGTAGGTCTTGGCCTGCCAAGAAATATCTTTTTTCCATTTCGCGATCTGACCTCTCAGGGCCGTACAAGGGGCCTTAGTACCGTTTTTTACTATATAAGCTACATTAATAAAGGAACGCTATATCTCAGCAACTATAAGTCCTAGACCCATGATGTATATATCATTTTGTAGGTCTTGCCTTGCAATGTGTACATCAAAAGTTCATTTCGCGATAGGCTTTCTGATGGCCGGGCTTCAGGGCTCCTAAGGGGCTTATATATTATATATACACCTTGTACGTATAATAACCCGTTCATTTGGTGCGAAATACTGCAGCACGTAGTTTCACCAAGATTTATTAAGAAACTCATCAAATGAAATAGTAAGCTTGTGTTCTGAGTTTAATTGAAAGTATCAGAGCTATGCAACAATTGACGGAGTTTTCGGACGATTAAATGACTATAATTTAGAATGTTTTCAATTGTGAGTCCTATTTCAGTAACCACAAACCACTTGTAGTTAGATTTAAGAGACAATAATTTTTTTTCAAATATAAATAAAAGTCTTTATAATTTTTTTAGAGCATTTTCGAAAAAAAAATGCTCTATTGTCCCCGTTTTGTCTGTCTGTCTGTCTGTCTGTCATCACCCTAGATCTCAATAACCATAAGTCCTAGACCCATGATGTATATATCATTTTGTAGGTCTCGGCCTGCCAAGAAATAGCTTTTTTCCATTTCGCGATCTGACCTCTCAGGGCCGTAAAAGGGGATTTAGTACCGTTTTTTACTATATAAGCTATATTAATAAAGGAACGCTATATCTCAGCAACTATAAGTCCTAGACCCATGATGTATATATCATTTTGTAGGTCTTGGCCTGCCAAGAAATGACTTCTTTTTCCATTTCGCGATCTGACCTCTCAGGGCCGTAAAAGGGGCCTTATAACTGTCTGTCTGTCATCACCCTAGATCTCAATAACCATAAGTCCTAGACCCATGATGTATATATCATTTTGTAGGTCATGGCCTGCCAAGAAATAGTTTTTTTCAATTTCGCGATCTGACCTCTCAGGGCCGTAAAAAGGGGCTTTAGTACCGTTTTTTACTATATAAGCTTTATTAATAAAGGAACGCTATATCTCAGCAACTATAAGTCCTAGACCCATGATGTATATATCATTTTGTAGGTCTTGGCCTACCAAGAAATGACTTCTTTTTCCATTTCGCGATCTGACCTCTCAGGGCCGTAAAAGGGGCCTTATAATGTGCTGTTTTTTACTATATAAGCTATATTAATAATGGACCGTCCTATATCTCAGCAACCATAAGTCCTAGTCCCATGATGTATATATCATTTTGTAGGCCTTGCCTTGCAATGTGTACATCAAAAGTTCATTTCGCGATAGGCCTTATGAGGGCCGGGCTTTAGGGCTCTTAAGGGGCTTATATATTATATATACACCTTGTACGTTCAATAACCCGTTCATTTGGTGAGAAATACTGCAGCACGTAGTTTCACCAAGATTTATTAAGAAACTCATCAAATGAAATAGTAAGCTTATGTTCTGAGTTTAATTGAAAGTATCAGAGCTATGCAACAATTGACGGAGTTTTCGGACGATTAAATTACTATAATTTAGAATGTTTTCAATTGTGAGTCCTATTTCAGTAACCACAAACCACTTGTAGTTAGATTTATGAGACAATAATTTTATTTCAAATATAAAGAAACGTCTTTATAAATTTTTAGAGCATTTTCGAAAAAAAAATGCTCTATTGTCCCCGTTTTGTCTGTCTGTCTGTCTGTCTGTCATCACCCTAGATCTCAATAACCAGAAGTCCTAGACCCATGATGTATATATCAATTTGTAGGTCTTGGCCTGCCAAGAAATAGCTTTTTTCCATTTCGCGATCTGACCTCTCAGGGCCGTACAAGGGGCCTTAGTACCGTTTTTTACTATATAAGCTATATTAATAATGGACCGCCCTATATCTCAGCAACCATAAGTCCTAGACCCATGATGTATATATCATTGTGTAGGTCTTGGCCTGCTTAGTGTACATCAAAAGTCCATTTCGCGATTTGACCTCTCAAGGCCAAAATATAAGAGATTGTTATGTAAGGCTGGTAGACAGATATTGTGTAGATTGGTAGACAGTAGGTAGGTGGGTGGGTCGAACAATAAGTCCTAGACCCATGATGTATATATCATTGTGTAGGTCTTGGCACAGCTCAATTAACCAAACGTCATCATTTGTGGGTACTTCAATCAAGATTTCAAAGAGCCCGGGGCAGAAATTGAAAACTTCTTCGAAACAAACTTCAACATTGAACTACTTTCACCAAGATTGGCAACAACAATTTATCAAACAACAATTGACGGAGTTTTCGGACGATTAAATTACTACAATTTAGAATGTTTCAATTATGAGTCCTATTTCAGTGAACACAAACCACTTGTAGTTAGATTTAAGAGAAAATAATTTTGTTTTCAAATATAAAGAAACGTCTTTTTAATATCTTTTTTTTCAGATATATGCATTACACAATTGAATTTATAAACATTTACAAAATTTACAAATATTTACTGAAAGATAGCATACGAACTGATACATAATACGTAAATGCTCTAACACGTCCTGTGTCCAGAATGGAACAGGCTTAATTGCTTGTTTTTACAAATATATGCATTACACAATTGAATTTATAAACATTTTCAAAATTTACAAATATTTACTGAAAGCTAACAAACGTACTGATACATAACACGAAAATGCGCTAACACGTCCTGTGTCCAGAATGGAACAGGCTTAATTGCTTGTTTAATTCGCACTCAAAGTGTTTAGAACTATAAAATGTTATTTTTTTTCGTTAAATATTTACCATTTTAACAATTTGATACGTAACAATAACAACTTACCACAGTTTTCTTCATCACTGTTATCACCACATGAATTTATTCCATTACATCTGTCCCTCAAGCGAATACAAGGATTTGATGGGCCCGGGAGCTTGGCCTACATATGTACGGGAGCTCCCCTCAAGCTGGGCCCGGCGGTACTTTAATATTTGGAACCTTCCCCCATCTTAGGTACACCTCTGTGTTTAGCTTTGATTTATCTGTTCAATATATATATATATATATATATATATATATATATATATATATATATATATATATATATATTTATTTATTTATTTATTTATTTAAGTTATGAAATAATAAAAAAAAATTAAATTAGTTGTTTCTTTTTCTTACAACATCCTAAAATATACATTATTTTAATAAATACTATTTCAAAAGGATCTAATTAGTTTAGTTTCATTAAAACAACTAAAAGAACACAATCTGGAAAAATAAAACAACAAAAAAAATGTCCCTAAAAGGAATCTAACCTGGATAGTCAACATAAAAAAAAAATAATTCACAACAGCTTATAAATTCTGCCACCACGTCACACGAACGAAGTGAAAATTTCAATGTACTATTAAAAAAAAAATGCTCGATTATTTCTTCACTTCCGTTCTTTACTATTGTTTACGTTTGACAATGTTAACATGATAAATGTTGTAAAAAAAAAAACTACAATAATTTGAATGAAATTATATATTAATTATTACCTTTTATATTTGGGACTTTAACATTTCATAATAAAAACCGCAGAAACTATTTAAAACTGCAGATTTTTCAAAAAAAAAAATATCGAATCGAGACGCTTGGAAGTCGCCATTTTGAATTATTGTTTTCCGCTTTCGATTTAACGCAGAACCCAAAATTGCTTATATGTTATTAGATATTGAAAACTTGAGAAGTTTCCGAGAAATTCTAGAAAACTCTAAAAGTTTTAATTTTCATTTAAAAAGTCAACTTAACCATTGCATTTCAAAATAGTTATAAAAATCATTTTTATAAGATCAAGTGTTGCGGCTATAAAAATATTATCCATTTAGTTTTGACTACTAGGTGGACAACTGTTGTTCATTTATTTAGTGAACCATATGAAGATTTTTCTTAACGAGTTCTTCCAACAACGAAAAAGTTCTTACAACAGCGACATATGTTTGAATTGATACTATCATTTACAAAAATAAAATAATAAAGCGCCAAAGAGAGATGATATTTCTGATGTCTTGCAAAGACTGCTGATCATCTGAGATAAAGCGCGTATCCCTATGTTTGAGAAACGAGCTATCATTAAAAGTTGGAAGAACATATTGTCAAGTACTGAGAGGTTGAGAAGCGATCTCAAAAACAGAAGAATAAAATGCTTGAAAGACTTGCACAGGAAAAGGGAAAAGATGTTAATGTAATCCCTAACCATGCTGATCTCTTAATACCAAGCAGCAGTGATTGTTCAGAGAGAGAACACAACAACCAATTATTTTAAGTACCAAAGAAATTGACATAATTTCTGCCTAAATGACGCCGCTTAAAAGCTACAGACATTGTTTTGCGATTGATAGCCTCAGTTTTTGGTCGCACTGAAATATGTTCACTAGGGTGGAGTGAAATTTTTGTTTCTGAATATCTTGTTTGGATAGCTATAAAACTTGCTAACACATGCATTTAGTAATGTGGCAAAAATTAGACAATTTAAAGCATATCGTGAGGTTCCGCAGTTGACATAAAGTATAGGCATATTTCGATAAAAAAAGCAATAATTTTTAAAAAACCAAGTTTTATACATACAACATATTCATGCTTTGGTTTATTTTTTAATAGTCCATACAAATGTTACAAGTAAAAAGAATCGTATATTTGAAGGGAAAACACATGCAAACTGTCTAACATGTTTTTATAGCTACAAATGGTGTTGGACTTTGGTGTCCGTTTCGGCATTTTTTCAATCCAATTCAAGCGTGCTAATATGAATCCGTTGCGTTCTTCTGGGGCACACACTACATTGGAAGCTTCTGTAACTAGCTTGATATGTCTCTCTACTAACTGGGAATAACAAGGATAGCGGGCTAAATGCAGTCTTGGTGTATCTGCTTCCCGGATCATGGTATCGTCATAAATGCCAATCGATCATGTCTATGTAGCTATTAGCCTCAAAGTTAATTACTAGCACACAGAAATATCTGAGCTCGTGCGATACAGCTTTCTGGATTTCATTATTCAACGCAGAGCTAACTGGCGTATATCTGATCTTTCGTTGGTAAGCATCGCAAGCAACACGTTTTCTGGATGACTGCAGAATGCGTTGCGTTGAATTACTTGGTCAATAACTTTCTTCAGCTCGTCTGTGCGGTAGCATGATTTTAGTATCGTATTGTGGACATGTCAAGCGCCGTCTTTACATGAAGGAGTATTAGTTATTTTAAACTATGATGGTGCATAAATTGTTACGATGAAGGTAACAATCGTCTTCAGTTCATCCAACAAGCTTCTTGTAGTATATGATTGGCTGTTGTTAATCACCTTTAATGGTTTTTAATACCAGGAATGCGAAGTGAATGGTCGACAGGACAAACGCCGTACAGCCGTACACAAGTCGAACAGTTATTTCTGATCTGTACTTCAGTCGACGGAATTTAAACTCGAATGTAGAACACATTTTATTGGTATGTAGTCAACGACCAGAAGCTTCTCACAATTAATCCGTGACTTTCCGATTGGACCAAAAATTCCTTTTGGACCATTGGTAGGTCCATCTAGATATTATCTCTTGTAAATGAAATATCGTAAATGACTAATTGAATATCATTAACTGTGCTACATAATGCGATTATACAAGAATAAAATGTTTTGCTATATTATGTATGCAATAAACACTGTGTATTTACTCTAAACAGGAAGTACTGCGAGTGAATGCGTAGAAAAGCAAACTAATAATGATCTTTTGCTTTAAAGAAGTAAAGATAACGTAATAGCGGCAGCAAAAAACTTGCCAATGCATTGTAATGAAAAGAGCACCGGATAGCAAATTCATTATCCAGGGACATAGCTCTTAAAGAAAATGTATTGATGTTTTTATGCTATATACATAGCACAAAGGGAAAAAAAAGATCTATATATTTGTATAAAGTATTCGACAAACCACATTAACAATTTATATAAATAAATGTTATATATATATATATATATATATATATATATATATATATATATATATATATATATATTTACATATATATTTAAACATGTAGTTATTTAATTACGAATGATTATGCTAAATATATTCATTAAAAACATGACCATTTGATAGTTATATAATGGTATTGTGTTTATTGAATATAGTTCGCATAAACATTCGTAAAATACAATAACTAAAAGTTTAAATATATATAACATCAGTTTTATATACATTGTATATGTTGTTAGTCCAATACTTTATACAAATATATAAATCTTTGTTCGTTTGTGCTTTCTATATAGCATAAAAACATCAGTACATTTTTGTCTAAGAATTAGACCGGCACGTCACTCAGTCATCATCGGTATCTTATAAATGTTTAGATTTTGAAATTGGTTGCGGAACCTCAAGACATTAGTTAAGTTATTTTTTTACGGAGTAGTTCATTGGACCACAGAGCAAGTTTTAATAGCTATCCTAAGTCTACGAATGAAAAAAAAAATTCGGTCATTTTCACTCCACCCTAATGTTCACATCATTCCTGTGACGAGAGTTGGTGAGAGCTTAAGAAAACGCTTTGTCCAGGAGTAGCGCTCAAAGAGCCAGAAAAAAAAAAACATCGAACTAAAAAGCAGTTGATATCAAATAAAGCTCCCAAGAAGATGGTCCACTGGTTGTCCATATTGAATGGAAGTTTCTTCTCGCATTAGATGGTAGTCAAGAGAAGGAACACCGTGTCGCTATCCTCAGATCTGGATTAGGTGTTGAGAAAAACTTGTTTCAGAGGCTGTTTCAAATATTTTTAAACGTTTAGCGATTGACATAAAAAATCTCTGCCATGCCGTTCGACACAACTGCGGCAGTTGCAGGCCATATCAATAGAACATGTCCTATACTCGAAAAGAAATCGAGTCATAAATACAATTGGACGTCCAGTTCGTAGTCATGTTGCCAGCTGCCGAACAGTCCTGGACGATGTTCGATTTGATGGCACAAACCACTTCATTGATTCATTGATGGTGGTCAGAAAAGATGTGTTCAGTATGGAATGAAGGCTCAGCGAAAATTCAACAAGTGCAGTGTGTATTTGCATGACCGCTTTTTAAAACTTTTTTACACAAAGTAAACTGTACTTATCATTGACTTTTATTTTGATAAACGTTAGTTAATAAAATTGTTGGATAGCTTGTTTTTAGTTGTGTTTTAATAGTTAGGTTTTAAAATAAACCTAAATAATAAACGTTGTTAAGATATTTAGCCAGTTTTATTCTATTTAATGAAAAGTTCAAAATATCAAGGTTATACAAAAGAAATCATAATATAATATTATATATATATATATATATATATATATATATATATATATATATATATATATATATAATCTAGACATTAGTAATAATTATTTTCCATGTGAAAATGTCAGGCTTTTAAAATTAGGACGTCACGTAATATAGTTAGGTGTTAACAAACACTGGTTCCTATACTGCATACCGTTATTTTTTAAGGACAAAACTTTCCGGGCCATAATATAGACTACATACATTTTTTGTACAATGTTTGCGTTAGGTTGTGTCTATAACTACCCAAAGTACATGTCCTGTGCAAATATTATTCAACAATAAAAACGTGTGTAATAATGGGTTAAAATATATCTAACAAACAAAGAGAAAATTCAGTCTGGTGTGTGAAGTCCCTGTAAGGATGAGATGGAATCTCTTAAATCCTGTAAACCACTAATGGGACGGTTTTTATGGTGCCCTTCTTTCATCCCCATCTTAGTCGATAGTGCAACGGCCATAGAGGCACCACGGGAGATATATCGAGAACTTGAGCCAAGACCTGAAAAATGTCCTTGGTCCTCATCGAAGATCGAACCAGGTACTTTCAGGTCGACAGTCGAGAGTTTTACCACACGACCATCCCCTAATTCAGTCTGGTAACTCAAGGCATTTAAATAAAAGTAAAGTTCCCTTAGCCCTAACAGGCCATCGGGGCAGATGAAGTGTAGAATTAATATGTTTCTATAACCTCTGCATATAAAGAGATTGTGTGGTTAACACAACGCCCAGCCGCCTTTACTTCCCCAACTTAAGTCAGGTACCCATTTAACCCATTAATGCATGAGGTCTCATTTTTCATTAATATTTGCATAGTACGTGTAGTTTGGGCATTTATTGACTATACCAAACGTAAAAATTATAAAAAATGTGTATAACGCAAATTAAGGGCCCCCAAAGTTTTGTCCTTAAAAAAGGACGCTATGCGTTACATCCCACCTGAACTTGAATATTGTCACATCACAAATCTAGACAATTAAATCTTGACAAACGCTGTATTTTATCATCTCAATGCAAAGATACAACATAAAAAATATAATTAACATTGCATAAGTCAGAAATACTGTTTTAATATAATTGTCAACTTTTAATAATATGACGTAAATAACAAAATAATAGTGTAAATGTAAATATGTTTCCAGTGTCACCATAAGGTGTATTAGTCAGTCTAGTATCAGTGACAGCTGTTGATGTTTTGCCGCTTCTGACAGCCTGTACAGTTGCCAAGCATTCTGCACACTGGCGTCAATGGCTAAACAGAATCGAGCCCACCAACATTACTTGATGGGGATGTTGATGTGAAAATTTGCGATGTTTTGGTCCATTCTGTCTGTCCCTCCCAAAAATTGATTATAACGGGCAATCATATTTGGAATTGATATTTGAATATGCTTCTTTTCACTGGTTGACCAACGCTTGGCTTGGGCTGTTTGTTCCACACCAAAAGCAGTTTGATAGCATTGTAACGACATTGTTATTGTTGCACAAATCTGCAATCATTCCGGACTCCCTGTCCACACGACTGTCAAAGGATTTTCATGATTCCTTTCTCATCTTATCATTTTCTTTCAATGGACGCTTCTCCATCCTGTTTACTAGAATAATTCCTGTGACTGAATAATTCATGTCCTTCAAATGATCAAGCAGTCGTGGTGTTGTAAAAAAATTATCAATATATGCATGTCTAGCAGGTAGTTTATTCATCAACTGGACTACCACAGAGCCACCAAGACCAAGATCCGCGTTGAATGAAGTTGTTTTGATTTCTGCATGGCATACAGATTGGTCATTTGAGTGATATAGTCAACAACTTCATCGTCGTGGAACATTTCAAATAGAGCTGACGGTGTGTGATCAATACCTGGTGCTGACGGTGTGTGATCAATATCTGATGCTGAAGTGACACTCCATGGAATTTCTTTTTCTTTCAGGTCAATTTCAACCAATTTCTTGTCGGTGGTGTAGTTTTCTTCGGACGTGATGACTTTGTTGGACCCACTCCATTGCAACTGCTATCATCATGACTAGTTGTAGAACGTCTGTGGCGTTTTGAGTCGCTGCTGCCCGATTGGATGTTGACTGCTGCCATTCGAGAATGCCTGTCCAAATTATGTACTTCAGCTAATGGAAACACATCATTTTCAGCTTCATCGTCATTATCTTCAGCAATGTCGTTAACGCCTATATGCTTTTTGTCAAAATCGGAAACGAGTAGAGTATCTTCTGCCTGAGCACGTAATTGATTTCCAGAGAGATTATCAATATCACCAATATCATCTTCGGGACCACTGTCTCCATTAGATTTTGTACCATCTTCCGGTGGCAAGATAAAAATATCTGCACTTTTAAAGTCATCTTCTAGCATGCTAAACACCTCAGCCACCGTGTAAGATCTAGAAAAAGAAAATTTGACACATTACTGCTAAATCACCCAACAGACATTCAGGTGGGGTATAACGCATAGCGTCCTTTTTTAAGGACACTATTTTAATTATATGAAAAACAATATTAGCAAATTCATTGCATAATGACTTGCCAAGAGGCATTAGGAAACAATATTTACTAAATAATAGTTACAAAAATTATATTAAAGTACACATAAACTGTTTGTGACATACCTTTTACGTGGAGGCATTCCTAAAATAAAACTTTCCAACAAAATCGAACTTTAACCATAAAATAAAAATACAAAATGTCAGCAAATACGATAATATCCGGTTTAGACCATTGCGAAAATAAACAAGGGGTGCACAGATTTATTTGTTTCATACCAATATTCAAGGGTGTTAGTGTACTGCACATTTGTATAGCACGTCCTTTAAAAAGGACGCTATGCGCTAATGGGTTAAAGCTGGGTGGACTTTGAAACACAATTAACCTGGAAAAATTCCCATGGGTCTCACCGAGGATCGAACCCAGGACTCTCAGGTTGACAGTCAAGTATCTACACTACTCGGCCACCCGTCCCACTATTTAAATAATTAACTAAAAATCTTTAAACAAAAAAAAGAAAACAAGCTGCTGGACGTTACCGGATATGAATAAAAAGTCTGCACGTGATAGGTCAAAGTTCAACGTTGCATACCATCGCTTATTTAGAAAATAATTACAGTAATTATATTGATTGATAAGGCGGCGTATTGATAAGTTGCCAGTACAAGCAAACAAGACGCATCTATCATAAAGTAGTCACGTTCTTTTGCGGTTTTTTTCTTAATTCACATCTGATTTTGGGAAAATCCCACGTACCGTGATTTGAAATAGCGAGACACTGTATAGCGGTCAAGAGAAGTAATAAACCATTCTTGCAGCTACAATTAATTATTTTGAAAATATGTAAATGCTTTTAACATAAAAACAATATTACAAGAAAAACAAATTGTTAAAACTATTGTAAGATATTTGTCTATGACCAGAAGAACAAAATTTTAAATTATTGTAAGTTATCTGTTTGTCTCTCTCTCTCTCTCTCTCTCTCTCTCTCTCTATATATATATATATATATATATATATATATATATATATATATATATATGAACAGCCAGATCAAGCAAGACTCAGGTCTCGAGAAATGTTCACTGCGGCGAGGTTACCGTTTCCCACCCACCCACATTCTTTGAACAACGTTTACATGCTAATTTTATCCTTGATTCTGTGCTATTACCTAAAGTAGGTTTTGAAATAAATAAAAGAAAAGATACTAAAATAATATAAAATTGTTTAATGAGGAATGAAAAAGAAATGATAAAACATAATTTGGCTTGATGGCTTATTTAAAAAATTCCACTACGCGGGTAGGCCTAATAGAAATATAGATTATGTCATTTAACATTAAAAAAAAATACGTAAATGCTTATCACCATACATCTTAGGAATGCCGTAGCTCAAAGAAAGTTATCCTCAGTTTTAACGTCACGTGTTGAATCGGTCGTGTATTGTATGATGTCAAACATTACACTGATGTCAATTTAGGTCATAATGTGTGTATCTATAAAAGTATTAATATCATATCAAACAATATCATGTAATAAACTCAGCGCACACTATTTGTACATATGAATCGATTCATTTTCCCTATTCACGAACACATGACTTGTTTGTGTCAATTATAGAAATGGAATCGAACATTCTGTTGAATTAAATCTTTTGATCAGATTCCAGCAAAAATTACCGAATTTCGGGATTTTCAATTCTGATTAAGAGAAATAGTGTCATAACTAAACAGTACTTCATCTGAACCCGATGATTTATATAGCCCTCATAAGGAGGGGGGGAGATATACACATGATTAAGTAAGGAAATAATTATGAGTTGAGTCCACGTATTGGGACATTTACTGTAAAGAACAAACATGTATTAAAGAACTAGACAATTGTTACGAACTTCTAAAGTTACTTTTTTTATACGTTTGTTTATCACACGTATTTCTTCTCGTCCTGTTAAATATATACAAAAAAATATTATCTATATTAGTGGTACCCAACCCCTGTCCGTGGACCAAGCAGTACCGGGCCATCAAAGAAACATTAATTTACTTTTATTTTATTTACTGTGGTATATTTCTCTCGGGATAGAGAGGGAACTTAGTAGCTACAAATAAATCGTCGTTGTAACTTTGGTTTAGAAAATGTGTGTTACGGTATTCTCTCTTTTTACCGATACTTTCTCATGTTTTTCGGTGATTGGTGTACGTGTATTGTATGTTTCTAGTATTTTGAAAAGGAAAAAAAATAAGGAAACGTGAAGTACCGGAGAAGAAATTTCTTACAGTCACCATAATTTTTATTAAGAATATATTTGGTGTCTCACCGTACTGCTAATGCAAAAAATCCATTCAATATTGATTAATAATTAATTTTGCCCTTCACTAATGACTATTCCCGTTAACTAATTTGGCTTTGTCGGCTAGAACTGTAACTAGGCGCATTGAGGACGTTGTTGAAGACATTGAGATACAACCGTTGGAAAGTATACATACATCGTCGTTGTGCGGCACTCCAGGTTGTCGAGCCTACAGTGATCGAACACAAGGACATACTATCTGTTTATGTATATCTTCATCAGAATAAAGTGATTGATGTTTTGTTATGTTCAATTTTTTCTCCAACCATCTACGATGGAGATGAAATATTTAAGTCACTTGATGGTTATATCTCACAACAACTAAAACGGTCCTTTTTTATTGCCATATGCACAAACGCAAATGCTGCCATTAGTGGACGAGTTTCTGGTATTACTGCTCTGATTAAGAATATTGCATCTGAGAGTGAGTCTCCGCATTGTATCTTTCACAAGGTAATGCTTGCAAGTCGAAATTGTCAACGTAATTTAACAGCGTATTAATTGATTTCCTTAAAGTTATTAACAACATAAAACCACAAGTCCTTAAATCATGCCTATTTGAACAGCTTTGTGAGAAGATTGACGCAAAGCAAAGATGCCTTCCCTTGTACACAAAAATAAGATGTTTGACCATGGTAAAATCGATGTATAGAATATTTGAAAAATGAGTCATTGCATTGACTTCAATCAAAACAGAAGTCACCACTGTCAGCACATTACAGGGACTAAATATGGTCGCCAAAATCCATACCTGTGTGGCATGTTCAGCCTGCTTATAAAATGCATGCCGGTTATTTAGGGGAAATGACAACTGTTTGGCAGACATAGTATCTGCATTTAAAGCCCAATTGAAGTTGAGAGGAAGGCACGTGAACATTTTAATATGTTTTAAAACCTTAGCATTTATTCCCCTTGTTAGTGCATGATCACCTGTCTTGGTTTTTAAAAAAAAGTTTGAGCATTAATAGCTAACCACAAAAGACCAGCCAGACAAACGTAGCATGTCTGTGCAAGAAGAAATTCACCTTCAAAAGATTGCAAATGACTGCGGCATTAAAACTACATTGGAGACAAAAACTCCGCCAGTGTTCTGCTATAAGTCATGGCGGAATGCCCTGAGATTGCCAGGACAACACTTACATCCCAGTGTTATTTCAGACATCTTATATGAGTGAAGCATGTATTCAGTGACAGCAACCAAAACAAAACAACGGAAAAAACTAGACATAAGTATCGCACTTTGGGTGTCTCTATTTCAACAGATAGAAAAGAAACGAGATTAGGGTTCTCACTGATTTGTGTTTTAGTGAATTAAAATGTTAAATTACTTTATATTCAGTCATTGAAATGTTTAAATCTATATAATTAAATTGTAAAATCAAAAAAAAAAAACAATCATCGTACGCACCAAACAAATACCCCACAGGTCACAGTGAAATTATCAAAGGGTGACCGGTCTGCGGCGAGAAAAAAGATTGGGGACGAATGATCTTTACAAATAATTTCTTTAGAAAGAACATTTCTTTGAAACATATAATAAATCAGTCTAGCGTTATATATATATATATATATATATATATATATATATATATATATATATATATATATATATATATATATATCATTTGTATCAAAATTATTAATTTTTTAAGTACATAAACTGGCTAAATTATTTATTTGTATGTGTATGAAATGGCAACCAAAGTGAAGGCCCTGATGGTAACTTCATTTGTTAGTTTCAATGTAAAGATCGAACCAATTTTACATAGTCGAATATTATGCTGACAGTTTAAGTTTATGTTACATTTTTTCCATTGCTCTACCAATACAATATTTAGTCTTAATTTTTTCAGTAAGTCTCTGGTATCACATTAAATTAGTTTATTAGTTGCGGGTTTTTTTTTAACCAAAACCGGCTCAGACTGATTTACCGCGCCCCAGGCTCACTCGTGGACATTCTCTCTAAACTGACCAACGCTGACTGCTTGACCCACGCCACCTGCCCGGAAGTTCAGCCACGCACATCCGCTCTCGCTCCAGCGTGACTGTTTTGACCAATTGGCAGCGAGCCGGGTAGGTTACGTCATCAATCGTGCCTTCACGCGTGAAGCGATAAAGGGACACTCCTCTCTCGCCCCTCTCGCTTGAATATAACAAGGTAACAGATTACTTCCTTTATATACTTTATGTCAGGATATTATGGTGTGCGGGGATAGAAAGAGCATGCGTGTGTGACTGAAAACTGAGTTGTGTTGTCCGTGTGTGTGTGCGTAGCTGGACAGAAAGAGCAGGCAGTTAATTACGGAAGTTAACTGTGCTGGGAAGACTGGGAAAGTAGGACTGTCAATACATGGAGTAGTATTGTGACCGTGTATTTTAATGAACTTAAGATATTCTTTTGATTAATGTTTTCTTGTGTTAATTCAACAATTCGGGCTTGTGTACTTATTTGTGTGGATTCCAATTAATCCGGCCTTGGCTGACAATCTCGGTGTCAGAAGTAAAGGACAAATCATGGAGGAGTATTTTGTTTTATTCATTTATTGATTGTGAACATCATTGTTTTCGAAAATGGCGGACAATTATGTGGATATGATGGAGAGGTATGCGAAGTTGGGCAAGCAGATGGGCCTCACAAAGAAGTCCTTACAAAAATATGTCGATGAGAAGATTAGGAAGTCTGAAGAGAGGGAAGAGAAAAAATGCGTCCATGAAATGGAAATGTTAAGGTTACATGTAAATAATGGCCAATCGCAGCAGCCACCGTATGACGGTTCATCCGATATTGAGAGTTATTTGTTGCAATTCGAGCTGGTGATAGCATCACAGGAAGAGAATGATGCCAAATGGCCTGCCATTCACATATCATTATTGCAGGGCAAGGCATTTACGATGCTACAAACTTTAAAACCTGAGGAAAGGACCAACTATGGAATGCTGAGAAAGGCCTTGATTTGTATATTAGGTAAATCGGAGGACACATATAGGAAATTGTTCCATGAACCAAGACCAGAATTCAACACTGACCCTAGACAATGTGTTAGTACGGTCAGGACATACCTATTAAACTGGCTGCAGTTGTCAGGTATAAACAGGGACAACCCTGATGAGATTATAGAATTATTTATTGTGGATAAGGTGCTTAGGATGGCGGGTCCAGAATTGTTTCATTTCCTGAATGAGACGAAGGTTCGTACAGAGGCGACACTTGTTTAAGAATTTTATACATTTCGCGATGCATACACGGATCTACCACTGTGCAAATCTACAACACCACAGTTTAGTGCTGCAATAGCACGTCAACGTTACAAAAACCCCCAAATCATCACAGACGTAAGACCAGGGCATGTTATGTATGTGGGTCACTTTGTCATCTCGCACGAAACTGTCGTTCCGCAGCCCACAGCACACAACACAGAAATTCAGTGACCTTTCAACAACCACAGGCAGATTACCAGGATGTAGAGGGCCGGAGAAACCGATCACCATCTCCAGTACAGTGCAGACGGAATGATAGCAAATCTAGACCAGTAGCGGCGGTTCTAAGCCCAAGGGGAAAACTTATTTTTTCCCTGCACTGGTAAATAATTGTGTTGCAGAGCTGCTTAGAGACACAGGGGCAGTTAATGTTGTAGTGAGAAGAAGCTTGGTTCAGGGCCACCAGTTTTTGCCATACGAGGATGAAATTATACTAGCGGATGGCACGCAAAGTAAATATCCAACGGCGCAAATTGTCATTGAAACACCATTTATCTCAGGCTCTGTCAAAGCTACAGTCATACCTAATCACGTAGCTGACATAATAATAGGGAACTTACCAAATATTAAGGATTGTACGAAAGATGAGATAATTAATTGTATAAATGAGAGAAAATTGTACAAATGAAACGACCTCACTATGGAGGGTTATCCCACATACCATTAAACCAAAATATGGAGGAAGGATGATGATGACCAAGAGATAGAGGTACCGATAAACCTTGTACACACGAGAGCGAGACAGTACCAGGAGATAAATGACAGAAAAACTACAGTTAACAGTGGAAGATTTTGGTCCATCACCTGAAGAGTTCAAGGTCCAGTACAGTGTAGATGAGTCCCTAAAGCCACTTTTTCAGGCAGTGGGAATCAGAGACCAATCGAAGCCCTATTTTACAATGAGAAATATTTATCTCACAAGAATTCTCCAACAACTGATGGAGTACAACTGGTAGTTCCTAAGATTTATAGATACCCAAAACTGGTCAGGTGTCACTCCATACCGCTTGCCGGACACATGGCAGTGAAAAAAATATTAGAGATTGAAACAACATTTCTATTGGCCGAATATGTCTAAGGGCACATCAACATTTGTGAAGTCATGCTCAATATGCCAGAGAGTTAACAATATCAGTTCGATGCACTCAGCACCCCAAGAGGCAATGGACATCCCATCATTACCGTTCCAAAAAGTGTCGTTTGATATCATCGGTCCACTTGCTGGTCAATCAGCTAGGGACCATCGCTACATTTTAACTATGGTTGACCTATGTTCAAGGTGGCCAGACGCAATACCACTGAGGAATATATCGACTGAAACAGGGGGATATGCCCTAATAAAGATATTTTCCACGTATAGGTTCCCCAAAACACTTTTATCTGACAGAGGGACTCAGTTCACTGCGGAAGTTACGTCACAACTATCTACATTGCTGGGGATACGTCAGATATTTACAACACCGTATCATCCCCAATCAAATGGTGTGTGAAAGATTTAATAAGACACGTAAAAGTAGATGAAAACAAAAATAATTTGGACGGAACTCTTCCGATTTTACTTTTTGCCTACAGAGAGATACCAATATATCAACCGGATTCTCTCCCTTCGAACTATTGATCGAGGTGAATCCTATGAGCCCATTAGCAAACTTCAGGGAAACAATGTTACCACAGCAGATAACCATATCACCGTATGAACCAGTGAACAACACGAGAGAAGCAATAATAGACTCCTGTAGATTGACTATGATGAGTACTGAAAGGGCAAATTGTTATTACCACGATAACAAGAATAAGAATCGCTATCTCAGGGAACTTAGTGAAAATGACCGGGTGTTGGTGAAGCTGCCACACAATATAAAAGAGGATTAACGTGGCAGGGCCCTTTTCGTGTGATAAGGAAGGTAACTGATGTTGATTATGTGGTCGAAATAAACAAAAGAGAGTCAACATTGCACGTGAACTTGCTCATGAAATTTAACATGTCCCCAGCTGAATGTGAAAAATGGATTGAAGATGTTCAGTCCGCAAACATAGTTACGACTGTAGCAGTCGACAGTGATGACATCCCAGACATTCACGCACCAACAACAGCATCAGAGATGGTTCCAACAGTAGAATTGTACCGAGAAATGCCACAGGAGACAAAACAGAAGTTTAAGGAAATGATTGTAGCCTACCAAGACATCATAACTGATGTCATAGGCAACATCGATTTGATACAGCATGATATTAAATTAACATCGGAAACACCGATTAGACAAAAGCCATATACTACACCGTTACACTACAAAAATAGATCGAGGAGGAAATCTCGAACCTCTTAAAATTGAAATTGATTGAACATTCCAATTCGTCGTATGCAACACCAATAGTTCTAGTGAAGAAAAAAGTCGGTTAAACTGCGCCTTTGTGTGGATTTCAGGAAATTGAATAAGATAACCATCCCAGATCCACAACCGTTACCAGATGTTGAGGATGTAATGACTACATTGGCGAGTGCGAACATGTATACACAAATATATTTAAGCAGAGGATACTGGCAAATTAACATTTCACCAGAATCTAACCGCCTTTACTGCACATTTAGGTCTATTTCAATGGAATGTTATGCCGTTTGGTCTTAAGAATGCACCAGCCACTTTTACTATAATGATGAGAAAGTTACTCAGAGGGCAGAAACGGACTGTGACATTCATAGATGATAATTGCATATTTAGCAACAACTGGGAAGAACACCTAGTCGACAAAGAAAATATTTTTAGTTTGCTGTGCCAACACAATCTAACCGTATCCCCTTCAAAGATGGTAATCGGAGCTAGACGGATACAGTTCCTTGGACACAGGGTCGAGAATGGCACGGTTGCACACATAGATTCCACAGTGACGAAAATATTGGACATAAGACCACCACAAACCAAAAAAGAGGTACGAGCATTGTTAGGCTTCATAAACTTTTATCGGAAATTCATAGCCCATTTTGCTGATCTAGTTCTACCACTAACCGAAATAACGAAGCAAGACCAGCCCAACAAAGTCGCATGGACAGACGATTGTGAACGTTCGCTTAGCATGGTAAAGCGAAAGTTCTCAGAAAAACCTATTTTGAGATTACCAGATATATCTCGGCCATTCGTCCTGGCGACCGATTTCTCTAGCGTGGGGCTCGAGGCCTGGCTGTACCAGAGATGGGGCACTACAGACCACCCTGACTACTATATCAGTAAAAAACTAACACGTACAGAAAGATACTATTCAACATTTGATATGGAGTGTTATGCCATTGTATGGGCTGTAACAAAGCTTGCAAAATACCCAATAGGCAAGAAGTTATGCGTAATAACTAGGGCTGTACCGGATTGCAATTTTTGGATCCTGCAGGATTCGGAACCGGAATCGGATTTAATACTTGAATCCTGCCGGAATCGGAACAGGAACCGGATTTACCAAATTCAATAACATAAAAAATATATAAGAATGAAAAATAGAATAAAAATTTAGTTTTTAAGTTCTAGATAGCAAAAAACAGTATTAACCATTTAGATCTTGAAGAATGTGACTAAAACCCCTTCCCCAATCATAAGTTAAGAAAGATAACTCTGTCAAAATAATAGGTTCTTTGTTTTAAAAATTTATTTTAATACCTAATTTAACTTGATTTCAATTAGAATCAAACATAGAAATGGGTAACATATCTTAGAAAGTATAATAAACATGTTTATTAATAAATAAATTCCAATATATATATATATAAATATATATATATATACATATATATATATACTGTGGCAGCACCCGATAGTTCTTCTTCTTCTTCCTTTGGCTCTACAACCCATTTAGGGCCCTGGCCTGCCATACTGCACTTCTCCACTTTTCCCGATCCAGGGTCTTCTTCCTCCACTCTCTCACTCCAATGGTTTTAAGGTCTTTCTCCACTTCCTCCAACCATCTGCTTCTTGGCCTGCCTTTAGGCCTTTTCTCATTAGGTGTTGTCTAATAAATCGTTTTTGGACCTCTGTTGTTTTCCATTCCCTCTATGTGCCCTACCCACCTTAATCTATTCATTTTAATTTCAGCTGTTATGTTTGGTTCTTCGTACAGTTCGTACAGCTCTAAATTGTTCTTCATGTCCCGTGATTTAGTTCCTTCTAGTGAAACATAGTAAACGACAATAGTATCAACCAAAATGTTGTAATGTGCTTCAAACTAAATTATCTCAGAGACATCAGAGTCAGATTTCCGTCTAGCGTGATATCATATAAATATGCAACTAAAACTAGAGAGAGATTATTCTAAAGTGAAAGAAAAAAAGAAAGCTAAATCAAAAATATGTTACATATAAAAAAACAAACATTAACTACAAACAAACTTTCTAGACTCAGTCGTGTCAGAAACAAAAGTTTAGTTAGACCACAAAATTGTATTGAATTGGGAGAAAACTAATAGGACAAATAGGCCTATATTGCAAAAAAAAAATATTTCTAGAATCAAAAATTTCTATCTAATTCATATTATTTGATATTAAAACAAATTTATATTTGAGAATGTCACAAAGCTTCTTGGTATTTATAATTAATTCGTATTGAAAAAAATAAATCAAAAACGGTTGTTTAAGTTGGCATCAGAAAATTAAATAAAACATGTTTAGACCCTGGAGATAATATCTTTGTTTTTTTTTTTATTTATTTATTTTCATTACACAAACAATACATTACAAGTAAATTTACTTTAAATCAATTGTTAAGTTTTTTTTTTTTAAAACAAAAAAAAATGCATTAATACATAGCACGGAAGGAAACAAAAAATGTGTTCACCTAAACAGCCACTTCCACAAAATATTGATACTTCGAAGCTTCAAACAACGGAAATGAAAGAAAAATGTGTTGCATGTTTCAACAGCTGTATTTGATATAAATTAATTGAATAATAGGCTAGTATTTTTGAGAAAAAAAAATAAATTAAATATTGTTGAAATAGCAATCACTCACAACCTCCAGCATTCAGTCAATTAGTTCAACTCACACAACTAGTTCGTTATGTTCTCAAAAATGGATATATAGTTGTACACGTTTGTAAATGTAAACCGAGTACCATAATGTAAATACATAATAATATGTGATCTACTTTGTGCTTTAAACTTTTCGGAATAGACATTTAAATTGAAATTTTTAATGTATGGGTAAACGTCAGTATTAATTGGAACATTTATTCTTGGGCATTAATATTCACAAATACATATCATTTATCTGAATGTATTAACAAACTACTCGAATGGTCCACCATAATTATTTTTAAATCGGTAATTAACCTTCTTATTCTCAACAAGGAAGTAAATAATGCATGTTTGACATTATGTAAACAATATCACAATTTCACAATAAATGTTGCGATTGAAATCGTGTATATATTACTAAATATTAAGTCCGGCATTGCTCGGGGAATCTTAGTGTAATGTGAGACCCCTACCTAATCGTGTTATATTGGCCATGAATAATACATCAACTATTTCACGTATAGTGTTATAATGGTAGACATCAACTTTTTCATGTATCTCTATACTTATAATAAGCCTTTGTTGTCTGTTTGTCTGTTCCCTTATAACTCAAGATGCAGACAACCAAATAACGTGAAATTTGGTACATATACACAAAATTACTTGGAAAAGGTTCTTAAACATGTTTCGTTCCATCTCAAAGGGTAATTTAATTGTAATTAATTATTTTGGTAATCTATAGCATGAGCCCGAAATAAAAAAAAAATACGGAGTCCAATTAGCTGGAATTGTAGTCACTGCGTTTATATGTATTCATTCAATCATTTGATAAAGTATTCACATTATGGGAACACCGTTGCTAAAAATGAAAGAAATCCTCTATGACGTCATTTCCCGATGGTATATATATTTTTTTATTTGGTGCTGTATCGTACCACCCCAACTTGTCTTTGTGCATAATAAAGTAGTTATTTTTTTTTTACTTTTGGAACACGGACACAAAATTACATGGGAAAGGTTCTTAAACAGGTTTCGTTCCATCTCAATGGTTACTTTAATTGTAATTATTTTTTTTTGGAAATCAAAGACAGTGTTCTGCCATAAGTCATGGCGGAATGTCTTGATATTGCCAGGACAACACTGACATCCCAGTGTAATTTCAGACATCTTATTGGTTTAAGATATATGTACCCTTATATTGCATGCACATAAACCCTTTTTAAGCGTCTTATTTAAAATCTTAACTAAACGTCAAATTACGCTTCTTAAATAAACAGAAAACCTTATTTTAAACCCGGGCAAAGCCGGGTACTTGCAACTACTAGTGTTATAGGGAAGATATCAGCTATTTCATGTATAGTGTTATATTGGTCATGGAAAAGAATGAAAATATATGTTATTATACTGACATTAACGTTTAATGAAAAAAAAAAAGAACTGGACTGTTATTTTATTCCAGGAGACTGGCATCAGTTTATAGACTGAAGTAAAGTTAGTCTTAAAGCAGTGCTCCTACACAATGAGCATGTGATGCCATCTATTCCATTAGCACACGTAGTTGATTACATGAGACATATGATTCTATGAAGTTGCACTTAAACCTTATAAAGTACAGAGATCATAGCTGGTGCATCTGTGGGGATCTAATAGTAGCTTTACTTCTTCTTGGAATGCAGCTGGGATACACAAGATAGATGTGCTTTCTATGTCTGTGGAACAGCCGTGATGACGAAAATCATTACATAGTTCAAGACTGACCAGCAAGAACTTATCATGCACCTGTTAGATACACTGTACAACATGAATCTCTTGTTTATCCTACCCAAATACTGCATCCTCCTCTTCATTTAGAGCTTTGACTGTTGAACAATTTTGTGAAGGCTCTGGACGAGAAATCGGGAGGCCTTGTGTGTCGTCAAGACCACTCTTTCACTAGCAAACATACGTGCGAATGTATTCACTGGATCTCAAATTTGTTAAGTCATTAGTGATTCCAGCTTTAAGATACAGCTGCAGTCAGCTTAGTTAGAAGCCTGGGATGCATTTGTGGCTTGGGTTTCGAACTTTTGAGAAGCCACAGGTCGGAAAACTATGCAGATTTGGTTGATATACCACTAACAACATATAATAATAAGGGATGCAGAATGTCCTAAACATGTACTTTCTGCACTCCCATCCCAGTTTCTTCCCACCCAATCTAGGTGCAGTCAGCGAAGACCAGGGTGTCCAGACTCTTCACAAAATTATTGAACAGGCCAAGCTCTAAGTGAAGAGGAGAATACAGGAGGATGTCATAGAATATAGTACCATCATCAGTACACTGTACAACGGCCTCAAAACAAAACAATCAGTGTGTTAACTTAACGGACAATAGTTATAAAACTAATTTTCATTAATTTGTTCGAAGTTTAATTTTACACCCCATATATAATATGCATGTTTTATTTACAAGATAAATACACCAAAATGAATGTTTCGTATATATTTTTTTAAATTTATGTCGATGCAAATATTGGTAAAAAAGTTAGTTCTAGGACTAAATACCGTGGCTAATTTTATAGTAAAGAGTGGTAATGATACTGAATTTAATGTAAACAGCTTGTCTTTTTTAGATAATTATTTCAATTACATTATGTTATCAAACTGCACCTGGTTGAATGACATATTTGATTATGTATAGGTGAATAATCAGATTCTTTTTTTTTAATATGTAAGAGAATATAAAGTAAATTTATAAAATAATTAACAGAAGGAGAAAAGTTAACTCAGAAGGAAAATAGTATGATGATGGTGATAAATTATCGATCAGACAAACTAAAAAAATACAAATAAGTACCACGCTTTATGGCATAAGTCTAATTTATTTCTAATGGACCTACAATTATTTTAAGAAAAGAGTATACCATCTCTCATTCATGCAGTATTGGTTCCTTTAGCCTATTAAAAAAATATATTTTTGATATACAATTTGTTTGACAAAGTCCAATTTACAAACCTTCGTATAACACAAGAAAGTGGCACAGCTATTAAAATATGTATTACAGCAGAAGAAATTAAAACGTTTTTATTTATTGTTTAGGAATTGAAAGAATAAACATTGTTTTATGCATCCCTACTCAGCATGTACTGGTCAGCTGCAAAGTAGCAGGCCTATAATGCATGGCTGATTTTATCTCACAATGTGGCCTTGACCTCACTTTAACAAAAATTAAGTTCAAGGCTCCACTTATGACAGTCACCAAAATCCTCACTTCCTGTTATTTTAATTCCTTGGGATAAACGTTTTTTTTTGATAATCTGGATAGAAAGACAATAATGTGCATAAACCAGGGTTGTTAACAAATCTATTAAATTGAATCGTCAATACCGATATCGATTCTTCATGAAACTAGTATTGCCAATACCAATACAAATACTTAATTAAAAATGTATCGCCAAAATCTATACCCAATGATTCCGATACAGAAATGACACTTTGGGGAGTATTTCATGGCTTTAACAGCTTATATACATGTTATGAATATATTTAAATGACTAATTTTACCAGAATCCTGGACAGCAGATGAAGTCTATTTTAGTACAAATGTAAAATATAACCACAAGCCATAATTTGTGATCATATCAATATGTTGTATGTGATAAACTAATTATGTGGTTGGATATAATTTAAATGAAACAAGTTTCAATGAATATGTTAATGCTGTTGTTTTTGTCTTTAAGATTTTAATTAATTAATTGATTTTAATTCCAAAATTGAATTCGCTATCCCAAGACATTGTACGAATGCAGCAGACATTTTCTGCTATGTTTGCCTATGATTTTGCACAATGGCAGAGCAGAAGAAAAATCAATCACGCCTGAAAAAGAAATATTATCATGTGTACTTTAGATGTTAACTTGTCCACAATGACAAAATATGGGATCCTCATGTTATATGTAGACTTTATGAAGTAACTCATTGCAAGTGGTTTAATGGTAAAGTGAAAAGTTTGCCATTTGGTGTGCCTATGATTTTGTGTGAGCTATCAAATCATGTGACATATTGCTATTTTTGTATGACGAATGATGTTGGATTTAACAAGATTACATATACTAATGTACCATCAGCTGTGAGGCCTGTAGGACTCTGTGATAAAATATGTGCCTAATCAGCTGGATGATATTGAAAGTGATGACAGGTCATGTTCTGAAGACAGTGGTGATGTTCATGATTATGATTTCAGTGCAGCAATCACACCAAATCTTCTTCCTTAAAAAAATATCTTAACGATCTATTTCGAGATATCATTAATCAAACATCGTACAGTTATTTTCAAGTTAGTAAGACTTGTTATAATATTAAACGACTTGTCACATCTATGGAATTATTCATAATTATCAGACAATCGTTGCTGGGAGTGAACAGAAAGACAGGAAGACCGACATTTGAGAAAAAAAAATTAGTTGATGAATAGATAAAAAAAAAAAAATTATATATGACATAGCACGTAACATCCTAACAACATATGCATTCACTTATTTTAATTTTAATCTCATATTTAAAAAAAAAATATTTGGTGGTCTGTATCTAATCATGTGAAAGGACATATACCATCCAAATCTAGCATCATTGTGTATATATGTAGTCTGTACTGTATTGTTCGGTGTATTTTGAAAATGATTAATTCATGTTTTTTTTGTTTATATTAATACATTTATTTTATATTTTTATCTTTCAGAGGGACACGTTTTTTTTTAAAGAAAAGTCCAGGATCCTTTTAAAACACAAATAAATTATATAACGTCTAAAAGCCAAACAAAAATTATAAATATAAATCTTTGTGACATGGTTTCCAATTAATAAGCTTCCATTTCTTTCCTTGCTCCTATAAATGGTTTTTTTTTGTTTATTATACCTGTCTGATTTTTCTTATACATTTCGTTGTAGGCCTCAAGATAATTAAATTTAATTTTCTTTGTGTAAATGTACATTTATTTATGGCTTGACAGAGGGTGTAGTAAATTATTGTATTTTTTTTTTTAATTTTAAATGCAACATTTGTTTTTAGTTTTTCTTCCTGGTTTATATATATATATAACATTAAACACACATAAAGATGAAATCTCGCAAAACGGAAATCTGAATGTAATGTCTGGGAGATAATTTAGCATTAGTAGTTGACAGTAATCTAGATTATTATATAATTTTTTAACTAGGTCCTCGAGTAGGAACGAAAATGCAGAGAAGCAATGAACATCTTGATGCAATTGTCATCTCTTGATGATCTAAACACGAGAAATAAATTACTCAAAAACAATAATTATGTTTTCTTTGCTTGTGCGTTGTGAAAATTAAATAAAATACACTGGGTCTAATGTTCGAACAATTTAGAACCACTGGTTTTGCTGGTCTCGCACAAACATATCATATTTGAAATGGATGGATGTAGAACAGATAGAGAATAACATAATTGCATGAAAAATAGTTAGTTACAATGACAAACATTCTAGCGTTCTGTTTACTATTAGTTCTGTGCGTCAAATTTTTAGCTGGAAGATATGGGTGTGGCAAGCACACGATGGGTTTGGTAGTTTTACTATCTGTGTAATTATGTATGTTTTAGAGGTTGATCTAGGCAAGAAAGAAAAAGAGGGAGATAGAATAAAGTGGGATCGAAAAAAAAGAGAGTGGGATAATTTATGTTACAATGAAGATTGCAGTAAATAAATTAAAGTTAATTTGATTTTTTAGTAAAAATAAACTTTATTTCAATGCAAGATAGTTATAAAAATGATTTTTTAGTAACGTTCTTCAAAATATGTGACAAACAAAAGTACGTCACATGCCTTGTAAACGTATCTCATTTCCATGTGAGTACTCCGTTTAACTCACACACCAAACTTTGTTCTAAGCTTCTTTTTCTTGGTTGAACAGTTGACGGGAAAATATTTATCGACTTTTAGCCCTACACCGCTGTTCCATCTATCAACAACTTTTTAAGATGCTAATATATTTATATTTATAAATATAGATAACCTAAATTCTTAGCGTGAGAATAATACACATTTCCGCCTGTTTCAACAATTGTATTGTAACACACACAATAAATCTGACATCTATGGTCAAATTTATCCAAATATAATAAAAATTTACATTTATTACTAAATTAATTATTGGTCATTCCAAACATTCTACGTCCCTCTCCTTTAAGTAGACTGATAAACAGACTGATATATATATATATATATATATATATATATATATATATATATATATAGAGAGAGAGAGAGAGAGAGAGAGAGTAGTTGCAAGTACCCGGCTTTGCCCGGGTTTAAAATAAGGTTTTTCTGTTTACCTTCTGTTTTCTCCCTACCCCCTCTCTCTCCCTCCCACTCTCTCCTTCTCTCTTTATCTCCCATCCTCCCTCTCTCCCTCCCTATCCCTTTATCTCCCTCCCTACTTACTCTCTCCCTCCCATTCTCTTTCCCTCCCTCCATCCCTTCTTCTCTACCCCTTCCCTCTCTCTCCACCTCCCTCTCTCCCCCTTCCTCCCTCCCTCCGGGTACCTGTAGCATTAAAAAAAAAAAAAAAATTCTTTATTTTTTTTTCTGTCGCTAACCCTTTTTTCTCCGTCCGTTCAGTGACACATTTACTTGGTGCGCGAATACAGGGAATGTCCTGTGCATGGATACAATTTGAATATAATAACATTTGAAATACATATCAATGCAGTGGCTACGATTCCAGCTTATTATTTTTTCCGGGGTACAGCTATAGATTACCAAAATAATTAAGTACAATTAAAGTAACCATTGAGATGGAACAAATCGTGTCTAAGAACCTTTCCCATGTAATTTTGTGTATATTTACCAAATTTCGCGTTATTTGGTTGTCTGGATCCTGAGTTTACTTACCGCTTTTGTTTTGTAAAGTTTTCTCTAAAATGTTGTGTTGAGTTGAGTAGTACATGGAGCGAGGTCGGCGTCTGTAAGCCATTTCGCAGCACAAAGGCACGATACAGCACTGGCTCGCAAGTTCTATTCGGCTTTATTATTAGGAAAAACACGTGCTCTCAGCTGTCAGTGGATGGAGGAATGACGTCATATAAGCAGTGGTGGGCTGAACATACCAAATTGCGTCATCAAACTCTGACTATACCGTTTCTCCACAGACATGTTAATAAAGATTTTTGTCCCTTTACCTTTTTTTTTCTTTTTTGAAAAAGGAATAAATAAATTGTATAGTTCTCCAAATCATTAGTAAATAATATATTTCATAATAGGGAAGTAATAGTCACCTTCGTGATGCCCTCGCTTGTCATAACTTACCAGTGATGCAAGAGTTGTTTACAGACAGATTAAATAAACAACAAAATAGCAACAGTCCCAACAGATAAGTAAAATTGAAAAGATATGCCAAACGTGTCTTCTAGTTTTTTCATTGTATGGATTTATGTAAGTAGCCATCTCATGAAAACTCTTAATCCCTTGGGCTGAAGTATTTGAAGCTTCACTTCTATAAATTGTAAGTATTCATTTTTGATACATTATTAAATGTTGTGTTTTCTTGAACTTACGTCTGTGCTTTGGTGATTTTCCTTGAGAGCATTTACCAGTATTGTATATAAGAAACCAAGTAACTTAAATCATTATGTGTCATTGACTGAAAACTAGTACAATTTCGTTCTTTAGCAGACAAGTAAATCCAAAATATATAGTACAAAAATCAATTCCTGTTCTGTCACACAAGATGGCGTTAACATTTACAGTATATTGTACAAGTGTTCTGTACTGAATGAGTTAAAGTTAAACGTCGTGCAAAGATTTCTTTAATATGTTGCTAATAATACTATAGTGCTCTTTCTTTCTTCTTCGCCACGGACTGTATGTACTGGTCACATAAACACTATAGGAGACGTTAGGGGACTTTAACTAGACCCGAGATTCCTGAAGTTCTTAACAGAAATAGAATATCCGGGGCTTTTGGTTAATAGCCGAGCGCTGCAGTGCATAGCCATACTACGTCCCCTCTACTTGAACTTATTTACGCCATTATAATAATGATTTTTTTAAACATACCTGTCCATTTCGCAACATTAACCTGTTGCTATTCAGAAATGATATTTGAGTACCCCTCCCAACTGGCAGCCAAGCCTGGTGTCCTCTTTCAAGCTGCCAAACAGGAGATGTTCTTGGTCCTGCCATTAGAAAGAAAGTGGCAAGTTGAGCAGCAAGCACTCTCTACTTCTACCAACGGGAGGTAAGTTTGTGCTAGTCTTCGATCTAAAGTTTTAATGTTAAACAACATCGATCTGTACTAAAATGTAAATGAGAATAGATATTTAGAGAACATATCTAAGAAATGGGTTACTAAATCTATCTAAGTCATTTACGTATTACATGATAAACAAATTGTGTAGTTATATCCAGCCCCGTAGCGTGAAAATTTTACAGGAGGGGTCATGCATTCTACACCAGGGGCCAGGCAATGGCGGGGGGGGGGGAAGTTACATTTTACTAAGTAGAAAAAATAAGCAGGGGGGGGCAGACAAATCGCAGGGGGCCCTGCCCCCATGCCCCCCCGCACGCTACGGGCCTGGTTATATCTAAACAAAAATAATATGTATGGTGTTAATTTGGGTTTTATTTCTATTAAATGTCTATATCTAATGTACAATTATCTCCCATTACCGCCAACATCTCATACTACATCACAATTTGTTTTTTATTATTACGTTACATGAATGAATTGTATAAGGGTTCTGAGTAGCGCCGTACACAAGTAGACATTGCAAACCAACCCATTTATGATGGGGCTTCACAGACATACAAAAGCTTTTATTTCTTCTTTTTTTAATTAGCCTGATATATTCGTCTGCGTCTGCGACCTCAACTAATAAATGACTGCCTCTGATTTGATGGAAATTATTTTTTAAATTAAAGGGCAGATAAACGATACACAACGATTCTTTCTATTTCTTTTATGCACTTTGATACATTATACTTTACCACACATTATATCAATAAAATATTGCTTTCTGCTGCTAATCAAAACGATTGGTATGTAAGGAAAACAAAATGTTACATTTTTATTATACTTTTTGTAATCAAAAGTGCACCTGATTGGCAATATTTCCTTAGTTCATTCTGAGTACCATATATTGTACTATACACATGTACTACAATTTGTATAACAGTATATAAACCAATTGCCAAACATGTAGCAAATCGCTGAACTGGCAGACATTCACTCATGTTTCTCTATTTTGTTTTTTAATACGTCATGTTCAACATAATAAACATAAAATGAAGAACTGTTTGGAAAAAAGTCCACTAAGCTATCGAATGAATTAAGATGTATCAATGATGTGGTTTTGTATGCGCTAATTATTTAGGCTGTAAATGGATGTTAGATTCAGAGACGGGGGTTTATTTTTGTTAAGATTGTGTGCCCATAAATAGGATTATTTTCTTTGGAATGAACTTTTAACCTTTGAACTATATTTGATGTATTATTGAGTGTCCCTATACTTTATATTTTTTAGGCTACTATAATATGTTAGTGTTTTTTTGGGGCCAAATCGAGTACATTTATATGATATTATTTGTTTATAGGCTGACTAGTAAATAGGCCTGGTATGCGGACCGGCTATTTGGCACGCAGTTGGAGATGAAAATGGTGATGCGCTCCCAACACCATATCATTGACTAATCTTAATTCATTCATACTATTTTAAAGGACTCTTTCTCAATAGTTCTTTTTTTTTATAATTTATCGATTCTCTTTCACTTAGCCCCACACCCATCCTTCCCTCCCTCGCCACTCAAGACATGCCCGAATCGCAGTAGGTCTAAATGTACAAAATTACAAAAAGGGGCATTTAGTATAACTGCATGTTCTTAGAACATGTATTATTTTAATTTTCTTCTATTTCATTTTTATTCCAACTGTACATAATTTGCACACACTACCCCATATCATTTAAAAAAAATCTTAATTCATTAATAAGAAATCCTTGTTGTGTTTAGAATTCCCCAGCATTTCATTTTTATTCAAGAAAGTAAGTCGTCTCTTTTCAATTTGTATAATTTTGGAATTTCCCAGACTATTTTTATACTGACTGTCGACGCGCGCTGTTTTTTTTTTTTTTGAACTCCGCAACGGTGTGACGTAGAACCTCTCTTGCGCTGTTTTTTTAAGCGATGTACTCTTTCATCTCGTGCGGTACCGGGTATTTGTAACGTGCATACATGTGGCTTTTATTGCCATGAACATCATTTACACCGCACGGTGTGAAGGTCAGTCAAACGTTTCACCATCTATGTTAGCCGATTATGTATATAGATTGTTCACGCACTTCATATTAACTCCAACTGCGTGCTTACCAGCCGGGTCGGTACCCGGCATTTGTTTACTAGTCTGTCAAAAACATTACTGTGTGTGTTTTTGTCAGATAACTTTAAGAACAGTAATAGTAACTATTTCTGATATAAAATAAGTTAAAGTCTCTTATCTAACAAATACACTATAAAACAAAAAATAAATAATGTGACAACTACATCAACTGAAGCTTTCATTTAAAAGTAAAATATTAATTAGTGTTTATTTTTTTTTTGTACAATTAAACGTCAATAATCAATGTGAGTCGAAAAAATATTTAGAATGTAGATAACTGTATAAAACAGTTAGACCAATACACAAAACACTTGATATGAATCAAGGGAAAACATCACTTAAAGTATTTTAAGAATTTGCATTTATAGGTCATTTAAGGCGCATACGGGAAATTGGGACCCTTAATAATGAGAGACTTAAATAGAGTTAAAATTGTCGAAGAACATTTGCGACGTTGGCACCCTTACTTTTATCCGCCTATGGTTATCCTTGGCATGAAGTGACCAAATAGTTTTTCTCCATTTTACTAGATCGTCAATTTTAAATTTACTTTTGATTTATATTTTACTTTAAATATAATTAAACTTTCAATTATTTTTCATCAAATATTTTACATCTAGTATTGAATGAATTGTTTTTACTGTAGAAAATCATAAAGACGGTTTAGCGGTAAAGCGTTTGACTGTCAAACTGAGGGTCTTTAGTTCAATCTCCGGCTAGGACTAGTAGATATTAAAGTAATGGTGAAAGTTTCCTCTATATCACCCGTTGTGCATCTATGACTATTGCACTATCTGTATTGTTGGGGATGTAAGAAGTGCACCATACATACCGTTTCATTTCTGATTGGTGGGATCTAAGAGATTTCCTCTCAACTGTACATGCATTTCTCACTATAGAAAATCAGTTCGATAGTGTGGTTTAAAGATTTAGAAAAGGAATGATAGTTCCCAGATACACACACACAAACACACACACACATTCAAAAACACACATATTTATATATATATATATAATTTATGATATATATATATATTGTTAACGCGCTCAAATATATATTACCAAGTTGGTTGGGATAGTTGTGGGAATAAATATATTGTTGCAGAAAAGGGGGGGGGGGGTCAAGCAGACGATTCAAGTTGCAACACCGCTAATTTTTTAACCTCACGTCTCTCTTTTTTTTAAATGCGTCATGTTAAACATGATAAATTATAAAATTATAAAAAAAGAACTGTTGGAATGGGGGTGTAGGGTTGGGAAAGGAGTGTTTAACGGGGGGGGGGTAGGGAGAGGGGTCACGTGGTATTGTTAACAGGGTGAACATGCAGTTATACTAAATGCCCCCTTTTGTAATTTTGTACATTGAGACCCACTGCTTTGTTAAATGTCCTTAAATATCTCATGCTTAAAGAAACTGTAGGATGTGTTTAATGATTCTGTCTCAAAAAAATTGATGGTCTGCAAATGGTATCTTTTTTTTAAAGCGGTCACACAAAAAGAGATAAAGAACATCTTGCGTCCATGCAGATGACTTTAAGAAAGGCAAAAAACCTCGAAAGAGTATCCATAACGCCATGATTGTCATTAGGCTGAAGAGCAAAATAGAAGCTAACTATATCAACAGCTATCCAGGTGAATTTATTGAAGTGAGTCAAGCATAACAAGACTCATTCCTACCAGCTTCTTACTAAAGCCTGTTTCTTTAAACTCGACCCTGAAATAAACGAAAAGTTCATTGTCTGGTTGATGCACGGAGTGTCTGGTCTGGCGAAGGCTCGGAGCATAAGGTTGGTGAAGAAGACAATGGTCAACATGTTCTTCATCCAAAAAGGCATGAGTGCTGGCGTTTCTATGGAACTAAAGTAGACAGAGACATCGGACTGGTATAGTGAGAAGTGTCTGCCAGAAGTTTTAGATGGGTTTTGTAAATGTCAGTCCTTAGTGTCCTTTTAGAAATTTTGGTTCCACCACGACAACACCCTAGCCCACAAAGCAGAGTCCATCGTTCGTTTTTTGGAGACATTAAGCCTGAACGTTTGACCCCACCACACTACTTCCAGTATCAAAAGCCTCTCGGAACAGATGAACATGAGAAAAATGCTTTAAAATATATCCCCAGTTTTCAGATTGTTTGATATTGTTTTATACAGACATCTGTTCGTTTTATTTATTTATTTTTTTTATGTCTGCCATACATACATATATTTATCTCTATGTGTGTGTGTAGTTATAATACACCAGCAAGTCGCACGCAGAGCACACAGACATTGAGACCAATTCCATAGAGGACAAGGAGTGCAGATGAGTGCAAAGAACAGTTATAGAGTAGGTCGTTAATAACCTCAGGTCTGTTGATGCAGCGAGTTCGTTATCATCATGTCGCTGTAACACGTTAACTCGTTCAACTGTTTCAGTTGTACGCACAATAGACTTTGTTTTTGCTTAAACATATTACTATTTGTAGACTGCGAATACGTATTTTATTACTCAACTAACGAACTCAGGTGTCCTTGAGTGTCTACCTGGGGAGATTAAAACTCGTAACAGTACATTTGTGCTCTGATACTTTGTACAATCAAGAATACTAGGCCCTACGTAACTCAAGTTGATACTTTATACAATCAAGAATACTACATAACTCAAGTTGATGATTTTTACAATTAACTCAATAAAAATGTTGCTATGTAGATTTATGTGACGCATCCGAAAATGTACCATCAAATGTAATTGTTTCTTATTTTTATTTGTTTCTTCATTGTCCTTTTTTTTTTTGGCCGTTTACCTTAAACATTAATATCTACAAATATCTGTGCAGCTCCAAACCATATCTTTTATGACAGACAGTTCGCTAATTTAGTATATAGTTCTACAAATATAACCATATATAAATATATATGTATATACTTATATATACGTACCAGAATTTGTATCAGCTCTACATTATTATAGTGGTTAATGGCTAAACGTAGATATTCAAAACAACCCATTACAAGAAATATTCTCCGTCTTCCTCAATATCTGTTGACTTTTTCCTTCCCATTCATTTTTTTTCACTCCCCTGGTCATTAATGGGGTGAAAATATAGAAAACAAATGCGGTAACAATAATTTAGAGACCACTGTTTGGCTATACTGTTAATGTTATAAGTTAGAGGCATGACAAATGAATAAACTAATTTGAATTAAAACTGTATCATGTACACACAAATACAAATTATTAATACAGCTGTGAAATTTGTAGATAACACAGTCACATGTGTTAAATAAACTTTTATGGTGTTTTAAAGAAATTCATGGGTCGCAAAATGGTTTTTTATATAGCAAAATACTATACAGAGCTGCACAACAATCAGTGTAACAATAGTTAGTGAATACATCTAATACAATAATAACAAAATAGCTCTTTGGAGCCGCATAAAAGCAAACCGACAAGCAGCATTCTTCTCTGATTATTTTCTTGATATTTTCGTTTTGCATTTTGTATTGTTGTTTTTTATCGGTATTTTTTAGGCTTTTAACCTTTCACAACATTTTTTTTTTAAACTATTTTTTTTTTACTTTTTTTTGAACATACTTTTACTTTATGATAATGTCTTTTATTTTCATTGATTTATTTATCGTAGTTTAAATTCTTGTTTTTATATTCCTTTTTTTTCAATTCATTTTGTGTTAAATTGCTTGTTTTGTTTACTTAGTATTTTTAATTTAAATTAAATTTTTTTTTTTAATTTTCCACAAGAACTGCACATTTGTGAGCAAGTTATTAAATGTATTAAGATATTGAAATTAGGAGTGTTATATTTCTTGATATAAAATTTAGTAGATTTTATCAAAATCAGTTTTCGGTTCCTCAACTGACATCATTTAATATAAGAACTGAATCAGGCAGAAAGCAATATAGTTTTTTTTTTATGTTTGTATGTTCGACTAATTCCCATTGAAGAAGTAGGTAATTAAAGCTGATCACTGAGGGTGTATAGACTAGTTAACTCTGCACATTCCATAAGGAGTCGAACCCAAAGTATAGACCTGCTCAGAACATACTTTAAGAAGTTTTAAAGGGGATATCAAAATTCGAAAGAATTTTGGTTTGTAAAACGTTTTGGAACGGGGAGAGATTTTGTTTGGACACCAGTCAAAGTAAATGCACCAACTAAATAGAAAAGGTAAAATGTATATCAGACATGACTTATACAAATGTGTGTGAGTTAAACTTAAGTAAATGAGATAATATGAAGAAAAAATAATACATTTTTTTTACTCAGAGATACTAAGTAATCAGATAGCAAACTAAGTGACTATTAACGATTAGACACTAAAAACAAAGTCACTGAGAAAGATTTGCTATTTCGTAACCAATTTATTTCAAAATTTGTTGGTCTTCATGCACCCATACAACTTCTAACGTTAAGGCCTACAACATATATGTTTAAATAAACATAAAAATAATTTGTAGAAAATTGGACTAATGCAACAATAAATTATTTTGTACAATATTTAATTGCTTTTAAAAAAAATGGAGATATACGGAGTAGCAATTCAAGTGTAACTCATTAAACTGGTAAGATCAATTACCGTCTGGGTTCTCTTCTAATGGCCAATCTGTTGAAAAAAATGTAAAATTTACTTTTATCACAGTGGAATTAGAAAATGTATTGTTTCATAAATAATATGTTTTTCAAAAGTTTTAAACCTATCAGTATATTAATTCATGCACATTTATCTTAGAAAAGGTACTAATTCTTTCTCTCTGTATCTCCACAACCTACCTAATTCTCTCTGTAGCCCCAAAATATAATACTTCTGTTTGCGTATACCAAATATACCATTTCTTTTTGTCTGTACCACCACAATCTACCACTTCATTTTATATTATTAGTTCTTTCCACCTTGTCTTTCCTTCCGCATTTTCATTGAATTTTTTAAAGCTCACAGGTTTTACTCTATTTTATTTAATATTATTCTCAATATTATTTATCTTTTAATATTCGCATCTCAGTACAGACTGTAAGAAGCAATGTATCATCATCTCTTTACCACTTGACAAAAAGAATTATACTGGGCCAAAAAATCGTCAGGGGGTTTTTCAACTGATTTAGACTAATTTTGGTGTTCTGAGTCCGAATATCACATTGATTTTGCTAGGTCAGGTCAACTTCTTGAGATACAGCCATAGACCTACCTGACGAGCTATACGTATTCTAATATCAGAGGTTTTGAATTCAATCATTTCTCTAAATTAGCTGCATAAAAATTAGCAGCAAAATAATCACAATTATAAAAACAGAGATAATTATATTTTATTTATAAATATATCAATCTGGATTTTCACTTGATTATTTAATGTATCAGCACTTGATTGGGCACAGCCTGTAGTACTACGACCTTCCATCTGCCCGTCGTCCAGCTGCTCACTGCGAAGAAATTCATGTACCAGCGTTCAGGGATCTTCCTGACAGCGACGATGAGGCCACCACTTTAGACGAGGGAGGAGATACAGAAGAGGTGTATGAATCACAAAATGGTCCGCAGCCGTTCTCACATTATGAGCTTAATGATCTAGTTCGAGATCTCAGCTTGTCGAATAATTTTTCCAAGCTGTTGGCCTCCAGACTCAAAGAGAAAAATGTACTTGGCAAGGACGCGCGTCTTACTTTCTTCCGTAGAACTCATGAGGACTGCATGGGCTATTTCTGCCAGGATGAAGACCTTGTGTACTGCTGAGATGTCGCCGGTCGTCTTGATAAACTTGGCGGTCCTCAATAGACGATTGACTACTTTTAATTGACAGCTGCAAGCGCTCTTTGAAGTGTGTACTTATCTGCAACGGGAGCCAGTTCGCCTCAATCCCTCTTGCGTACTCCACAACTATTGAAGGGAAATATGAAGCAATGAAGTATGTGCTCGACAAATTCCAATATGAGCAGTACCAATCGATCATCTGCGTCGACTTGAAGATGGTGAACGTTCTACTTGGTCAGCAGTCCGGGTTCACGAAGTACCAATGCTTTATAGGTATGAGGGACAGTCGCAACAGAGCCCAGCACTATGTAAAGAAAGAGTGGCCGGCGCGAGAGCAGTTAGTAACTGGGACGAGAAACATAAACGAACCTCTTGTTGACCGGCAGAAAATATTGATCCCACCGCTACACATGAGTAAGCGGAAGGCCGGCATTTTCGACGGCCCACAGATCATAAAGGACACAGAGTTTTAAAACTCCATGAACACGCTTGAGTGCACCGCCTGGAAATCGTTTGCGCAGGTGGTGAACAACTTCCTGTGGAACAAGAAGGCAGCAAACCACGCCAGACTCATCAGCAGCTTGATAGAGGACTTCCAAAATCTCGGGTGATTGATGAGTGTAAAGATGCACTTCCTGTTCTCACACATGGAGAAGTTTCCTAAAAACCTTGGGGCGATGAGCAGGGAGAAAGGTTCCATCAGGACATCCGCCAAATGGAGGAAAGGTACCAGGGGAGGTGGGACGCAGTCATGCTGGCAGACTACTGCTGGTCGCTGAAGAGAGACAACCCAGCAGCTGCTCACACACGGAAATTGAAGAAACGCCGATTTATGCCTTGAACTCTGAACTTTTGTTTCACGTTACGCTCATTGTTATACTAATATTATGATAATTTTGCTTATCGAATTTGGTGGAGTAGATACAAACTGAATAAATTTGAACACGTTGACTTTTATTTCTTGAGTAAAACGGAAAAAAATCGTCAGCTGATGATCCTCAAAAAATGTGTTTTTTTACAAAAAAAAAACGATTTTTTAAACATTTCTGTAGCAAAAAATCCCGACCTGATTGAGCAAAACCAAGGTCATTTTCGGACTCAGAGCATCAAAATTAGTCTAACTCAACTGGAAAACCCTGGACGATTTTCAAAAAATATTTTGTGTTGCCCAGTATTATATCTTTCTTTAGTGAATAATCAGACACATTTGAAATATTACACACAAAGACACATTAAATACATGTCATTGATCATACAGTGAACAGTTTCTCATGTCCAAAGATATAAGAGCGAAGATTCAATTAGTTCTTTAATAATGTTGTGTTTCGGTGACAGTCGTAATTATCCAGTGCAATAATTTGCGGTAGAATTGATACAAAATGTTAAGATCCATGAACTATCTAGAATGACATAATTTTTTAGACTCAAATGAGAAATAAAATGAAATCAATTATTAGAATAAAATGAGTCTCTAGAACGACATGAATAACTAGAATGATTTAAACACGAGAATGAAATGAATCACGAGAATGAAATGAATCACGAGAATGAAATGAATCACGAGAATGAAATGAATCACGAGAATGAAATGAATCACACGAAATAAATGACTCACATGAATTAAATAACTCACGTGAATGAAATGAATCGCGAAAATTAAATGAATCACAGGAATGAAATGAATCACATGAATTAAATGAATCACGAGAATCACGAGAATGAAATGAATCATATGAATGAAATCAATCACGAGAATGAAATGAATCACATGCATTAAATGAATCACGAAAATGAGATGAATCACGATAATGAAATAAATCACGAGAATGAAATGAATCACATGAATGAAATGAATCACGAGAATGAAATGAATCATGAGAATGAAATACATCATAAGAATAAAATGAATCACTAGAATGAAATGAATCAAGAGAATGAAATGAATCACGAGAATGAAATGAATCACAAGAATGAAATCAATCACGAGAATGAAATGAATCACATGCATTAAATGAATCACGAAAATGAGATGAATCACGATAATGAAATAAATCACGAGAATGAAATGAATCACATGAATGAAATGAATCACGAGAATGAAATGAATCATGAGAATGAAATACATCATAAGAATGAAATGAATCACTAGAATGAAATGAATCAAGAGAATGAAATGAATCACGAGAATGAAATGAATCATATGAATGAAATCAATCACGAGAATGAAATGAATCACATGCATTAAATGAATCACGAAAATGAGATGAATCACGATAATGAAATAAATCACGAGAATGAAATGAATCACATGAATGAAATGAATCACGAGAATGAAATGAATCATGAGAATGAAATACATCATAAGAATGAAATGAATCACTAGAATGAAATGAATCAAGAGAATAAAATGAATCACGAGAATGAAATGAATCACAAGAATGAAATGAATCACGAGAATAACATAATCTAGATGGCAAATGCAACATTATAAACTTGGTGGCTCACAAGAAAAACAGTAGTGGGCAGTAAATTGCAATGTCAGAGGCCCTTAAACTCTTTGCCTCATCACCCACAACTGCACACCTTGCGACCCTTATAACCACGCCACTGGTTTTAAGGCGTGACGGCCAATTCTTTTCATGAAATATTTAAATAGTCATTAATTAACCCTTTAGGTCTAATACAGTAGTAAATGAAGAGTTTATTAGGACTAGTACAATAGTAAATGGAGAGTTTGCCATGACAAGTACATTAGTAAATGAAGAGTTTACTAGGATAAGTACAATAGTAAATGGAATGTTTACTAGGACTAGTTCAATAGTAAATTGAGAGTTTACTAGGACTAGTAATATAGTAAATTGAGAGTTTACTACGACTAGTACAATAGTAAAAAATAAACAACATATTAAGGCTAGTGCAACAGTAAATTAATTACCTATATTTGGCATGTGTTCTCTGCAGGCCATTAAAGTACAAGCAATTGCGTCATCACCACCTCCGAAACACCAGCATGTGTTACAACTGTCAACTGGAACTAGGTCACCAACGTTGTAGCGCTATAAATGGAATCAAAATCAATCTATGAATAAAACTCTTTTATTAAAAATATCTCTAACGAGTTTTGTCGTTGGGCGGAGGATGGGGGGGAGGGGAGTATAAGGACAATGTATTCATTCCTCTCATTGGGTAATTTTGAGTAATGTCGCTAATGTATGGCAAGCAGAATTTCTTGTTTGCAATCCAATTATTTCTAGGGCGCCTCACTTCTATACTCCCTCAAGGGAACCCTGCGTTATAATAAGTTGAACGCCCAGTTTGATGAAATGTTGTTTTAATTTAACGTATATTATGTGTTACCATCACTAGTTTATTTTATAAACAGACAACTAAGCGAATTTCAAAAGACTCGATATATAAAGGAGGTGAGATTTCTTGAATCTTTTTTTTAACTGAAAAACATTAACTGTTAAAATAGGGTATAATGGAAGATAATCAGTGCCCCCAAGCTAAATTAATATATCAGTGGGGCCCAAGTTGTCGAAATATTTTCTACATGCGGTCTTGAACGTGTTTTTCCCATGGGCTCCAAATGTTCCTATAACTAGAGACCCTAACATTACTTTTGCTAGACCCCCTCCTCCTTCTAAAGTAAGAATTCCTCTGATCACTACACATTTTAAAACATCTTTCAGATCGACCGTCAGAATTTATTACTGTTTATTGAGTTCAAACTGTGTATATGAAAGAGTCGCCAGCTTACAACGCCCTCATAGAGACATGTGTCATCAGAGACAGGGTTAGATCTGGCAGCCATGAAGACTGCGACCAGTAGAAAGATCAAACATACTCCTCTCATGGTGAATCTGAGTGATTAAATTTAAATAAGTCATAAATATTCATTGTGAAAAAAAGGTCAGTGCATAAAAAAAACAAACAACTGAACTTAGTGAACGCTAAGTGTAGTGAACTTAGTTTGCAAATTCACTCCAGAAATGAACACAATTTTTTTCATCATGACAATTAACAAAAAGGAGGACATTTTTTTTCCGTTTTTATATTTAATCCCCCATCCCCAATAAAAAAAAAAACACGGCTGAGACGCACATCTTTGAAATATAGGCCACCAGACACAGCAACTGAAATAAAATTATCTAAATAAAAAAAAAAAACTTACCGTTTCTTCTTTGGATTTTTTTTTCAAAACCAAAATAAATGTTCACAGGCCGGGCTTAGTTCAGGCTACAAACTAATTGTCAGTTTATATACGTCAGTGACAAACATTTTCAGAGGGTATCACTGCTGTTGCACCAACGATTCTAAATTTTCTCTCAAAGGTCAAGTAGTAACAGACAAAACTGTTGTCTCTGCTTTTGATATCCTCCCATGACCTCACGCTATTATGCTCAACCTCACAAGGCCACCTCTGATGGTGCACAAGCTTCTTTGATAGAGATATATTTAAGTTCTTCATTTTTTACAAAATACTTTTAATGAGTCGAAGCTTATCAGTGAACACATTTTAAAGACAAAATTAAATTAATAGAAAAACAAATCTTTCAATGGGAACAGCAATAATCTCAACAAAGAGCTACATTTGACCACGGTCTGTCTATACATTTGACCACGGTCATTGTATACATTTAACCACGGTCAGTCTATACATTTGACCACGGTCATTCTAAACATTTAACCACGGTCAGTCTATACATTTCTTGACTTAAAATGAGAGTAATATGTAATTAAACGAATTCATTTAACTCAGGATCTGTCGGTGTGTGTGTTTGTCAGAAAAATAGTGTTACTCACTGTCCTCATTTAGTGAAAATGCTCAAATTTGACATAGGTGTAAACTTTACAAGAAAATAACGTAGAAAAGCACCTCGGAATAGAGACAATCCTATACTAGAGTTCATTTATTTACAATCAACATCTATAAGTTGACATGAGAAAACACAACGATGACGTGTACAATATGTATTAAATAGTGAGAAAAAGTACAACACATAAATTTAATGTCAAATAAAATAGAAAAATCTAGTCCGACTATCGTACCTAGAAAAGGACCATGAGGAATTTGTTCCGTGTTAGCCGTTTTGAATTATTAGTTTTAGGATTTTCTTAGGAGCCGAATTTGAATATTTGTGCACTAAGAAATATTTACAATGTGGCCCATACCGTTATCATTCATCAGGTTTAGAAGAAGTGTGTTTGGATGATGGTTAACAAAGATGTTTTCGAAATCTGCCCACTTTCTACACATTTCCTGATTCCCAGCAATTGAAACCTCCACTTGCTCATTATGTATTTACTACTAGTTCAACACTAATCTACTACTAGATTAAAGTAGCTCACAAGTAGACAACATGAAGCTATCAACTAGCCCACAGCTATTGTACAGCTAGCCCACAATTATCTCTCAACTAGCCAACAACAAGCTTACAACTAACTCAATACTAGTGAACAACAAGCTTACAATAAGATCATGTTTAGCATTAAATTAGCTCACAACTTGCTAACAACTCACTAATAAGCTTACAACTGCTAACATTTAGCCGACAAATTGCTCATACTAGTCACCATTAGAACACAACACTTCATCTAATGGAGACAATATTTCCGTTTCCTACATTGGATAATATTTTAGAAACACTGTAAATACATCTTGACTAGGTCGAATACAACACTGGCATGAATGGACAATAATTGTAGATAATTAGACCTAATTATGTTAATTTAACACTTTCATGATTGTCACGGCAGTAAACAGTTTTCATGAGCCGAAATGTTACCGGGTTGTTACAGTACGGCAATCATCTTTGTATCTTCCTGTTTGAAACAATATTGTTGATGAGACATAGTAATAATGTTGGTGATATTAAATTTCCCTTTATGAACCAAACACTGTACATAGCTTGTTACTTAAAACTGATAATAACACATATTGTTACTAAACTGATAAAGTAATGTATTATAAATAAATTTATTGTAAATTGCATGCATTATGTATAGCAGACTTGAGTAAGTAGAAAACAAATATTTATTCTTAAAATAACTGAGTTCTTACTGAAGTCTATAACAATATATTTAGGTTGGCTAGCCTACTTGGTTTTTTTTTTATCTGGTGCTTTTCTATATTAAACAAAGAAATATATGTATGTATAGTTGTGCCCTGGAGTTCACACGTTTCCTTTATTTACTGTGGTCATTTTTTATGCGAGTGATCAGCGCCAATTCATAAATGTCACAATCACTATGCAGGAAATTAATATAGAATTGTGCCAACAAACCTGGTCAGTCTTATATATATATATATATATATATATATATATATATATATTATCTACACAAATACTCAGTATATAGACATTATCACCATATATTCACGTCATTTACACGATAAATTCATATACACATCATATAAACATTATCTACACACATACACTTTGTAAACATATTTATACACCATACATACATTACCTACATGTATGCACATTATCTACACATATACACATTATAAACACATATACACAATATGAACACACATATAGATTATATATACACATCTACACAAAATACACATAGTCATATATATATATATATATATATTATCTACATATATACCAATTATCTACACATGTACACTTTATAAACATACATAAACACATAACATTCACATATACACCTTTTATAAATTAAACTTAAAGTCTTACTTGTACATTATAGGTCAATATCTAAATATCGAAAGTGAGTTCTTAATAGCTTGATAAATGATTTATATGTTGCACAACGTATTTTGTAATAGTTTTATTTTTGTTTAGCTTATCATAGGTATTATTTTTTAAGTGTAGTTCCATTTTCTCCTTATATTCCAAACATTTTTTACTTAAAATATACAATACACATATCTAAAAACTTAACAATTTTCGATAAAGGTATGTAGGTATTGTGGTGGGGTATATTGGGTGGGATGGATGGCGTAATTAGGTGGGTGCGTAGGAGAAGTACTTACCGTATATTACTGACTTAAAGGAGCACTCAGTTTTTAGATCACCATAACAAGAAAACAATATTTAGCCTTGCTAAACAGCGTTCGGATTATAGGACGCACCATCACTTTATCCCCTACTTTGAGGTCTCTGTATATGTATTCAGAACATACAGTACTTTCCTAAAATTTAGGGGCAATATTTCACCATATTTCATACCTTTTGTCACATGAATGTGTGGCATCTTTAGATTTCACCCCAGGTTCAGCTTAAGCTAGTTTCGCCATTGTTTAGGACAAGGAGGGGGGTAAATATAATGTTTACAATGAATTCTATACTCTTAGAGTACTGATTACGAAATGTCAGATAAACTAATAGAAGAGGTAAGGTTTACTAAGTTGGCCATATTATCAGGGCCATGAGTTAAGAAAGTTGTGGTTTCAACCCAAACTCATGTTAGGGACACATAACATTACGTTTAGCTTAAACCTTTTTTTAGGTACGTAAATCTGACTAAACTAGTGGTGGTCAGAATGGTCACTTTTTGTATGGAGTCCAAGCTGGGCCGTAGCTATCTATTGTGGCATATCTCCAAATAGATCCCCCACCGAGCTGGACCGTAGCTATCTATTGTGGCATATCTCCAAATAGATCCCCCACCGAGCTGGACCGTAGCTATCTATTGTGGCATATCTTCAACTAGATCCCACACACCTTTCTATAAAGTGCTTAATCCTTACAATACAACTCTTTTTTTTACTACATGTACACATGTCATAGTCTTTCTGTGTCAGAAATATATTTTATCATTGTATGTAACCCACGCCAAGATTTTATTCCATCTTATACATACTATAAATATCACTAATAAACTTCCAAGCTTCATAGCAGAAATACTATTAGATATGTCTGTAATGTGCAGTGACTGATTTGCTGATTTAGTCAATCATTGACACCAATCCTTTTCAACAATACTATGAAAGTTCCGGATGCTATATCGTAAAACGCCGGATGGCATCGGATATAAATTTTACACCATCAAAAACTAACAATCAAATAATTTTCTTAACAAAACAGAGCCTTTATTTTATTCTAATACTTTAGTCTGCCTCTGTTCAATTGTGAGAACACTTTTTCCACATTATGATTTGTTGTGTTTTAATCAGAGATAACCAATTTAAAGGATATCGCCTGATGATTTAGATTAGCAAGCGGTAGCCCCTAGATTAGGATCATTGAGGGTGGTTCCTGAATATGATATTAAATATGTCTAGAATAATAATAATAAATATGAGAAATACGTCTACTAATTATGAGATTTGAGAAGTTCACATCTGTTGATATGAGCAGATACTCAGAGAGTAGGAGTTGGGGGACTGTCTTTATACCGAGCCTTAAGGCTCCATCAGCGTCTGGACCGTTTTTATAATTATTGAAAAAAAATATATAGACCTACCCAGAGTTGTTTTGTTGTATCGGATATAAGAGGAGTGCTAGTAGACAATTCGCACTGGAACTAGACAGGGTGGTCATACACATCGATGCACTCACTTTGCTTGTCTACTCATAAGAACGGAGTTATGTGCATTATAGTACAATTATTCAACATAAAATGGGAAAATTATTTTGTTGAGAATGTTACGAAATGCGGTTTTATAAGCAGAAGATGAAACATTTTTGTCCAAGTTTTTTTTTTTTTAAAGCTTTTAGTTGCTTTCAATTTCTCTTTGTGGGTGTATGTGTGTGTCATAGAAACAAAAAAAGGCCTTTTTTAGGATATCTTGACATCAATGCAAAGAAAATTGAATACATTATTCGTTGTATTTTTAAGAGCTTAGAATTTATTTTGGAAATATAAACTATGACACAAGAAGATTTCTGTCAACATTACCACTACACAATACAACCTTGTACTGAGTGTAATATTGACTCATTCCATACTGTTTTTTTTTAATTTTACTAACAAATAGAATAAAATAAATCAAGGTCGATAGTTTTGACATAAGTTTTAAAATGATCTCATTTTATTGCGTCAAACCTAGCACGTTCTGACCTCACACCAGTTTATCACGTGATACCTAGCACGTTCTTGCTAAACACCATTTTGTCACGTAACAATTCGCATGGTCCTGCTACACAACATTCTATCACGTCACACCTGTTATGGAGCACTGCATTATACAACACTTAAAAGATGACTTTAACTATATTGACAGAAGAATTATTGCATAACTGCACACTACCTATCCTGCTTATATATATATATATATATATATATATATATATATATATATATATATATATACACACACACACATTTAGTCAAATGAGAAATTTAGTCAAATGAGACATTTACTGGCTAAAACAGCAATTTAAGAAAAAAAATTACTTACTGTAAGTAAAAAATAAAATGACACAAAGCTCAACATTCTAATTGAAACAAAGTGTCATTAAACACAAAAACATCCCACAATAAAATAACATATGCTAATGCCAATTATATCCATATTTTTAAAACTTCAAAGAAAATGTTGAAATCTCTGACCAGAACACCTGAGTAAGTCCCCTCTCCCATTTTAAATAAACACAATTAACATATTTAAAATGACTGAAAATACCATTGTTTTAAGTTTAATTTTAAAATCTACTGCTAAATTGTGCTGCCCCAAAACAATAAACAAAAAATTCCAAAGTATGTCTCAAAATAATTAACATATAAAAACTAGTGTACATGTGTTGTTTATATTGTTCTACTTCGCAACGCTCGGTAACCTGTTAATGATACAATACGAATATCACAGAAATAGCGTCCCAATGTAAAATATAGCTGCATCATTTATTTATAGCAGGGACTTTTAAAAGTTGTTATGATTACTCTAAATCGTGAAATAAATGTGGATTTATTTAGTATTTCTGTTGGATAATGTAAATTATTACATTAAACTATGGCTGTAGAGAAATAAAGTACAAGTTTACCCCGTTATCTGAATGAAAATTATAAAGTTCGCATAAAATTTCTAGATAAAAAAAATATATAAATCTGAATGATGTCTTACAACATCTTAAGCGAGCAACATTTTATCAGTAGCTGACAAGGGTATCATATTCTATGCATCTATTTATCAATCGACTTTCTCTGTGTCGTTTTCAATAAAGTTATCATCAGTACTCTCTTGTCCAGTATGGTGTTCAGTTATTATAAGATCTAACTTAACAGGTCTGGCAGCTTGGGGAAAGGATCGAGCCATCCCTCCACCTCCCCCCACCCCGAGGAGTAATTAAAAATAGCAATGTTAGGACTTAAGCATCGACTTACAGAAACACTCTCGTAAAAGAAAACTATATTTTTCATAATATATAATGCTAGCTGTACCAGGCAAAAACCTTTGCATATCGCCTTAGACTTGATCAGTGAGATAGGTTATTTTTGTTTGCAATACTGTTGTATTGATTTAACTTTCGATTTAACGCAGAACAAAAATCGCTATTATTTTATTATATGCTACATTGTTATTGTACTTTTTTTCAGAGTAGAAACATTGTATTGTTGGTGGTAGTTAAAAAAATGTTTTACTTATTGTAGCTGTTTCTCAGACTTATCAATAACTGTTATATTTAATTTTAGCAATAACTTATGCAAACTGGTCAAGCAGAGTTTAAATTAACCCCCAACGCGGGGTTCCCATATGCGTGAGGCCCCATTACGATAGTTATCTCTACAGCCGGCCCTGACTCAAGTGTGCCAAACCTGAACTCTACAGCCGGCCCTGACTCTAGTGTGCCAAACCTGAACTCTACAGCCGGCCCTGACTCAAGTGTGCCAAACCTGAACTCTACAGCCGACCCTGACTCAAGTGTGCCAAACCTGAACTCTACAGCCGGCCCTGACTCTAGTGTGCCAAACCTGAACTCTACAGCCGGCCCTGACTCAAGTGTGCCAAACCTGAACTCTACAGCCGACCCTGACTCAAGTGTGCCAAACCTGAACTCTACAGTCGGCCCTGACTCAAGTGTGCCAAACCTGAACTCTACAGCCGGCCCTGACTCAAGTGTGCCAAACCTGAACTCTACAGCCGACCCTGACTCAAGTGTGCCAAACCTGAACTCTACAGTCGGCCCTGACTCAAGTGTGCCAAACCTGAACTCTACAGCCGGCCCTGACTCTAGTGTGCCAAACCTGAACTCTACAGCCGGCCCTGACTCAAGTGTGCCAAACCTGAACTCTACAGCCGGCCCTGACTCAAGTGTACCAAACCTAAACTCTACAACCGGCCCTGACTCTAGTGTCCCAAACCTGAATTCTACAGTCGGCCCTGACTCTAGTGTGCCAAACCTAAACTCTACCTGCTTAGATTATAATGACAGTGTGTATCGTACATTACCTACGTAAGGGTTCAATTTAAGTTCTAAGACTTCATTGCGTAGTCAAAATAATTTACATCATCTAGGATGAAACCTTCCGTTGAAATTCCATGGTCATTCCACAATAGGTAATGTTGGGAAAGAAAGAAGAGAACTGCAAAAAAAAAAAAAAATGATATTTAAGGGGGATTTTTTGGTGGCTGGGTGGTGCTTTGGTTGAAAGGCGAATCTTCATTGAGCAGCATAACCTGTGAGTCTCTTTCATCTACATATGTCTCTTGTGGTGCCTCCATATTTATCGAAATATCGTAAATGAAAGAAGAGCACTGCTAAATCTGCTCCTATGATTGTCTATACCAGTGGTTCCCAAAGTGGTCCCTACGAACCCCCAGGGGACCATGGTATCATTTAGGGGGTCCGTGGAAAATTAAACTTCATTTGGGGGTCCCTGAACAACTTCAGGGGGTCTGCGAAAGGTTTAATGTAAAATTATGATCCAATTTTATTATTATGGTAATTAAAATTTTAAAAACAATAAATAAATTAGTAGCGCATGCTAATTAAGTTAATAACAAACATGGCGCGGTGCGAGACAGACGGCCAAAAACACGTTTTAACATTATAGGAATGAAATAACGCCGCTAAATGCACTAACTTATTAACTATAAAAGAGTTGTACATCGAAAATTGAATTTAGTTCTATATTATGGTGATACAAGTGTATAAACACATTTTCGCAGCCTAATACAAAAAAGCTAAGGATTTAACGTGTATTCACACAGTCAAAGAAAACAAAATAGAAAATACCGTCACTTCAACAACTCATAAGGACAACATCTAAGCGAGATGATGATGGACTGATGGCTGCTACTTACAACATTTCTTTACTGATTGCAAAGTCTGGAAAGCTGCATACTATTTGTGAAGAACTTATTTTACCAGCTGTAAGTGAGGTAATACACACAGTTTTTCACAACCCAGCTATCGACATTATAAAAAAGATTTCTACTGAGTTAAAAATACAGTACAAAGAAGGATTAACGAAATGGCTCAGTCCGTAGAACTTTCTTTCTGATTACTTAAAAACATCTGAATTTCTATACAGCTTGACGATTAAACTTTACCAGGAATCGAAGCTTTACTTTTAGCTTACGTAAGATTTGTAAAAGATCTTTAAAAGATGACATTTAATTTTGCTACTGACGGTGCTCTGGCAATGGTAGGAAGATAGAGGCTTACTGGCACAAAATGAACTTTCAGAGCATTGTGCCCATATATATAAATAAATCATTTGGTCGTAAAAAAAAATCTTAGTGAATACTAGATAATGTCATTAAAGCAGTTAATAAAGTAAAAAAAGTGCATTAAATGATAAATTACTTTATCAACCTTGTTTGAAAAATTACGAGGACTATCGCCGTTTACTACTTCACACATAAGTACGTTGGTACATGATTAAATCTATTTTATGCGCTGTTTGATTCAGTGTTTGAATTCCTGGAATTATCTCAAAAAATGGCATAACCTATATGGCGGATTCATTTGACAAATTTAACAAAACTAATTTGAACCTACAAGGTGAGAAATTTAATTAAATCTAAATGCATATTGTCTGAGTTTGTGGCCAGATATTTTCTGTGCTAACAAAACCTTGAAAGAGGATGATGTGCTCAGTTTCCAAATATTTCAAAATTGCAATAAAAAAGTTGAAGATTAGCTTGCTTACTATCAACCCTTAACGGTTCTTCATGCAGACTTGAACTAAATATTTAAAGACAATCTTTACTTGGATATTCCCGACTGGGTGTAGAGCCCTATCGCGAGTGGACAAACTCACATCCCAAACACAGATGAATCGTTACTACTACAGGAGTAGCTTATTAAAATGGATAAAAATGAGGAACTTAAACATATCTTTAAACAAGGATACCACGAATTCTGGTTATACAACAGATCCCAAATTACATTTACAATATGGGTAATTGTACAGAAGTTGTTGACTGCTTTCCAATCGTACTATCTGGTATAAAATGGATTCAGTGCCATTATGAACCTCATCACACACACGCACACAAACAACAGAAACCGACTAGAAATTAGACCTTATGGGGATTTGCAGTCGCCACTCACAAACATTGAGCAGGACATGCATACACTAATAACATCATCTCAAGTCATTTAAAAAAAAATCAATCAAATATAATGATTTCAATAAATCCTTCTTCAACAAAATGTTTTTTTTTTTATTGTAATTTTTATATCATGCATTTACGCATCTTTATCACTTGGGGAACTAGACAAAAAACTGAATAATTTGATTTGCATTGCGTTCTGTCCGATCTAAGTCTAAAATGTGCAAAAGTAAATACTTAAGAGCTTAAAGTATATTCTATTAACACATTTTGTATAAATATCTTGTTTTAAAAACAAAATGCAAAAACAGAATATAAAAAACCCACAAATTGTGTTTAAAGAAATGAAAATATAATGTTTGATGCTTTAAACTTCGATAAATATTTAATTGATTGTAATAAAGATCAGCAATAAAGTTAAACTTAGAATGTTATTTTATAAAAAAAAAGATAATACTACAGTGTAGAGACATTGTGCACAAGTTTAAGCTGACAAATTCCCCCCCCCCCCTAAAATAAATACAATAATAAAACAAAACAGTTCAAATTGTAAAGTACAAATATTAATTTAAGCATTCGAAAAAATATTCCGACCCATTTTTGTTTTAGAATCTTAATTATACCCAAATAACATTGAATTATTTGGCTATAAAAATATACTAATACCTGACTAGCTATCTGTCATCTAATGTTACACTTGATTTAAACGATACAATAATGAGTAATTTACTGGTAATCAAAAAATATTAAAACATGTTCCAAGGTTTTGTTCGTAATGATCGTAGACCAAATTTTAGATTGACAATGGCATTTGTGATTACTTGAACACGCAAAATGTACTTTGGTTAGTAGGCCTATCACCAAAAGCTTCGAAATTGAATTATTATCTGATGTTAAGTCTAATCACAAAGCGTCAATTAAAATCAAATACAAATTTGTATGATAGATAAGTTGGGATAATGCACAAATTGTTATGGTTGTGTATATGAAAATGACAGCAAGTTGGGCTTCCTCAGACAATCTTAAACATTAGTGTTTTATGGAAACTTAAACAAACCATACAGCAAAAGCACAAATAAAAATGAAACATTTACAACAATGACACGTTTTACAATTAACATTATGTTTAATAAAAAAAAATATTGTACATTGCGATATGATACCTCTATTTCATAACTGTCATTTAAAAATATTGTAGTTTTTGGTTATATTAAGTTAACCTGACAATAATTCGTATTTTTTTCCCGAGTAATATGTCTTGTTTATTAATTTATAATATGACACATGTCTTTAGAAAATAATACCGTTATATTTATCTCACGTCTTTCCTATAAACAGTTGAACAATACATAAGATGTTTCTAATATATAAATAAACAAGCAATTAAGCCTGTTCCATTCTGGACACAGGACGTGTTAGCACATTTTCATGTTATGTATCAGTACGTATGCTATCTTTCAGTAAATATTTGTAAGTTTTGGAAATGTTTATAAATTCAATTGTGTAATGCATATATCTGTAAAAAAATAAATTATAAAGACGTTTCTTTATATTTGAAAAAAAAAATTATTGTCTCTTAAATCTAACTACAAGTGGTTTGTGGTTACTGAAATAGGACTCATAATTGAAAACATTCGAAATTATAGTCATTTAATCGTCCGAAAACTCCGTCAATTGTTGCATAGCTCTGATACTTTCAATTAAACTCAGAACACAAGCTTACTATTTAATTTGATGAGTTTCTTAATAAATCTTGGTGAAACTACGTGCTGCAGTATTTCGCACCAAATGAACGGGCTATTGAATGTACAAGGTGTATATATAATATATAAGCCCCTTAGGAGCCCTGAAGCCCGGCCCTCAGAGGTCCTATCGCGAAATAGGCCAAGACCTACGAAATGATATATACATCATGGGTCTAGGACTTATAGTTGCTGAGATATAGCGCTCCTTTATTAATATAGCTTATATAGTAAAAAACGGTACTAAGGCCCCTTTTACGGCCCTGAGAGGTCAGATCGCGAAATGGAAAAATGCATTTCTTGGCAGGCCAAGACCTACAAAATGATATATACATCATGGGTTGTTGAGATCTAGGGTGTACACGGACAGACGGACAGACAAAACGAGGACAATAGAGCATTTTTTTTTTCGAAAATGCTCTAAAAATGCAATCATTTATTTTTTTTGTTTCCGTTATCCCATTTGTCACATAAATAAATATAAGTATAGTCATTAGCGTCGTAAGAACATATTATGTAAAACATAGCAATATATTCAGTCATATTATATAAAATAACTAGTGTCAAGATTGACATCATTTAATGGGGATTGAACATAGAAATATTTTTTGACTTGGTTGCAAAATATAAGTAGGAGTTTAAAATTTATAAAATTTTTATTTAGTATAATATTTACTGATTCAAGAAAAGAAGGATTATACAATGTATATAATCTTTATAACCAAGTAAAGGGAAAAAATAAATCTTGATTCTACTTTCATCCTGCCTGTTTATAAATCCAAGTTATGGTGAACTAAATAATAAATGTCTGTCTACTATTAAGACATACAAATTCCAATGATTTAAGAGATCGACTATAGCATCAATCACAAAAACAATGACAATAATTGAAAAGAGAAACCAGAAGATACGTCCAAGTAATACCCATTCAAGGTTGTTACAGAATGGTGTTTTTAATTTCAGTCCATTGTTATGTAACACATTTTTAATTATACAGAACTAACGAAAAACGTCTTTAATAATGTCTATTACATAATAAAATATAACTATATTTCAATTATATATCAAACAGTGTTAAAAAAAAATCAATGTTAAAAAAAACTATCAGTCATATATATATATATAGGTATAGAATTATAATACATTTTTTCCAATATTTTATAGAAAGAAGAGGCTTACGTTGATAAGTTATACTGAATGGGACTAGATTATTAATATACAGTAAAAAGAAAACTATGCATAAGACATAAAACTAAAGAGAGTGTAAAATGTGCTAAATATTTCAATAAAACATTACATCAGCAAAATGTTAAATAATATTTCAAAAATGAAAAAGAAAATTAAATAGTCTAAACATAGTAAAGTAAACAGAATGCTAAAAAAAAATAAAGCAATAAAAAATATAAATACTACAAAATAAGCCTTATTGGGTAAAAAACGTAGAAAGAGAAAAAATTAAAAATTAAAAAAAAAAAAATAAAACAATTGTCCAAATATTTAAAATTGTATGTAAATAATCTAATCATTTTTTACAAAAATATTTTTTTCTATGTCCTAAAAGACTTTGAATTATCTAACAACAACATACCATATGATGCAACCTAATTAAAAGTTCCGGTCACCTAATGCTGCTCCTAATTAATTAATTTTCTATTTGAAAATAAACATATAATATATAAGTAATAAATTGTCACATTTGTATAGTTGACATTGTAAGTAAAAGATGTTTTTTGTGAAAGATTTCACCTAAAAAAAAAGTGTACCGACTAACACAATCGAGACAGAAAAATGGCTACTTTATTATCGGCACAAATGATTTATTTTCTCAAGTAATATTTATTTTTTTTCAAATAGATATTTTTTTTTAATGTTTACTTTTATTTTTAGTATTTGTATCATTGCTCTTTAAAGTAAAAAAAAAATATAAAGCAATATTTTTAAACAAAATATCTTTTTTGGGGGGTTTAAATGTGTGTTATTCACATCCGTAAATAAGTCAGGAAATTGCTTTGTTAGGACGCCGGAGACTTAATAAATCTGACATTTTTTATTGGTTCTCTTATTTAAACATCTTTAAAAAATATTCATTGATTAATTCCTCTTACTTTCTGTGTATTTATTTTTCTCAAAATAATTGAACAGTAACATGTTACTACCATATAAACAAAAATGTAAACAATCAAAAGTTGTTTCCAAAGACACATATATCGATACAAGTATAGTTTTTATTGTCATAAGTACTGGTATTTTATACTGAGTATTTTTTCAGTGAGATAATTAACATCAATCAATTAACATCATCATTATAATCCTTAACAGGGGAATAAACATAGGAAACATGTATTTCGTTTTTTTAAATATACACTACGCCTATAGGATTAATGTACTCATTTAGAGAGACATTGTCCAAACTATTTACTGATGTGTCACATTTGTCTACATAGGAAGATTTTGTCTTGGGTTGATTATAAAAATTATCAACTGGAGTTATGCAGTCTTCTTGATTGTACAAATTATCAACTGGAGTTATGCAGTCTTCTTGATTGTACAAAATATCAACTGGAGTTATGCAGTCTTCTTGATTGTACACAATATCAACTGGAGTTATGTAGTCTTCTTGATTGTACACAATATCAACTGGAGTTATGTAGTCTTCCTGATTGTACACAATATCAACTGGAGTTATGTAGTCTTCCTGATTGTACACAATATCAACTGGAGTTATGTAGTCTTCTTGATTGTAATTTTCTTTTAACTGAGGCCATGACTTTGATCTAACCAAACCATCTGTAAATAAAAAGAAGTAAATTAAATGGTCGACCGGTTTTACATTGCAGTTTATTTCTCTTTTTGGAGAGATACTTGATAGTGTGTTATCTGTTTGTTACTTCAGTTTTATCAATTCGTGTTTCCCCATTCCTTCAGAGTAGCGGGGATAGCTTCCTTATTGATTATGTATGCGTGGCAAAAACAATATATCTGAGCACTTGCCTATACTAACAGAATTAAATTGATTATTTTCACTTTTATTTTGCACTTGTACAAAGTATCTAAACTGCCACCTTAGAAACAAAAATAACTTTAAGCTAAATACAATGAGACATAAGAAACATTTTATACAGTCTTCAATATGAATGGATTTTGTATAGGAATTCACGGACTTCTGTTTTTCATAATACACAAAAATAGCACAGAATGAAAACATTTTTTTCACTGCATGTCATCTCTATATATCTTTGCAGGTTTCAGCTTTTGATAATATTGCATTGATTTATTAATTACTTGATATTCAATGACATTATTTAAAGGAATATTTTAGCCGAAATTCTGAACCCATCTACCGTATTTACCTATGGATCGTGCATACAGAGGCAGCTTCAGCAGTTCATGGGGCTTGGTCGAAACAATTAGAGTGAGAATGTTGAAAGTTGGATAAGTTTATGTTTATTATGTAAGAGACAATAAATAATATAAAACCGCAGACAAAAGGCCCCTCCCTCGTATGTAGGATTTGGGTCTCCCAGTTGATATATAGTTAGGTCTCTACTGGAGTGTACATTGAGTCTCCCTGTCGATATATTGTTAGGTCTCTACTGGAGTGTACATTGAGTCTCCCTGTCGATATATAGTTAGGTCTCTACTGGAGTGTACATTGAGTCTTCCTGTCGATATATAGTTAGGTCTCTACTGGAGTGTACATTGATTCTCCCTGTCGATATATAGTTAGGTCTCTACTGGTGTGTACATTGAGTCTCCCTTTCGATATATAGTTAGGTATCTACTGGAGTGTACATTGAGTCTCCCTTTCGATATATAGTTAGGTCTCTACTGGAGTGTACATTGAGTCTCCCTTTCGATATATAGTTAGGTCTCTACTGGAGTGTACATTGAGCCTCCCAGTCAATATAGGGGCCGTCCATAAAGTACGTCACGCTATTCATAACCATTTTGACCCCCTCCCCCCCTGTCACAAAGTGTCACAAATCTCGGGACTCCCCCCCCCCTAAAGTACATCACACTTTTGAATTTTTTTTAATTAACAACTAATTAAAATTTCATTGAAAACTTAAAACACACTTTACTATTAAACTGCCTTAAAATATAAATATTAAAAGAACTATCAGATTATTAAATGGCTTTAATTGTAGAATAACTAATTGTCAACAGTTGTTACAGTTATTCTTTGAAACAGTAACTAATCTATTGAATTTGAAAAAAAATGCAAAATAGACTTGATAATTACATGATAAACATTATTTATCTTCTACCTTTTCATTTACAATGGGTGGGGTCAATTTTGAGATAATCTTCCGATTATGCATTATATTGTTACAGGATAAAAAGTAGATTAGCGAAACTTGACCTCAACCAGTGATTAAATAATAACAATGGGAACAAAGCAATGATACTAAAAAAGGGCTAGATTGACAAATTATGTGAACAGCTCTTGTGCTGTATTGAATATATTTATATTGGGCATGTGAATTATGTTTAATTAAGAAAAATATTCACTAGACATCATCCAACCATGGTGAAGTGAAGTAAGTGTCCATCCATAGTTACGACTGACATAAATCTTTCCCCATCATCGTTTCCTGGAAGGATATTTGCAGACAGATCAACTTCATCATCATCTAACCACTCAACATCCTCTGAATGTGCATTTTCGATTACGCCAATAATTGCCATGAATTCTCATTGCCTTCTTGCAGCGATTCTCAAATGATGGATGCGTTGTATATGAACTGATTCTGGACAATGTTGGGTTGGCAACATTCTCCTGCTTCCAAGCTCTGTGTTGTCCTGTATGCTTCTTCAACGTTGTTTTTGAGGCAAAGTATAAGTGACACACTCTGCAAATTCGATCGTGTAAGCTGGTCTGCAAAGATGGACAATAAAGATCATATGGTGGCACTTTAAAAACTTAAGAAAATTTATGAGCATCTGCATCTGCTCTTTCTGAAGCTCTGAGTCCATCAGTTGTTTGATTGATTGGAATTTGAGGAGGAAATAATCTCGAAGGTAAAACGTTGAAATATGAGCTGCGTACTTTGTCGCAACATTTTATGTCCTTACATCTCACAATTTGAGTGAAGCATTGGCTGGTGCGAACATGATGGTAAAACCATTCCCGATTCTTCGATATCAGTTCTGCTGCATCCAATTCAGATTTCTCATGATTGATATAGTCTGCAACTGCTGGAAATCGGTCAACAATTACATGTGACCAGATTTCAGTTAAAGTTTCACCTGCAAACATGAAGTTTATTCATTGATTGTTCAGTCCTGCGAATCAAGGTGACTGCCATAATGTTCATTTGGCAATATGACACCAGACTGTTCTCTGCTTAATGGAGCCATTTGACGTTCCACGCGATTAAAAGCACTTCTTCCTGGTGCATTGGTTGCAAGATTATTTTTAACGAATTGATGGATTGCAACTTCAGTTACTTTTTGATAGCGATGATTTTCATCTGGCTATTCACTCTAAAAAACAACAATAGGTTTTTTCATATTGTCTTTTTTTTTTTTTGTTATTTCCTCGAATTCATCCAAATCCAATATTTTTACGAAGTCTAAACCATGATCAAAAGCAGTATAAGAAGGCTTCCCTGATCGTATTGCTATTTATGTCCGACCTGAATAGTTTACAACTTCCGGTTTTCCTAGTCCATCTTTTTCAATGCAAATTCCAGCATAAACAGATGGAATAAGTTTGTGTTTAGCTGCAACAACCCAATCGTGGTCTGGTAGAATTACACGATATTTCAAATGCATTAGCAATGGTGACTGTTTATTTGCTGCGGCAAATCCTATTGAAACGCGTAATTTATCATCCTTAGTCCGAGCACTGATGTCTCTGTGAGGCTGTGCACCCCTTCCCATCCATGTGTTTGGAGTGGGAATCGTTCTGAGATCTGATTAGCTTGACTGGTACCGTAAAAGCGTATCTTTTCTCTTCTATTGTTGAACTTCGTCTTGGCAACAATCGAGTGTAAACGGAGCTCCGGCAGATATGGAATTCGTCAGTGTTAAGTTGCTGAGTTAATTGGTCTAATGTTCTAATACTTCTGTATATGTCGTTTTTCGTGAGCAGCCGACCCATATAAAGCGATGTCGACCATTGCTTTGAGAAACAATGGTTGATCACAACACATTGAAAAGATATGCATTTCATGATATTTCGACATAAAACTAATTCAAGTGTTTCTCAAAATTTTTGAAAATTATTTGTAAGACTATTAAGTTTTACTAAAAAAAAAAATAAAAAATTAAATTAGAAATAAAATTATTTTATGTAAAAATGTGACGTCACACTTGGCCGGACCCCCTCCCACCCCCCTTTTGGAGCGTGATGTAATTTATGGACGGCCCCATATAGTACCGGATACTTATATATATGTTTGATTATATCGACTATTTTGTAAGGCCTATTTGTGCATGATATTTTTTCATATTTCAATCTTTTTTAAATCCTAGATTCATTAATACATTTGCCTGTTTAGGTCATATAAATCTAAGCTCTTTATATGTATGCACACACACACATACTTTGCTCGTTCGTATTTGCCCGCTGTAATTGTTTCATTGTTCCTTCAACAAAACATAGTCCGATAGTGAGCTGTATTTATGTACATATGTTTGCACACCCTGATAATGTCCAGGTCTAACTGTGTATTCTTCTGTTATCAGTGGAATATCATAGGTATTTCGGTACACACCACGAGGCAATAACAGCTTTCTAGTTTTATTTCCGTCTGCAAAACAACATAAAACTTATGTCAAATTTTTTCCTGTAATGAACAATTTCATGATAGTTACAATTATTTTGATAAACTTACAATAGCAATATTACCCACTAATCAAAAAAATATATCTTTAGAATTTTTCATTAAGTTAATTATTTTAATTGTCAGAAATTATCGTAAAAAGCAACACAACATGAAGAATATTATGAAACACAAAAGTATATGAGATGAAATATAATATTATTATTTTATTACATCATTTTATTTAACATTATACAAAATAGGTAATAGAAATTATTGTACCTCCATTGATATGACCTATTTCATTACATTCTATGTCTATTGACGTGTCGTTGTAAGGAAGTAATTCAGGATCATCACCAGGGTAGACATAATGGCATTCTGAAAAAATAAACGGAGAATTTAATATTAATAACCACGGGGATTCAATGTTTTAAATTGATTAAAATAAATTTTATGTTAATAATTAAAATACGAAATTATATAATTCAGAATCATGATTAAATTATATTTTAAAAATTTCTGAGTTTTATTTTATAATAATTTTAGAAAAAATACGCTTTATTTGTAAATGTTTACTCAGACCTAATTAATTAAGATAAACGTTTGAAAAAAGAGATCTACCCTTACGTCGATTTATAAAACATACAAAAGATGAACAATATTATTTTTTTTTTTGGATCAGTTCAAACGAACATTGTCGTCAATTCTTCTAATGGATAGCCGTGTGAAATCTTCAACACAATGATATTACTAGCACATCTTTAAAAAGTTAACATTCCGTTTTTTAGATAATTTCATTTAACTCACTCTTGAAAAACTAGGTTTTTATTGCAATAGCTAAACACTCTGTGTTTTGAATAACTTGAGATTAATAATCAATATTTCTTGAAAAAAAAATGATTTCAAATGTCCAGCCAACTTGTATTCTTGATAACATTATATAAAATGTTAGTGACATTTTTTGAAACTCTCATGGACTCATAAACTGAGTTCTTTGTCAATAAAATTGATATAAAGAAGGAAATAGAATAATGAGAGTATGTTGTTACAAGTTAGGCTCCCGTTCATTAAATTGCAGATTTGTTTTTTTTTTAGATTACCGTTGTATTTTTTAAATATTTTATTTTAACCTTTCATACAAAAACAAGAAAAAATCTTTCAAAAAGAAATTAAATTGTTAAAGGAATATAGATACTGATTTTCATGTTTCATAGTTACTTTAATTATATAACATATTATCTTATATATAACTTTGCCAACGCTAACGTGAAATATTTGTGAATGGATAAATTGGGACTAGATTGATTGGATGGATGGACTGATAAGTATATTTAACGCTATACTTTACACATTAATAAATTGATCAAGATAATCCAAGCTTAAAACAAGAAAAAAACGTTATCAAATACCTTCAATCTCGATATCGTCCAGACTTGAACAAAAATGTATATGAGGCTCATTTGATTGAATAGGACTGAAGTCTAACTCCACATCGTCATATACACGGTCTAAAAATAGTTTGTGAGACGGATTTTAATTCTCTATCACTAATATTTTTAACTTATGCTATATTTGCAACAATAATATTATCAGAAATAAAATGAATGATATTAACAATCTTTCCTTACCAGCTATTTTGCTTCTAGACCTTTCTATTAAAGAAATGAAATTTTAATAAACATAAGTTATCAAGAAATAGGTCATGGGTATTAATTCAGATACACAAATTGTAAACTATATAAATGAGATACATAGAACTAAATATATTCAAGATATTTTTCTTTTACAATACTAACCCAATGTTATGAGTCTGTAAATGAAAATAGCGATGGCAAGTGTTAAAGAAATACAAACTCCAAATTGTATGCTGTAGTTGGTCTGATCTATGAAAGTATATAAATTAGAGCTGCTGTTCGATTTTTAAAAAATGATCAAAATTAACGTATGATTAAAAAAAATATCGCAAATTAACGCACATTTTAATCGACACATTTAATACAATTGTTTGTATTTAAACATTTATGACATAATATCAAAGCAAAACATTGGCATAATAAACAAGTCATTTTAATTTACGAAAGAGGTATAATTAATTATAACATATTTATTAAACATTAGCATATATGTATATCAGGGTTGTTAATATTGCAATATTGTATTGGTATTGGTAGTATTGCCAATACTTTTTTAAATATTGGTACGATATTGCAATACTTCTTGAAATTTGATATTGGTATTGGTATTGCCAATACTGATTTTTGATATTGGTATTGATTTTTAACCAATACTAAAAGCAATATTCAATAAGTTCTCTGCAACATTGGTTGTGAATAAAGCTGAATATAATAAACTAGTCATTCCGCGGCGTAAAATACGCCGCCTTATCAATCAATATAGTTACTGCAATTGTATTTTTAAATCCATTACGGGGAATCCGCTTCTAGCAACAAGAGAACCAATGATTATCACGCGAACTGTGCGTGATACAGTTCATTCAAGGCTCTCTTGTGTCATTAGACTTAAATAGGTCAATGTGTGATTGCAGAAGAAAGATTGCAGAAGAAAGCGAGCGAAGATGATGAGCTTTCCAACTATACCAGACTCGATTCCGCACTACCGGTACATTTTTTAGAATCGCCGGTTTGAAATGGTGTTTTTTTCGCATCTCGAGAAAAAACACGTACATAATATAAAGGTATATTTATGACTTTACCAAACGATTCCTGAGATATTTTCCCACAAGAAACTATAATAATTAAAAAACGACATTTTGACCCGTGGAGTACCTTAAGGCCTACAGTCTCAGGGTAAGTTTTATATTTTTCTTGTTGCTTTAACCTGTTTCCCGGCAGTGTTCATAAAATGGAACATGCCTCGAATCAGGCCCGTAGCCAGGAATATTGGATTGGGGGGGGCGAGAAATTTTTTTTTCGGGGGGGGGTGCCGAAGAAATGATCGGGGTGGATCTAGACAACTTTGACGGGGGGGGGCAAACATTGACCCCCGGGGGGGGGCAAAATTGTTTTCATTGTTGAAAATTGGTCTTAGAACAAAAAATAATTCGATAATTTAATGATGTATTACCTAAACTTGCGATAACGGGGGGGGGGGGCACGGGCCCCCACGGCCCCTCCCCCTAAATCCGCCCCTGGTGGGGTAGAAGAAATGTTCGGGGGAGGGGCGAAAATGGAGGCGCGAAGCGCCGAAATCTTGCGAACGGAGAGGAGGGGTTTGGGGAGGGGATCTCAGTGAGTCCCCTCCCCAAGAAAGTTTTTGCAGTTCCATATCTGGTATGGTGCATTTTAGTACCGATTGTTTAGCTATTAATTAGAAATATATAATTTTAACTACGTTTTAATAATGCATGGCATGTTGCAGTTTTGTTAAAAATAATTTAAATAGTAAAGAGTTTTAACGATAAAAATTTATTGAGGCTGAGCAATTTCGGATTCCTGTTATAAATATATTGACCAATAGTTCTGCTACACAATTGTTACATAATAGATACCTGATTTATATTATTATACTGTTTGTTTAACGTACAACCCGGGAAGAACGACAAAGATGCATGAATAAAGCTTAGCTATTTGTGTGATATTTCTTATAAAATATTGAAAACAAAGAACAGATCTATCAACAAAAACAGTCGCAAACATTCAATTTAAAATAAAATTAATTCTGCTAAAAAGTAAATTTGCAAATTAAATAACATCACTCAGAAATCACGAAGTTTGTACTTTATTATTTTATTATACATATGTATAAAAATGAAGTCAGAAGCCAATGTTATTTTATTAACTTATTTAAGTTGCTAGTTGTCCTCTGAAGTGATAACATCAATATATAAAACTATTACAAGGTTGCGAACAGGCCCATCGACAGAAATTTCGGCCCCTGGGCTGATATTAATATTTTAAAAAGTTGATTGGCCAGCTCAGTCCCTAAAACTCGCCGGGCCCCTGGGCATTGGCCCCCCCCCTGCCCCCCCACTCGACGGCACTTGTTGCGAACTTATATTATTATACATTTCAAATTTGCAAACTTCGTGGTTTAGCCAGCCCCGTAGCCAAGGGGGGCACTGGGGGCCGTGCCCCCCGCCCCGCTAGGTGTGGAGTGCCCCCTCCCACTTAAAAAAAGAAGAAAAAGAGAAAAAATAAAGAAAAAGTAAAGGTGCCCCATTGCTGGGTATTGATGCCTCCCTGCTTACTTTGACCTGGCTACGGGCCTGGGTTTAGCACTGAATTTACCTAAAAATGCTTCAGCATTCAGATTGTCTGTTAAATCTTTTTCAAATGCAAGCAGGAAAAGATTGCTTAGACGCTTTTGTAACATTGATCTGCGGTATGGGGTGAGCATTCGTGTGAGGGTTGAGAAATTGCTCTCACACACGGCTGTTGAAGCCCCAAATGCCAATGCTGCCCAAAATACCCAGAAGTGAACTTCAATAAGATTCAATCTTTTATGCCCAAAAATTAGATAAGCTATATATGTAAGTAAAATAGCCTGAATGATTTCCAAAATATAAACTTTTAAGTTTGTATTATTATTGATTTATTAAACAAAATGATTGATGTTTTATAGCCGTTATTATTAAAATTGTGTCAAAAAAACTCAAATCCTGCACGGGGGGGCTCAGGTCATGCACGGGGGGGGGGGCTCAGCCCCCCCTAGCCCCTCTCTGGCTACGGGCCTGCCTCGAATGCAAAAAATTTTCACATTTTTCAACTTTTTTCACTTTAACATGTCTTATAATAATGCTTTCAATAAAAATAAAACATTAGAATAAAAAAAAAGATAATTTTGCCGGGAAAAGGTTAATTAACAAATTAATATAAATTTATACTTTAGACAAGATATAATGCTGGCCTTTGCTGGGTCATGTGACTCATGTCACCATTCCACTACCCATGCATGTGTCATGTGTCTGCCAACTGTAATTATACTATGTAACGTTTTGTTTGTTTCAGAGACTTGTAAACCATGGCAGATCACGACACTTCCGCAACTTTACAGACTATATCATTGCCTCAACAAGTGTCCAGTGGTAGCAGGTGGTTTATCTCGTCAGAATCTGGCTAAGAAACATATTGCAAAGCTAGTGCACCCGTCAAGGCCTTACCAAATTCAGCAAACTTTGTGATGAACTGTGTACAGGAGGAAGTGTAATACAGTCAAACGTCACAGTGAACAATTACATGAAAATAACTCAGGATCTCAAATGAAACAGACAAAGCTAGTATCCTGTTCAGTGCTGACTCAACAAAAGCTTGATAGTTTTGTTGTGATTAGCAGATAGGGACGTGTTCTATCTGTGCATCATGTCAACACTGACTCTTTCCGTCGTCTCATCTACCAAATCACACAAGGCCGACTCGTATCCAGCATGTCGACAAACCGTGTAATTAATGCAGTTGGAAGAACGCTTCAAGTTGAAGAAACGAGAACTAAATAAACATACTGTGTACGGTGAATCAAGTCTGCACTACAGCCAGGAAGCTGCTGGACGTCTCTTGAGAGCGCGTGCTTTTTGGGAAGAACCGTGCATTAGTTAAGATAATCATACCCTGTCACAGAAAAGGCTGCCCATGTCTTGCTGTTCCTGTCAACTTGGTATGGGCAATACACGGATGACTTACGATTTAATGGCAAAAAGACCCTCAGATGGAGATCTTTTGAAGAGTATGAGTTGCAAAAAAGATATGTTTTCACGCAATGTCACTGAGCAATAGGGTACTAAACTTCATAAAAGCATTCCGTCTCTTTTCAGTTGATGAGTCTGAAGATAGCAGCGTGAAATGGATCATAATGGTGAGGACAGTTCTGACGATTCAGATATTCAGTATCAGGAGATTGATGAGACCTTGAATCCAACAAGCAGTGATGATGATAGATCCCAGATCCTGTATCACCTTCCGGGCACATTGGAAGTGTGCCTGTCATTTGCTCAGCCTTGTAGAAACAAGTGACTATGCCAAAATTGCAGGATCCACTTTATAAGAGAACATCAGGTTCAGACATTTTCAAAAGGATTGGACAGCACTCTCTGGAGTCAAACAAAACCGATCAGTTGTAGCTTCTGGAAAAGATCAAGGATTCACTTGGTATGCTTGTTGGTAACACCTGGTGGAAACCCGGTGGAATTCCAATGTATGATGCTGTCACCAGAGTTTACAAACATTCTCTGTGTAAGTGACATGGAAGTTAAGTTTGACAAACTTTGTGATGAGCTTGATATCAAAAGATATCTACAGCCTAATAAATACAGAAAACATTTGGTAGAGAGTAAGTTGCTGTTATGAAGCCTGTTTGCTGTGGACTTGATATTTTGCAAGGTGAAACTAAAAAAGACATTGGACTTGGTTTCCTTCTACCAACACTTGTCGTGATGAAGCGCTCAGTTAAAGGTGTTTCTTTGATCATGGAAGAAATGATCGGCTCGTAGTTTGTTCTCCATTAGTTTCCATGTATTTTGAAATGCCATCGATAGAAGATATTTCAAACATGTTTGACAGCATTGATGCTCAGCTGGCATCCGTTGTACATCCCAAATTCAAGTTGGACTGGATGGATGATGATTTGCAGCGTTCGCATCTTATTGAAGTACTGAAGAGACGCGTTTCACAATCGTACATATTGGTTGCTACGACTGATCGTGGAAAGCAACGTCGGCTGCTGATGGGTACAGATAATCAGTCAGACTTCTTCGCTGTATTATCAGCCAGACGACATCGTGTGAATGATTTACCTGATGTGAATCAAGAAATTAATAATTACTTGGCAGACACTTCAGACAGTATTGCATCATTGGATGCATATCCACATATCCGTAAAATATACATAGACCTGAATACAGGACTTCCTTCAAGCGCTGCTGTTGAAAGGCTGTTTTCATTAGGAGGACGAGTATTTTCCCCTCTTCGTTCACGACTGAGCACTGCGCATTTTGAAATGGTTACTTTTCTTCGCCTGGCTAAGTGGTAACTGTCAGTTAGGTGGCGTTACCATGTGAACTCTACTGGAATTCATCGTTAGTTTTCCAGATGTAATGCAATCCACTGACTCGGTCTGACTGCTTTAACTATAGTGTGATGTTGAACTGTTTATGTATCATTTGGTTTTCTATGACAGTCATTTGCTTCATTCATCCATCCATCCATTCATTCATTAATTCATTCACAATATGTGTACATCATACATATTAAAAATCTTGTTGCTTTTGTATGCCGACTTATTTAATAGTAGTTTATTATGTTGTCAAAGACTTTTGGATGCTTTGGGGGAAACTGATGAAGCACGTGTTAACTATTGAACAAAGTTTGGTTAAAATACATCATCTAAATCAGCCAAAAATGTTGTTATCGTTTATCGATGTAAGTGATATAGAGCAATGAATTACGTATTTGCATTTCATTCGTTGAATGACCCAAATATTGGTATTGGTATTGGCAATAATAAATGAATATTGGTATTGTTATTGCAATACTGGTTTTAAAATTGTATTGGTATTGGTATTGCAATACTGGTTTTAAAATTGTATTGGTATTGGTATTGCCAATACTTTTTTTTAGTATTGTTAACAACCCTGATGTATATTGAATTAGTTATTGAGACCAGTTTATAGACATGTATAAGAATGCCTAACGTGTTTTCTCGTACCGTAGTTTCCGAGCTAATAAAATAGTTCACGCGCGCTCTGGACTAGGATGGGAGGCGTTACAACTACATGTTCCGAGCATTTCCTCAACTGACCATTGAAAAGCTGAAGGCTGGCATTTTCGACGTCCCACAGATATGGCAGCTCATAAAGTATACAGAGTTCCAAAACTCCATGAACACGTTTGAGTGCGACGCCTGGAAATCGTTTGTTCCTGGGGAACTCGAAGGCAGCAAACCACGCCAGACTCATCAGCAGCATGATATAGGACTTCCAAAAACTCGGGTGTTTGATGAATATAACGATGCACTTCTTGTTCTCACATATGGAGAAGCTACCTGAAAGCCTTGGGGCGATGAGCGATGAGCAGGGAGAAAGGTTCCATCAGGAAATCCACCCAATGGAGGAAAGGTACTAGGGGAGTTGGAACGCAATCATGCTGGCGGTCTACTGTAGGTCGCTGAAGAGAGACAACCCAGCTGCTGCTCATTCACGGGAATCGAAGAAACGCCGATTTATACATTGAACTCTGAACTTTTGTTTCACATAATTCTCATTGTTATACTTATATTATGATAATTATGCTTATCAAATTTGGTGGATAAATAAAAACTGAATGAATTTGAATACGTTGACTTTTATTTCTTGAGTAAAATTGAAAAAAAACCGTTAGGGTTTTATCAGATGATGATCCGCTAAAATGTGTTTTTTTACACAGAACTGATTTTTTTTAAATTTCTGTAGCAAAAAATCCTGACTTGATTGAACAAAATGCAAGGTCATTTTCGGACTCAGAGCATCAAAATGTCTAATTCAACTGGAAAACCCTGGACAATTTTCAAAAAAAATAATTTTTGTTGCCCAGTGTAATTAACAAGATTTTTAGATCATTTTATGCTCTATTGTCCCCGTTTTGTCTGTCTGTCTGTCTGTCCGTCATCACCCTAAATCTCAACAACCATAAGTCCTAAACCCATGATGTATATATCATTGTGTAGGTCTTGGCCTGCCATGTGTGCATCAAAAGTCCATTTTACGCTCTGACTTCTGAGGGCCGAAAGTAAGGACAGTGAAAATAGATAGATAGACATAGATAGATAGACAGTCATATTTTTAGATAGATAGACAGATAGATTGAGTGATAGATTGATAGACAGATAATTAAGTAGACAAACGAATTGCACAGACAGTGAAAATAGGTCAGGACCGATGATTAATAGCAGCAGCGTGTAGAGTTAGGTGTTACGTAATTAGACAGGTGGGAAGAGAAGGCGGGGCGAAAAGGGACAGCGTTGGTCAGTTGTAGGGACGCGGAGATATACAGGTCACGACAGAAGGAGAGGGGGACAGAGTAGGTTTTGTTAAGTTTGAGGAAGGTAGGGATTTAGGAAGAAACGAAGGAAGGAGTTAATAAAGAAGTGTGTGGTTATTTTCGAAGAATTGATATTGTGAAGCTATAGTGTTGATTTAACTTTTGTTGAGTGCTTAGAGTAAATAAAGTGAAGTGATTGTTCATATTTAAATCAAATTGACTTGTCGTATTTATTGGAAGTATTTGTGATAAAGAAGTGTTGTTAACTTGTTGTAATTGTGTGTGAAATTAAATGAAGAAATAAAGAAACCCATAGCCATCCCTGACAATTTGGTGTCAGAAGTTAAAGACAAATATTAATCGTCTTGCGAACCCATGCAAAAAGAAATGGAAGAAATAATAGCTGTCGCCAAACAGTTGGGTTTTACAGGCAAGGAATTTCAGAATTTTGTTGAGAAGCAAAGAGAAAGACTAGAACGAGAAAAACAGAGACAAGAACGAGCAAAAGAGAGACAACACGAAGTAGAACAACAGAAAAGGAAAGCAGAACAACAGGAAAGGGCCAGAGCCCATGAGCTTGCAATGGAAATTGAAAAGTTAAGGGCTGCAAACATAAACATTGTATATCTCCCAGCCCCGGCTCTCTTAAACAAACTACACTCTAATTTAGAAAGCGGAAGACAAGAAATACCTCACACTCAACAAAACCAACATGAAGAAGAGGATGTCGACATGGAAGCAGATTCACAGACATTTCTAGTTCAAACGAAGGCCGAAAAACACCAGGAAATAAATCAAGTTGAAGAACAGGATCCGAAGGTTCCAGATTTTAATCCGACTACTGATGAGTTCCATGAAAATCAGATAAATGACGAGTCCATGAAAACATCGTTCAATGTGACAAACACCAGCGATCAATACTCATCAACTGGTTGCTCAACTTTTGAGCATCTATTTGGAGACAAACCTGCAAGCCACTTGGTTAACTTCAAAGAATCACTTCTGTCTGAAGCAAAAAAGTTGTCATATTGCGAACTTGTTGCCGATGCCGGACAAGCCATGGTATATGACTGCAGACAGGCTACGCTAGGTTCAGAGAGGGCGAACCAATGCCGCTACGACAACGGTAACGAACATCGTCATCTCAAAGAACTAAACGAGAACGACCTTGTTTTAGTGAGACTGCCTACAACGAGACATCTGACAAGGCAGGGACCTTATCGTTTACTGCAAAAGGTCACTGAGGTCGATTATGTCATCGACCAGAACAAAAAGGAATCCGTGAAATGTGATGGTAATGTGCCACCAGATGGTAGGGAAAATTTTATTCCAGTGCTGAGTGAGTATCAAGATACAGTGGCTGATGTTCCATGGAGTATTAGCATGGTGGAGCGTGATATGGTCCTGGCATTTAGCACGCTGGTTGGGCAGAGACCCTGCACAACCCGGCTGCATTACAGGAAGCATGTTGCGACGAATCATCCCATTCTGTACAATAGTACGAAACTATCCCAAGCAGAGATTAACTACTCTAACATCGAGATAAAATGCCCTGATATCCTATGGACTGTATTGAAACTCGTCAAGTATCTACTGGGTAAAACGTTCCACATTGTGACTAATCATAAGCCACCAGTAGAATCAAACAAGAAACAGATCCCAAATTCCAAACTAATCAGATGGTCGCTCATACTACAGGACTATCAGTTTATCACAGAAACCATTCCGGGCAAACAGAATGCATTGGCTGATATTATATCGAGACTAATTAACTGAATAAATTTCATTATCATGGTGAAATCTCCAAGTGATGTATGACCACAATGAACAAGTGACTTTTTTATATTTTTTTTTTGTTGTCGTATTATTGCCCTTTTATTTCATTTCATTATCATTTTGCCTATCAATGTCAACCATTGATGTAATCACATTTTTTATATTTTGGCACATTTGTCCTTTTTCATATCATGTTGTCGCTGTTTAATCTAAATATCCCTTAACATTTTCTACGTTTTTTTTTCTTTTACAATCACCATGTTTACCCATGTTTTTTTTTCCTCTCATATCGTTTTGAGAGAGATAAGTGCTGTTATTTTTTTTCTTTAACTCTGAAGGAGCCTACATATGAGTGTAGTTGGGAAAAAGTCTGCCTTTATTGGTTTTGGAAAAACATTGAACTTCATTTTTAATACACATATTTAAGGAAATTTAAATGTAATTTTTTTTATGTGCCATTAGTAATATTATTTTCTTTACCTCTGAAGGATCCTATTTTTTTGTAGGTGGTAAAAGATTGCCTTCATTGGTTTTGAGAAAAATGTTTACATAAGGACAAAAGTACAATCAATGTAACGTGGATGTATAGCTGTAATTTTTTTTTTCTTTCTTCGTTTTAGAATGGCGATTTTTAGATATGTGATTAGTAAAGCACGTTTATGTCGATATATTTAGAGATTTTATGATATGAGACAATTTTGAAAAAGGTTATTACGATGTATATTGATAAGATGTGTCTATGATTATTTATTTTTTTCACATTTTTATTTTTGACATTTTGTGGTCAAGTTTGATTTGAATATTTTTTTTTGGATGTTTTATTTTTGTTGTACATTATTGTTAATTTTGTATTAAAAAAAAAAAAATTGCGTACTTTGTATGAAATTTTTTTTTTACCGAGAGGGAAAGGTGATGTAAGGACAGTGAAAATAGATAGATAGACATAGATAGATAGACAGTCATATTTTTAGATAGATAGACAGATAGATTGAGTGATAGATTGATAGACAGATAATTAAGTAGACAAACGAATTGCACAGACAGTGAAAATAGGTCAGGACCGATGATTAATAGCAGCAGCGTGTAGAGTTAGGTGTTACGTAATTAGACAGGTGGGAAGAGAAGGCGGGGCGAAAAGGGACAGCGTTGGTCAGTTGTAGGGACGCGGAGATATACAGGTCACGACAGAAGGAGAGGGGGACAGAGTAGGTTTTGTTAAGTTTGAGGAAGGTAGGGATTTAGGAAGAAACGAAGGAAGGAGTTAATAAAGAAGTGTGTGGTTATTTTCGAAGAATCGATATTGTGAAGCTATAGTGTTGATTTAACTTTTGTTGAGTGCTTAGAGTAAATAAAGTGAAGTGATTGTTCATATTTAAATCAAATCGACTTGTCGTATTTATTGGAAGTATTTGTGATAAAGAAGTGTTGTTAACTTGTTTTAATTGTGTGTGAAATTAAATGAAGAAATAAAGAAACAATAGCCATCCCTGACACCGAATAAAAGGGCTTATTATGTACCGTTTTTTACTATATAAGCTATATTCACAAAGGGGCGTACAAAGGGGCGTAACTCATTTATTTTGTAACGGTTATTCAACATGACTTACTTCCCTTACTTATAACACGATAATGAGCTAGCACGTCCTGTGTCAGGCTTAGATTGCTTCTTTTTATTTATTTCCTGCCCCCCTTCCCCACGAAGTGACATTTTTGACACACATTCCACTTTAAGATGACTCAAAATAAGTTGATACCAGTTGTTTCATTGTTTCAAACTAGGAGCACGCGTCAGAAAAGACAATCCTATTGTTTCAAGGTAAAAAAACAACTGCTTTTTATATTACAATTGAGGCTTTTGTCGACATACCTTGTGGTAAGGGTGAGTGCGAATTGTGACAGGGTGGGGGTGGCAGATCTACTTAATAAGTGAATGGACGTGAACTTCAAATTGTTGAGTGAAATTCTACATTTTATCGATTTGGACAACTTTTAGCATTTTGGTAACATTAACGCTATTTTTTTTTCCACGCGTTAATCGCAATTTAACGCAGTTTAAGTTAACCCCGGTATACATAGAACAGGGAAGTCCCGATAAAAAAGTCGATTTTCTTTATTTACAAATATTTACTGAAAGATAGCATACGTACTGATACATAACATGAAAATGCGCTAACACGTCCTGTGTCCCGAATGGAACAGGCTTAATTGCTTGTTTATATATATTTTGTGTTCATATTTTTAATTACTTTCTGATATCAATTTAAAATGGTTTATGTGTCACTTTTTGTGGTGTACGGCTGTCACTTTTAGTGTTGAATGGGTTTAAATCGACCATTAACATAATTAACACAATGCTAAATAACGCAACATATGATTTTGTAACCTTTTTTATTTAATTCCCGTTTGTTATATACGTAATGATTGTTGAGTACCTGTAGTGCTGCAACTGTCCAACCTGCAAACTGGTTTCTTAAAGGATTTAGAAGCCAGCCCGCAACCTCCATCCCCAAACCTTACCCAATACACAACCTTCATCCCTAGGCCCAACCCATTCCCCAAACATCGAAAATAAAAAAAAAACAACAAAAAAAAAAAACATCACTGACTTTATAATTTGAGTATAGTATAAATTTGAGACTGTAAAGTTTGCATATTTTTATAAGAAGACATTATAAATTGTAAGAATGTAAACATAAGTATTAGAGATCTTTTTAGGATCATTTAAATGTATTGGTTGTTGAGGTAATGTGACACCAAATAAGGGTATTTTTTCACAATTTGCTGCTACTCAAATGTAATTATACTCATTTTTGTGTAATGCAGTACATAAACTGTAAACATTCTTACCACAGTTTTCTTCATCACTTCTATCAATACAGTCAACGTACCCGTCACATCTGTAATTCTTAGAAATACATTTTTTATTTCTACACTTCCATTTATCATCAGGACATGGATCTGTAAAGTAATAGATATCATTACTTAACTAATAATATTTATATACATACGTGTATTTTTTGTTTAACATTAAACTAAATATCTTTTATTGCATTTTAGAAACAAAAAACGTTTAAATGATAGTTAATAAATAAAACTTAAATTATGTTTAAGTTAAACTGGTACTGATAAATATATATTAGTGTTACATACTTTACATTGTTTAAATGTATGTTTCACGTCAGAAAAGTTGTATAGATACTACTTAAAAAGCCACTTAAACAAGACAATAGAAAAAAATGTTAATTCCCATTTAAGTTAAACTAAAATTAGTTTAATTTGAAACTTATTACGTACGTAAAATATGCTGATAGTGCTAACAGCTGTTTGCTGCACTCTTTAGATCTTAAACAGTTTCTTTTTATGGGTCAGTTTTTGGATTATTTAGCATTTAAAAAAAATAAATAAAATGAATTAATATATCATAATATCAGAGCGCGGCGTCCATGTTGCCTGTGTTGTCTACGGAAACAGTCCTATAAACAAAATTAAATTACAGAGGAAAACAGAAAAAAACACATTTAAAAAGTGGCATTTATAGAATTTAAGTTGCACATACATATTTTTTTTTATATATATACTAATAAGAAAATATTTTTTTTTGCCTCTTCTAAAAGAGTCAATAATAAATAGAACTATAAGCAAAAAAATTTGCCGATTTGAATTCGGGTTACACTTGTAGGCCTATATATACGTTAGGCATTCATTGGCCGAACTAAGGGGAAAAACCACACATGAATATGTTGTATACTGATGCCGACGGAGAGACCAGCAACAAAAATTAACTGCCACATTACTCAGATAAAATAATTTACATATATAATTTTAAATATCCATAATTATTTAAGAAAATAGTTTTATTATATTTCTGACTGAGCAAAAATAAATCAAGTTATTGATCGATCTATTGTCTAAATAGCATCTTAGATTGATCAAAATAATTTAGAAATGACATTAAAATATGACAGTTGGCAGCACTGCAGTAGAAAACACGCTCAGCTTACGTCATAATTTTTGTTTAGTCTATTCACCTGTTATCAGGGGCGCGGCGTCCAAGTTGCCTATGCTGCCTTCGGTAACAGTCTTATCAACAACCTTAAAATACTTAAATAAATCAATAAATTTAATTAAAATATTCTAGATGTTGTGAGATTGCAAATATTTGAATCTTAAATCCTCATGTTTAATACCCCAATCTGCTTTCTCCTCACGCTTTTTCATTTATTTTTTTTAAATAAAAGCAAAAATAAATCACTATAGTAATTTTGTTTAATTAACTCTTGTAGCTTTTACGTAGTGATTTTTTTTAGTTTCATATTTTCTGTTGCACATACCAGCGCGTAATAGATTTTGGCTTGTTTTACTAGCCCAATTACATCATACAACTACAGCTGAAAGTTTTCAGCGTCTAATTAGATGAAAGTAGTAAACGTTTGACAATCGAGATCTACCCATATAGCCAACACATCAAACATGTTGCTGCATTAAACTCAGAAGCTCGCTCTTAATCGAATAGTAAAAAGACGCATCCCAACCATAGATCTTATACAAAAGGAAATTATTAATCCAGAATAACCGATTTTAAAAATGTTGCCAAACTTTCGAATTAAATTTTTTGCTATTCTTGCGAAAATTCTTCAGTAAAGACATCAAACGTGATAGTATCAGTTGACTGAACGTGATGGGTGTAGAAACGGTATATTCTGAACGGAGTCTTGCTTCATGAAGACAATGTTGTGAGAAATGACCTGCCCTGGATGGCAAGATTTTAGAGGGGACTTTTAATAGGGAAATCGAATAGACTAGCGCACCGTATAATTTTCCATTCAAAAGTGTGTTTTTATAACGTAATAGCGGTAAAGTAGTAATAATAGTAGTGTATAATAGTAATCATCCAATGATTATTTCTCTTTTTTTAATGACAAACAAATTTTACCAAAGACACAAATAGGGATTTTAATACAAGTTTGTTAGATACAATATATAATTTAGCAAATAAATTAAGATATCACAAAACTAATAAAAAGTTAGAAAAAACTTATGGCCCGTAAGAAACGTCTGACCCACCTGACTAATTAATTCAGCCTGTGTTATGTATATTTCAACTTGTTCATATGAATACTGTCTACAGTAATGAGTTGTATAATCTCAGATAAACACTATTTATATTATTACAATTCTAATATTTCCAATTATTTCGCTATTCTGTCTAATTTATCAGCTCATATCAGTCAACTGCTCGAAATGTTTGGCTACTCCTGATCAGAAGGCTAAAAATATTTGTCCTAGTGGACCATTTTATATGTATCTTTGTTATATAACCATCTTTTGAAACATTACACGATCACATGCAGGCTTTGTTTAATTAAACGTGTCTAGCGAGTTGCAAGTAGTCTAGATCTGTATATAGAACATTATTGATTAGACAGAGTATGTTTTTCCATTACTTTCTCTATCAGTCTTTCGGAGACTTTAAAGTTAATGTCACTGAACTAGAAAATAAATTAGCTCGTGTCAATACTAGCATTTAGACCTAAAATTTAGGTTTAAAGATTTGCGTATCACTAATTATTTATTATAAATCAATTAAATCAAATAATAGGCACAACTTGTGATGCAAACTGATATAGCATTAATTACTTACCTGTCGTAAGACAAGACACAATGTCAATAAATTCGACGTACACAATCAATAGTAAACAAGACGATAGAATATTTTTCATTGTAACTGGTTTTCAACGCAATTAATTATATGTTCAATAAATCATTTATTTCTGAATCTGTTTGACGTCCATCCATTTCAAATCTGGAAATTTGTGTAGGAGATCTGCCAAACCAATGGTTCTAAATTTTTCGAACATTAGACCGACTGATTTATTTTTAGCCTTCACAACGCACAAGTAAAAAAAAAATAATAATTATTTCTTGAGAATATAACTCCTTGTATTTAGGTCATGAAGAGATAACACTTTATTCAAGATGTTTGTTGCTTCCCTGCGTTTTAGTTCCTCCTCGACGACATAGTAAACAACAATATAATAATCCATATTGTTGTCATTTACAAATGTTAAATTATCTCCGAGACATCAAATTCACGTTTCCGTTTGCGCAATTTCATATGTATGTGTATTTAATGTTAGATATCTCTAAACCTGGAAGAAAAAATAATTAAATAAATTTTGCATTTAAAATTTTAAAAAATGAACTTATTTACTAGAATTACATTTACACAAACTAAATTAAATGTTATTATTTTTTAGGCATATAACGAATTGAACGAAATAAATAAGGATAAGAAATATCAGAGAAGTATAGTAACCAAAAAAAATATTTAGGAGCAAGAAAAAAGAAATTAAAACTTATTCATTGGTCAACCTGTGACAAAGATCTATATTTATAATTTATTTTAGTCCTTACACTTCATATAAGTGAATGACAAAACTATAAACTAAATATATTAATATAAAATACAATTTTACTTAATAATAATTTTCTTAAATATATGTTTTTAGGTTTTATTAATTTAACGTGCTTAGTCATATATAATGTTTTTTTAAATTTTTAATTAATTGATAAACTTATTTTTTGTCAAATGTCGTTCTTCATGTCTTTCAGTTCCCTCCTAGCAGTGACGATCCTATACATATAATTAATCGCATAACAAGTCCTTCAATATTATTACAATATAAATCTTGCTCACTTGAACTGTAACATTTCGGATAATTGATATCTGTACATACACTAGTTTCAGGTAAGAAAAGGTTCTATTCTTGTTAGCTGGATGAAAGCAGTTCAGCTGATGACCATATATATATGGCATTCCCAAATGAGATCCATTCATATTGGAGACTTTATATAGGGTTTCTGAAGGCTCATTGTATTTAACACGGCGGTTGTTTTCGTTTTTCAGGTGGCAGATTAGATATTTTGTACAAGTGCAAAACAAAAATTTAAAAAATCTATTTAATGTTTTTGGTATAGGCAAATGCTAAGACTTTTTTTTTCTGCCACACCCCGCTACTCTGAAGGGATGTGCAGACACGAATTAATAAAACTTAAGTAACAATCATATAACACCCTATCAAGTATCTTTTCATGTGCTGTTTAAAAAAATGTAATGAACTATAATATAAAAACATTACATTTTTTTCTCAGATATTTTGGTTAGATCAAATTCATGGCCTTAGTTAAAAGAAATATTCCATCAAAAAGACTACATAACTCCAGTTGATATGTTGTACAATCAAGAGACTACATAAAATCAGTTGGTACTTTGTACAATCAAGAAGACTAATAAAATCAGTTGATACTTTGTACAATCAAGAAAACTACCTAACTCCATTTGATGATTTTTAAAATTAACTCAAGAAAATTTCCTATATAGACAAATGTGACACATCAGAAAAAAATTTTAACCATGTTTCTCTAAATGAATACATCAAACCTATATACGTAGGTTACATATAAAAAGACGAAACTAATTTTTCTCTTGATTAACCATTAAATATTTTAATCATGACATGATTGATGATAATATGACTGAATAAATTACAGAGAATAACTCAGTACAATAAGAACTATACATTTATTGATTTACGTGTCAACGAAATCAATAATTGATTATTTACATTTATGATGTTTATATGGTAATAAAATGATGAATTTTTCTATTTTTTTTATAGAGAAGATAAATAGATGGAAAATTAGATGAAATAATTAAACATATTTAAGAAACAAGTCTAATTTAAAGAGAAAAACAATAAAAATGACTCATCTGTTTAAACACGAGGAAAGTAATAGGCAGAAATAAGTGTAAATTATTGTCATATTAAATAAAATAAAACTCTTACAAAAAATGACAAATAATATAATGTGACAATTTATTACATAAACATATGTTTTTTTTTTCAAAATGATCATTCATTAGTAATTAAGGGCAGCATTAGTTGACGATCACTCACAGATAGTTAACAAAAAAGGTACAATTTGTTTTTCGACCACAATCCAATGTCCTTTCGATCTAAAACAAAAAAAAATTGCAAAAAAAAATATTTTGACAATTTCAATATTTTTTTCCATGTTATATCTCACGATAATTTTGTATTATCCAATAAACTTAATAGTAAATTTAATATTGTTTGATAAACTTTTATTATTATTATTATTTGCATCGTATTAACTTTAACTTGTGCATTATGTTTAACCCCTGTAATAATTGTTTTTCATTTTTTTTCTGATGTAATTTATTATTTTTTAAATATTTATTACAATTTGAATTTTCTGTAGTTTTATATTTTATACATACTTCCATTGTTTACAGTATTTTTCTCTTTTCATATTATTTTGCTACATTTTATTATGTGCACTCATCACAAGTTTACTTCTATTAACTAGCACATTTACGGTATAATAAAACATTAGTAATTAGACCATATCAATGAGGTTTAATATAAAGTATCCTGACTAAAGTCACACGTAAGAAAGTCCTTGTCTTAATGAAATATTTATCTTTTAGATCACAGAAGCCACAAATGTGACGTTTTATAGTGCACTACGTTCTGTCTTCACCCCCCCCCCCCCCCAATGTTGCCAGATATATACAAAGCTAATATTGCAGTGTTCGATTAAAAATATGAATATCATTTTAGCTAAATCAGCATAACTAAGCAAACTATGTCTCTTATTTAATTCAAATATTGTAATAAATGTAATATAATTAAATGACTTATAGTTATATTTAACAGTGTTTAATATTATATATATATATAGTTATACTTTACTATGCAATAGACAATGCTATACAAGTTGTTCGTAGATTATGTAGAATTAAAAATTTGTTACACAGCAATGGACTAAAAGTAAAACCAATATTATGTTACAGGATTTAAATGGGAATTAATTGGAAGTATCCTCTCGGTTCTCATTTCGATTACTGTCATTTTTTTGTGCTTAATATTATAGGCGATAGCTTAAGGCATTTTACTTTCTTTCTTCTAGACATGGCAAAAATGTTACAAGAAATTAAATATTTAATAAATATGTAAAAAAAATAATAAATAAAACTTTAATTCTTTCTAATCGCGCTGGTACTAAATTGCTAGTTTTGCTAAAGGTTTTGTTTCTAACAACTGCCAAAACTCATATCAAAATTTTATTAAAACGCACCAGATAAGGTAAATCAGAATTTTAAAATTCACTGCCATATTATAGGTTATTTTAGATTTAATGTAAATACCATGAAGCATTTAATAATTAAAAGAAAAATCCGTCTGTATAAACTTGCCATCTCCCCCTCCCCACCAAGCCGTTACCAAAGTGACGCCTCAGATAGAAAGAATTATATACAAATATTTGTAGTTTGCTCCTAATACTGTTTATTCCACAATGACTCATTATTACCGTTTAATACCAACTGATTCTACATTCAATACATTATCTCTTTGGATATCTAAGTTTCCGTCCAGATAATTGTTACGTTAAACAAACAGATTGGTCTTCATGTACTGTTGTTGGTTTCGTTATATAATGTGTGAGACTATAGAGCCGCTATTGTTATTAGCTTTCTGAATCAGCCGCGTAGACTCGATCAGTGTAATTAGCCTAATATACTGCACATTCAGGAACACATCCTAATAAAATGGGAATAAATAATATAGGTGTATAAAATATAATATTTTCATCCTACCGTATACAAGTATCAGATACTTTGTGAAATAACTTTACCGAGAGTAGGTGAGACATTAATTGTATATACAATAAAACGAATTAAATTATTTTATATAAAAAAAGTAAAATAATTAAATAATGTAAGAACTATAGAAATTGAAATATAAACTTTTTTTTACAGAATTTGACCGCCGAAATATAAGGACGTAAAACGAGTTAAAATTGATTCCCAAAAAAAAAAAAATTATCGAAGCACTCGTTCAACCCGCGCATCACTCTTTAAATCAACTATTGTTACCCTAGTCCTGAAGTGACTTATTTACTTGTTGATTTTTCTAACATAATAGCCCATTGGATTAATTATCCTCAAATGATTTATATTTCACATTAAATGACTAGTTTTAACTGTACAAGATAAATTTAATATTTCATTTCGTGGAAAAAGGAAACAGATAATCGTATTAATCGAATATATATATATTGTTACAACTCTTTAAATTCTGTTTATAAAATCAAAATAACACACAGGCGTGGATTCCAAGAGTATTTACTAATCTTTTAACATTGACAACGACAACAATATCACGGCCATGTTCTTGCCGGCTTCTACGTCACTCTCTCTACTGCGTCATCGCGTTCACTCTGTAGACTGTACGGTGCGCACCGAGAGGGTCGTAACAATATATATATATATATATACTAACTTACCTGTTTGTGTATCCACTGTACAATATTATACTGTGTATTGGCTAAAGGTAGATTTTCAAAACATCCCATTGCAAGAAAAACAAAATAGCTCTATGGATCAACACACACATCAAACCGACGAGCTGAATGCGGCTCTGTTGGCTAAATATTTTCGTTTGTATTTTTTTTTTGTTTTCTGTATTTTTAGTCTTAAACCATTGCAGGGTCTTTTTATTTTTTATACTGTTTTTTTTGTTGTTTATTTAAATATCATTTTACTTTATGATGATGTATTTTATTTTCATTGGTTTATTTAACGCAGTTTGAATTGTTTTTTTTTATATTCATTTTTTGTTTAATTATTATCTGTTAAATTTCTAGTTTTTATTGCTTCGTATGTTTAATTGAAATTTGATTTTTTATTTATTGTCTGCAAGAGCTGTGCCTTCGTCAGCGATGTATTAAATGTATTAAGATATATTAAATTTGTACAATTGGTAATTATTAGGACTTTTACATTTCTTTGTATACAATTAAGCTGATTTTATCATTTCGGCTTGTCACGGGTTGTGACTAATCTGTCGAAACCATCCCCTTACTCCAACCCTTAACTTAATAGTATTACTAACGTTAAGATGTATATTATACCATGTATAATAATATACGTTCCAGTTCTCAAGTTCCCCCACCTTTTGTTACCCCACCCCCGTAATTGCGTCATCAGCCAGGTGGACAGCGGAAGGTGAACGAGGCAGCGGGTAACAGAAACACGATACGTTCCACGGGGAATTCTCTCTGACCACCTGACTACCGTTCGTTTTCCGGTCGGCGTCTTCAAAGGGACAGAGACCCGCTCGATGGCCAGTTACTTCTGTCTATGTTGGTATGACGTACTTCTCCCCCCCTCCTCCTCATCTAGGCTCCACCCCCTTATTTGAAAGTTTGAAAGAAACAGATATTATATTTGATTGGCTAGGTGTCACGTGGGAAAAGGGATATGAGAAATGAAAGATAGATTCGTGGGGATTCGACCGAGGGTCCCGGGGTGACCGGTTGACATCGACTGAGTGATAGTTAGTCCATTGATGTGTCTCTGAGTGAGATAGAAAGAGAGAGAGAAGGGTGATCTATTGAGAGAACGTCCCTTTAATTCTGATCATTGATACTGGATTAATCTTTGACATTTTTGGATTACTTTTGCTTATGATTTTAAAGACCACCAGATCTCTGTTACGGACTGGTGTCTCTGATAATAAATATATTTTGTCGCTGTACACACTTGTTGAATTCATCATCGTCACTTGTTGTACGTTTAATTGTTGTTGAGACTGTGTGTGGTAGAAACACAAATACAAATACGAGTCATCATTGAGTCAGCCCTCATACTCTTAGCAACAAGCCAAGGGCACCCTCATAGGGGTCCTCAATACGGCTCCAGAGATGATATGAATAAATATAAGAACTGTAATCAGTCAGAATGCAATACAGGCTTATTTATTTTAGTTTGTTCGACAGATTACCAGATTATAGAAGTGGATTATTGAGTGTGTATAGACAAGTTAATGTAGTTTGCTCGGCAGATTCATAAGGTGTTACACCCAAAGTATAGTGTCCTATCCCTTATGATTACGCATTGTTTGATTATTGTGATGTTTCAGTTTTTGGTATGTTAAGCGCTTGCGACCTGGTTTTAGTAAGATTAAGCATGTATTAATATGAATGATAAAAAGTGTCATTTACCCACAAAATAGCCATCTTGGGTTTGGCGTAGATTACCCACGCAATAACCATCTTTGGTTTGGCGTGGATTACCCACGCAATAACCATCTTGGGTTTCGTGTAGATTACCCACGCAATAACCATCTTGGGTTTGGCGTAGATTACCCACGCAATAACCATCTTGGGTTTGGCGTAGATTACCCACGCAATAACCATCTTGGGCTTGGCGTGGATTACCCACGCATTAATCATCTTGGGTTTGGCGTAGATTACCCACGCAATAACACTCTTGGGTTTAGCGTATATTACCCACGCAATAACCATCTTGGGTTTGGCGTAGATTACCCACGCAATAACCATCTTGGGTTTGGCGTGGATTACCCACGCATTAACCATCTTGGGTTTGGCGTAGATTACCCACGCAATAACACTCTTGGGTTTAGCGTATATTACCCACGCAATAACCATCTTGGGTTTGGCGTAGATTACCCACGCAATAACTATCTTGGGTTTGGCGTGGATTACCCACGCATTAACCATCTTGGGTTAGGCGTAGATTACCCACGCAATAACACTCTTGGGTTTAGCGTATATTACCCACGCAATAACCATCTTGAGTTTGGCGTAGATTACCCACGCAAGACCATTCATCTTCGATCTGGCGCGAAACTACCTTCACATTGCCCTATGATTTGGCGGGAGAATGATGTAATCCGCACGGGTGAACTTTCTATCAGAGGGGGAAGGGGTAACGGTCAGTAGAGTCAAGAGAGGAGAGGACCAACAACAAGTAGGTGGACAGTGAAGTGAAGAGTAAAGGGTTGCTAGAGAGTCCATGTAGTGAATTATAATTTCTTACAGAGTATATACATGTGGGGTAATGTATTCGTGTGGGTTATAGTAATATGTTATGTATTGGTAAACTCTTCAGTTGTTACTCCTTTCATTATATTTATACGTGGATTCTCATCTGTAAATATCACAAATTAAAGTTCAGATGTTAAGTATTTGATTTTACAAGGAGATATGTCGTGAAATTAGAGTGGGATAAGACATATCGGTATGTGCAAAACATGCAGTTACGGAGTTTTAAAGGGGCGATTTAAAGGAGGTTGTGATTGTAAAACCGGGGGAGGGGGGTAGCGCATCATTCTGACACCCGCCGAAATAAATGCACCAACTAAATTAACAACGATATAATGTATATCAGAATTGAATTTTTCAAATTTGTGCGATTCAAACGTCAGTAAATGAGATCATTTAAAGAAACATTAATAAACTTGTTTTTTACGCAGAATTACTAATAAATAAAATAGAAAACTATGTGAGTATTAGACTTTTTGTAACCATTTTATTTCTACATTTGTTGGTCTTCACTCACCCATACAAATTTCAATATTAAGGTCAAGCCTACACCATGTAACTTTATTTTTAAATTGTTTTTGTAAAAAAAAGATAAACATAAAAATCAACTAGAAAAATTTGACTATAGAAAATAAACATAACTCCTTGAGCTGATAAGATCAATTATTGTCTTTGATCTCTTCTATAGGCCAATCTGTTGAAAAAAATAATAATAATAAATGTACTTTTATTATTGTGTAATTTATAATTGTATTGCTTCATAAAATTGACTTTTCGGTACGTCTCTTGCAAAATTATAATTTTAAATAAATATCTTATTTAACTATAGTTTCCACAATGCACCATTTAGTTTTGTTTTGTTGTACCCACACAATCTACAACTTCATTCTATTTTTTTCTTTCTCCCCGCTTTTTTTCCTTCTCAATTTTAATATAATTTTTAAAGTGCACAATTTTAACTCTGTATTTTATTTAATATAATGTTCACTATATTTAACTTTTTAATAGTGATGACCCAGTACATAACGTAAAGTACAATTTATCAGCCCAATGATCTCTTCACCTCTAGAATTACATTTTTCATTTGTTTATAATCACCAAAATTTGAATCAATACTGAAAAAAAAATACAATGATAATGCTATGATTTTTTTTTCATGTTCACAGATATAACATTAAATTATTTCTTAAATATGGTTTTATTTGGATGACAGTTGTAGATATTCAACAAAATAATTTACATAGGGTTCGATATAAAGTGTTTAGATCCATGTGATATCTAGAATGACATAATTTTTAGAATAAAATGAGAACTACAGTGAATCACTAGAATGGAGTGAATTACTATAGTTAAATGCACTATAAAATGTAATGAAATCACTAAAATGGAATGAATTACTATAGTTAAATGCACTATAGAATGTAATGAAATCCAAGAATGGAGTGAATTACTAGAGTTAAATTCATTACAACAATGTTATATAATCACTAGAATGGCGTGAATTACTAAGTTAGATGCATTATAAAAATGTTATGAAATGACTGGTGAAATAAGCCTCTATACTAAAATGAGTCATTTAGAAGAAATAAAATGCTAGAATGAAATAAATTATTATAATAAGATTAAAACCCAAAATTTATCATTACTCAGACGGGCAGGACATCATAACTCAGATGGGTAGAACATCATAACGCAGATGGGTAGGACATCATAACTCAGATGGGTAGGACATCATAACTCAGATGGTTTGGACATCATAACTCAGATGAGCAGGACATCATAACTCAGATAAGCAGGACATCATAACTCAGATGGTCTGGACATCATAACTCAGATGGTCTGGACATCATAACTCAGATGGGCGGACATCATAACTCAAATGGTCTGGACATCATAACTCAGATGGGCGGACATCATAACATAGATGGGTAGTAAATCATAACTCAGATGGGCAGGACGTCATAACTCAGATAAGCAGGACATCATAACTCAGATGGTCTGGACATCATAACTCAGATGGTCTGGACATCATAACTCAGATGGGTAGGACATCATAACTCAGATAGGCGGACATCATAACTCGGGTGGGCGGGACATCATAAATCAGATGGTCTGGACATCATAACTCAGATGGGCGGGACATCATAACTCAGATGGGTAGTACATCATAACTCAGATGGTCTGGACATCATAACTCAGATGGGCGGGACAACATAACTCAGATGGGCAGGACATCATAACTCAGATGGTCTGGACATCATAACTCAGATGGTCTGGACATCATAACTCAGATGGTCTGGACATCATAACTCAGATAGGCGGACATCATAGCTCAGGTAAGCGGGACACTCACAAATCATATGGTCTGTCGACATCATAATCTCAGATGGGCGGGACATCATAACCCAGATGGTCTGAACATTCACATCTCAGATGGGCAGGACATCATAACTCAGATGGGCGGGACAATATAACTCAGATGGTCTGGACATCATAACTCAGATGGTCTGGACATCATAACTCAGATAGGCGGACATCATAACTCAGGTGGGCGGGACATCATAAATCATATGGTCTGGACATTATAACTCAGATGGGCGGGACATCATAACTCAGATGGTCTGGACATCATATTTCAGATGGGCAGGACATCATAACTCAGATGGGCGGGACAATATAACTCAGATGGTCTGGACATCATAACTCAGATGGTCTGGACATCATAACTCAGATTGGCAGGACATCATACCTCAGATGGTCTGTACATCATAACTCAAATTTTCTGGACATCATAACTCAGATGGTCTGGACATCATAACTCAAATTTTCTGGACATCATAACTCAGATGGTTTGGACATCATAACTCAGATGGTTTGGACATCATAACTCAGATGGGTAGAACATCATAACTCAGATGGGTGGACATCATAACTCAGATGGGTGGACATCATAACTCATATGGTTGGACATCATAACTCAGATGAGCAGGACATCATAACTCAGATAAGCAGGACATCATAACTCAGATGGTCTGGACATCATAACTCAGATGGTCTGGACATCATAACTCAGATGGGCGGACATCATAACTCAAATGGTCTGGACATCATAACTCAGATGGGCGGACATCATAACATAGATGGGTAGTAAATCATAACTCAGATGGGCAGGACGTCATAACTCAGATAAGCATGACATCATAACTCAGATGGTCTGGACATCATAACTCAGATGGTCTGGACATCATAACTCAGATGGGTAGGACATCATAACTCAGATAGGCGGACATCATAACTCGGGTGGGCGGGACATCATAAATCAGATGGTCTGGACATCATAACTCAGATGGGCGGGACATCATAACTCAGATGGGTAGTACATCATAACTCAGATGGTCTGGACATCATAACTCAGATGGGCGGGACAACATAACTCAGATGGGCAGGACATCATAACTCAGATGGTCTGGACATCATAACTCAGATGGTCTGGACATCATAACTCAGATGGTCTGGACATCATAACTCAGATAGGCGGACATCATAACTCAGGTGGGCGGGACATCATAAATCATATGGTCTGGACATTATAACTCAGATGGGCGGGACATCATAACTCAGATGGTCTGGACATCATATCTCAGATGGGCAGGACATCATAACTCAGATGGGCGGGACAATATAACTCAGATGGTCTGGACATCATAACTCAGATGGTCTGGACATCATAACTCAGATTGGCAGGACATCATAACTCAGATGGTCTGGACATCATAACTCAAATTTTCTGGACATCATAACTCAGATGGTCTGGACATCATAACTTAGATGGGTGGACATCATAACTCAGATGGGCGGGACATCATAACTCAGATGGTCTGGACATCATAACTCAGATTGGCGGACATCATAACTCAGATGGTCTGGACATCATAACTCAGATGGTCTGGACATCATAACTCAGATGGGCGGACATCATAACTCAGATGGGCGGGACATCATAACAAACTTGAAGGTTCACAAAAAAAGCGTTAGACATAGATTCCAATGACAGAGGCCTCTAGATCTTTGCCTCCCTAAAACCCAAAGTTACACATTATATATGACCCCAAAAATCACGCTACGGGTCTTCAGGGTGTGAGCCCAACAAGTCCATGTTATTTGACTGCCATGACCCATAATGAAGTATTTGAATAGTAATTCAAGAATCCATTGGGTCTAATACAATAGTAAATCGAGAGTTTACTGGAACTAGTTTAATAGTAAAAAAGAAGAAAGTATTATGTCTAGTATAGCAGTAAATATAGAAACCTATATTTGGCATATGTTCTCTGCAGGCCATCAGAGTACAAGCAATTGCGTCATCACCACCTCCAAAACACCAGCATGTGTTACAGCTGTCAACTGGAACTAGGTCACCAACGTTGTAGCGCTAAAAATAGAATCGAAATAAATGCACGAATCAAAGTCGTTTATTTTAAAATATATCATCAAATTGTGTCTCTTAAGAGTTTTGTCGTTGAAAGGGAAAGCGGGAAGGAGGCATTAGGGACAATGTCTTCAACTCTCTCTCTCTCTCTCTCTCTCTCTCTCTCTCTGCGTGATTTCGAGTTTAGTCACTAATGTACGGCAAGTCAAATTTCATGCTTACAATGCAATTCTGCCTAGGGCGGCCTGTCCACTGTCAAGCGTACCCTGCATTAAAATATTGTGACGCAGGATGTGACGTTAACATTGTGTCTCTTCAAGCGTACACTGCATTAAAATATTGTGACGCAGGATGTGACGTTAACAATGTGTCCCTTCAAGCGTACCCTGCATTAAAATATTGTGACGCAGGATGTGACGTTAACATGGGGTAGTTCCTGACGCCCCTCCAGGTTGATAATTATTGTAAGATTTAAACGAATATAAAGGTGATGTATTATATCAATATATTAATGTGGTCTTAACCCTGTGCTACTGATATGTATGGTAACCCTGTGCTACTGCTATGTATGATAACCCTGTGCTACTGATATGTATGGTAACCCTGTGCTTCTGCTATGTGTTGTAACCCTGTGCTACTGCTATGTATGATAACCCTGTGCTACTGATATGTATGGTAACCCTGTGCTACTGCTATGTATGGTAACCCTGTGCTACTGCTATGTATGATAACCCTGTGCTACTGATATGTATGGTAACCCTGAGCTACTGCTATGTATGGTAACCCTGTGCTACTGCTATGTATGATAACCCTGTGCTACTGATATGTATGGTAACCCTGAGCTACTGCTATGTATGGTAACCCTGTGCTACTGCTATGTATGGTAACCCTGTGCTACTGCTATGTATGATAACCCTGTGCTACTGATATGTATGGTAACCCTGTGCTACTGCTATGTATGGTAACCCTGTGCTACTGCTATGTATGGTAACCATGTGCTACTGATATGTATGGTAACCCTGTGCTACTGCTACTGTTTTTAAATATGATCGGTTATAAAACCAACTAAACTAAGTTTTTTGATGTAAAATTTAGAACCAAGATTGACGAAATATTGTTTTTATTTGGAATTTTTTTTACTGGAAAACAAAAAGTTTTTTATAAATAGAGTAAAAAAAAAAAGATTTCCAGTGCCCCCAGGCTAAATTGACTCATCAGAGGGGCCCCCAGGTTGTCAAAAGATCTTTCAGTTCGATCGTCATAATCTTTTATTGTTTATTGAGTTCAAACTGTGTATATTGAAGAGTTGCAAACTTACAACGCCCTCATAGAGACATGTATCATCAGAGACAGGGTTAGATCTGGCAGCCATGAAGACTGTGACCAGTAGAAACATCAAACATACTTCTCTCATGTTGAGTCTGAGAGATTTAATTTAAAGAAGTCAAAATTACACATTGTGAGAAAGTTATCCGCACATTTAAAGAAATCTGAACTTATTGTACGAGGTGGGAAGTAACAAAAGTAAATGGGAAATGAAACGAAATTCTGAATTTTGTTATCATTAATAAATATGCTCAATGTACTGAATATATATGTAAAGCGAGAGAGAGAGAGAAATATAGTGAGAAGGATGAAGTGAGAGAGAGAGAGAGAGAGAGAGAGAGAGAGAGTGAGAGTGAGAGAGAGAGAGAGAGAGAGAGAGAGAGATGGGTGGTGGGATGGTTGGGTAGAGAGACAGAAAGGCACACAGATAGATATTTAGATAAATCTATGTATAGACAGGCAGACCGACACACATTGACTGACTGACGTACTGACAGAGAGAGTTATATGGGTAGGAAGGTAGATATATAAAATAAAATTAGTTGAATAGATAGATAGACAAATATATAGATACATAGAATGGTATATATAAATAGATAGATAGACAAATATATAGATATATAGAATGGTATATCTAAATAGATAGATAGACAAATATATAGATATATAGAATGGTATATATAAAAAGATATATAAACACTTGTTAACGTTTCATTCAGTTAAGACCAGCGTTTGCCGAGGTATCTACAAAACTCAACACAATGTTTTCAACATGACTATTAATAAAATGAGGACATTGTTTCCGTTTATTTTCTCCCCACCCCTAACACCATCAAAAAAACATATTTAAGACGAACAGTTATAAACTTAGAACCATCAGACACGTCACAGTAAATACAAACAACTTACAGTTCCTTTCTTTTATTCTTGCCAAACAATAAACAATATGTTAACAGGCTGGGTTTTGTTCAGGCAACACACTAATTGTCTACTTATATACGTCAGTCACAAACATTTCGGGAATGTATCACTGCACCAGCGATTCTCTAATTGTTTTCTGTAGTCCAGGAATTTTCTCTTAATGGCCTAGATGTAAAAACAACTCTGGTCTCTGCTTTTGATTCACGTCCATGACCTCACTGCTCGTCTTCACATGGCCGCCTCTGATGGAAGTCTGCGTTTTAATTAGAGCTACATTCCTGTTTTGAATGTAATACTCTTATGGAATTGTAGTATAGTTCATTTACAAATTTTAAAAATAAAATTGACTTTATAAAAAAAATATATTTCCGTTGGGTTCCAATGATCTTATCATAGAGCTACATTTGATTACGGTCATTTTATACATTTCTTAACTTCATGAACTCAAAAGGCTTTTATTTGACTTACTGAATGTTTTTATTGAACATTTCTCGGAAATTTAAATAGTTTTCTTACCTCAATAATTGGACTGGAAATAAATCTAATTTTAAAACGATGCTATTAGTTGCCTTAGAAGGTTTACATAAAATGTCTGTGAATGAGTGTGCTAAAAAAGATATTTTCATGTTAAAATTTAACAAAAAGAACAACATTAACTATACTTAAAATGAGAGGAATGTGTTATTAAACAAATTCATTTAACTCAAGATCCGTTGGTGTTTATCATTAAATTGTGATACTCAATTTTACACTTTTCTACATTTAGTGAACATACTCAAACTCTGCATGAAAATAAAGTACAGATGTACTTGGAGTTGCGAATATAACTCGTTTTAGAACTCGACTCGCGACATTAAAATCAATGAAACAGAGAAAATCATATTCAAGATTGCATTTATTTTAACAGACGGTCATTTGTTTACATGAGTAAATGCAAGTAATAGTTCTACAACAAGTATCAGATAGTAAAAGAGAAAATAAAGATGTAGTCCAACTTTCGTGCCAAGAAAATGATCATGAGAAATTTATTCTGACTTTTCTATTATGAATCATTATTTTTATTGTTTCTTAGCAGCCGAGAGTGACTATTTCTGCTCCAAAAGTTTTTAATGGACATTCCCTGCGTTATTTGCTGGTGAATATTTCAGAAGTGGCCAATACCGCCAACAATCATTAGGTTTGCTACCCTGTAAGAAAACGTTTGTTTGGTTGATGGATGACAAAGATGTCAGCGTTGTTTTTGTTATCCGAGACTAAAAAGTCTAAATAATTTTTCGTAACCCGCATATTTTTGACCTTAGGCTGCTGTATCTCGAAGTCTGTGACTTTTTTTTTTTAATTTCAAGTCTATAAATTTACATATTCTAGAATTACGTAGCTTATGTTCTTTTTATTAGTTTATATTGTTATATTGGTTGGTCGCTCGCAACTGCGCTTCAAGGATGTTTGCAAACGCGACCTTAATTTGACTGGCATCAGCCTCGACAATTGGGAACAGCTCGCTGACGATCGGAGCGGGTGGCGACAGATCGTTCACAAAGGCGTCCTAAATGGAGAACTACCACGCAACCAATAGATGGAAATAAAAAAGACAAAAAGGAAGATTACACAGCAAAAACAGGCCCTCAACCCTACATCCAGCTTCAACTGTGGTCACTGCGGTAGAGTCTGTCGATCCAGGATCGGTCTGCTGAGCCATTCCAAATCCTGCCCTCAAAAACACGACTGATGACTAACCTAGAGCGCTACCATCATCTTCCGAGATGGACGGATGCCGACTATTGTGAAAAAAAAAGTAAGAATTGAGGCTATGGTGTCTGAATAAATAAGAAAGTGCAATACTATCAAACTAGGGCCGCTTTTGTTTACCCTTATAAAGACTTACGTAATAGGATAAAGTGTGCGATAAACAATAGCGAGGTAGATACAAACCCATAACTAGTTTATAAATAGCTCAAAGCTAGCTAAAATAAAACTCTTCACTAGCTTACAAATGACAGCCTAAGCTAGTTCACAACTAGCCCACAATTAGCTCAATGCTTTCTCAAAGTAGCCCATTAGTATTCCACAAGCAGCTAACAACTAGCTCTAAACTAGTCATCAACTAGCCGATAACACTTCATCTAATGCAGAATTATTTCAGTAGCCTACATTGTATGATTTTTTTGAGAGACATTGCAGATACGTCGTGCCTTGGATGTACACAACACACTGGCATGAATCGGCAATTATTGTACATAATTACACCTAATTATGTTCATTTAACAATTTCATGATTGTCACAGCTGTAATCAGTCTTCATGAGCCGAAATGTTACAGGGTTACTGCAGTATGATAAGCAACATTTTATCTTTCGCTTTGGAGCAATATTGTTGATGATAAATAGTAATAGTTTTGGTAATATTACACCCCCCATCCATGTCCTATAACCTTCCCCATGTAATTATGTGTATCTGGATCTTGAGTTATAAGGGAACAGACAGACAGACAGACAGACATCAAATGCCTCTTATAAGTATAGAGATAGATTCGTCAGAGAGGTGTCACATAGCACCTCGGGATATTCTCTGACCACTCGGCCACTGTTCGGCTACCGACAAAGGATGTGACGTACCTTCATCCCCCCCCCCTTTAGGGCGGGGAATTAGCGATCACTGATTGACAGGGTAAATAGCGTTGATGGATGATTGGTCGGGTGATCACGTGTGCAAGTGTGGAAGGAAGAGTGAAAGGAGAAAATAGACATTCGACTGAGGATTCTCTTAGAGAACGGTCGACAGAGAGAGATAGAGAGAGAGAGAGAGAGAGAGAGAGAGAGAGAGAGAGAGTGAGAGAGAGAGAGAGAGAGAGAGAGCGCTACAAAGTAAAAGAGTAGAACTGGTATCCTGAGTAAATTAATTTTACGGCAAGTCTATATGACGTCAATTACTCCATCTCAGTCTTATTCTTTCTCATTTGATATGTCTTTTTTTCTTTTTTTAAAACGTTTTTTTTACTTCACTTCTTGTTTGTCTTTCCGGGGTCATTTCTTAATTGTCTGTCCGGAATTTGGTAATCCAATTTTAGACCACTTTCCGATAAGCTATAGCTCTGATACTTTCAATATAACTCAAAATTCGATGACAATGCAATATTCTTACTATTTCATTATGATTTGATGAGTTTCTTAAGTATTTTTCGAAAACAACGTTTTTATTAACTTCAATTCTTGTTTGTCTTTCCGGGGTCATTTCTTGTTTGTCTTTCCGGGGTCACTTGTTTTTCTTTCCGGGGACAATTCTTGTTATAACTCTTCGTATGTTTTAATTGAAAAAAACAACGTTTTATAAAAATTAGAAGCTCTTATAAAGTCTATTACCATGTGACCCATTCATTCAGATTTTATTCTCTGCATTTTAGTTCGCAAGAAAAATGTTGTGTGTGTCCCTCTCTCTGTCTGACCTTTTTGTGTCTCCATCTTTCTCTCTCTCTTGCTGTCCCCTTTTCTCTCTCTCTCTCTCTCTCTGTTTTTCTCTTTGACTCACACTCTCTGTTTCTCTCTCTCTCTCTCTTTCTCTCTCTAGCTCTTTGTTCTCTCTGTGTATTTTTCACTCTATGTCTATATCTTGCTCTTTTGTACTCTCCTAGTTTGTCTTTTCTGTCTTATGTTACAAATCGCACCCATTACCACATCTCGTATCTATGTTGACAACAATATTGTTCGGTGTAGCCCGAAAGTAGTTTTACAGTGATTAAACTACCTTTTAAATGATTAAATTACTTGCTTAGTAATACCAATACAAAACATTCCTCAGAGTATAGATGTAACTTACATAAACAGCAATTTCCGTGCTGATTTAGTTATTTATTATGTAACGCTAACTTTATAATTTATTTTCAAAAAAATAGCCTAGATGATAACTTAAACCAACTTTTGGGTCACCCTATATATTTTATTTGAACATAAACTACCTGATAATTACACAATAATGGAAGGTACGTCTTTAGTTTAAAAATGTAGTTGAACATTTCCCTGTCAACATAGTCAGCCTTCTTTCTGACCACAACTTTAACAGTGTGTTATTACATTTCACTGTCCACATAGACAGTCTACTCTCTGACCACAACTGTTATAATGTGTTATTACATTACACTGTCCACATGGTCAGTCTTCTCTCATATGGTCATCTGGTCAGTAGCTACTTCAATTTACGGAAAACCCGACTAATACCTAGTACTGTGTTGACTTTGACTCAGATATTTCGTCATTGGTAAAAATTATGTATAAAAGTTTTAGAGAAACGTTTGGTCTTTGTACTAAATTATTCCTTACAATTACTCTGTATATAAAGAAATGGCAGTCTTTAGCACAAGCATGTTAAAACGCCCATCCATTACGTGATGAAAATGGCCAGTCCTACAAATACAATGTTATGTCTTTGGTCTGTTGTCACAATTCACTCATAACACCAGTCGATGATTAATCCTTTACAAGTATATTTTAAGTCTCTAAATGTATAAAATGCTTTATTGGTCATAAAGAAGACATACTATTTCTTGTATAGTGTTATATTGGTCATAGGGAAGACACCAACTATTTGTTGTATAGTGTTATATGGGTCATCTGGGGAAGATGTGAACTATTTCATGTATAGTGTTATATTTGTCATAGGGAAGGCATCAACTATTTCTTGTATAGTGTTATATTGGTCATATGGGGAAGATATGAACTATTTCATGTATAGTGTTATAGTGGTCATCTGGGGAAGATATGAACTATTTCATGTATAGTGTTATATTGGTCATAGGGAAGGCATCAACTATTTCATGTATAGTGTTATATTTGTCATAGGGAAGACACCTACTTTTCATGTATAGTGTTATATTTGTCATAGGGAAGACACCAACTATTTCATGTATAGTGTTATATTTGTCTTAGGGAAGACACCAACTATTTCATGTATAGTGTTATATTTGTCATAGGGATAATATCAACTATTTCATGTTCATGTATAGTGTTATATTGGTCATGGGGAAGATATCAACTGTTTCATGTATAGTGTTATATTGGTCATAGGGAAGACATCAACTATGTCATGTATAGTGATTGCTATAAGGATAATTGCACTATTGAAAAAACGCAGTGGCTACGGTTCGGTCCGACCGAACCCGTATTTTTTTTTTCGGGTACCAGCCATACTTATTATTGCATATTTTGGTAATCTCTTATTTTTTTGTTATAATATTATTGATACTTTACCTTAATAAACATTCCCAAATCATAGTATTAATGATTTCACATCAATATTATCCATTTTAGACACAATTTTGTTCATTTTTATTACTTTATCGCAAAAAATTTGCAACTTATAACACTTTTCTTTACTATTTTCTTTCGTTCCGTATATTTTCTATTTAACAATTTTAAAAAAGACGACCGAATTCCAGCGATGTTGCTGCCAATTTAGCATTTTACAATGAAGAAACTAATGGGGCATACTTAACAAAGGATTATGTAGGAAAAACAGTACCAGGAGAAGCAGTAAGGCCTGACTCCCATAGGGCATGAAGAAAATGATTAAACACATTTTATGTTAGTAGGATAGACGCCCTTAATGTCCCAATGGGCCATTTATTTTTTATCACTATATCTTAGGTGTAGAATGGGGCCCTGAAAAAGACATAATTAATATAGCTTATAGAGTAAAAAACGGTACCCTTACAAACACTGATGCTTAGCCCTCAAAAGGCATGACCAAAATTATTTAAACCAAATTTATGTTAGGGGGATAGCTACTCTTGGGGCCCCTAGGGCCGTTTATCTTGTATCAATACGTATAAGGTGTAGAACGGGGCCCTGAAAATGACATACTTATTAATATAGCTTATATAGTAAAAAACGGTTACCTTACAAACACTGATGCTTAGCCCTCATGGGGCAAGACAAAAAATATTTAAACCAATTTTATGTTTGGGGGATAGCTACTCTTGAAACGAAGATTTCTAGGTCTACCTGCCATTACAAAGTTAAATTCGACACTGAAATAAATCTTGTTTTATGTCAAATAAATGAGTAAACTTCAATTAAGTTCTGATCACTCGTGTTGTGATAACAAGTTGCAATGTACTAAAAAGATTTACTTAAATCTTAATTGGAATTGTATTGAAAAAATTGTTAAGATTGAAACTACAGAAGATTTTTTTATATCGGGTGGTCAATCTATCAAAGAAAAAAAAACAAGGATGAGGTAAAATGAATTAAGAACATAGTGGAAGTGTACTTATCTGAAATAACAAAGCAATCACTATTTCCAAGATGAAGAATGAAAATCCAAAGAAAATCAAACACTCTCTTCAAAGTAGTATGAAATACTGAAGTGAAACTTTACATACTGCTTATATTTGTAACAAAGTTTTAAAATTATCTATTATGGGATGTTCCAGATGTCACAATGATGTCACGTTGCGTAATTGTATGTAAAACGTCCCCACACCTAGCCCCCACCCCCTGTCTAATTTCACCTGCTACTCACAGAAAAAGGGGGGAGGGGTATTGGATTAAACAGGTTATTCGAAACGTTTAACGAAAATATTCCCACTTAGTCTTTGTTCCTCCAATTCAGACGCTATCTCCTCTGCCCAGGCAGTTCGACCACTCGAGCGCTGGTCAACAGATCTAAGAACTTTCACATCAAAATGTGAAATTCCTGTAAAGATACCGACCGACAACAAACGAATTGCTAGACTGAAAATAATTCTTACTGAGTCTACCTTATTTGAAGGTCCATTCCACCACCACCCCTTCTCCATTTCACACTCACCTCCCAAAACGGCGGGCGAGCTGACCATGAGTGATTAGCGATGACAATTGTACCAGTATGGATGAAAGGTGATAGAGATGGTATTCGTCCAATAGGCTCATACTTCATACTGATGTGGTCGTAACAGACAGGCCAATGAAGGTGACACTGGTGGGAGGCTAATATAATAGGTTTGATTAATTTTGGTCATGACCTCTGAGGGCTGGGCAACGGCGTTTCTGAAAGGCTCCGTTTTTTCTTATATGGCCTATATTAGAAATTATGTCATTTTCAGGGCCCCGTTCTATACCTTATACGTATTGATACAAGATAAACGGCCCTAGGGGCCCCAAGAGTAGCTATCCCCTTAACATAAATTTGGTTTAAATAATTTTGGTCATGCCCTTTGAGTGCTGGGCTTAAGTGTTTGTAAGGGTACCGTTTTTTACAATATAGGCTATATTAATAAGTATGTCATTTTCAGGGCCCCGTTCTACACCTTATACGTAGTGGTACAAGATAAACGGCCTTAGGAGATCCAAGAGTAGCTATCCCCCTAACATAAATTTGGTTTAAATAATTTTGGTCATGCCTTTTGATGGCAAAGCATGAGTGTTTGTAAGGGTACCGTTTTTACTATATAAGCTATATTAATAAGTATGTCATTTTCAGGGCCCCGTTCTACACTTTATACGTAGCGGTACAACATAATCGGCCCTAGGGGCCCCAAGAGTAGCTATCCCCTTAACATAAATTTTGTTTAAATTATTTTTGGTCATGCCCTTTGAGTGCTGGGCATAAGTGTTTGTAAGGGTACCGTGTTTTACTATATAGGCTATATAAATATGTCATTTTCAGGGCCCCGTTCTACACCTTATACGTAGAGGTACAAGATAAACGGCCCTAGGGGCCCCAAGAGTAACTATCCCCCTAACATAAATTTGGTTTAAATAATTTTGGTCATGCCTTTTAAGTGATGGGCATTAGTTTTTCCGAAGGTACCGTCTTATCGTTCAGTATTTTTTAATTATCTTGTAGTTGGCAGCTGCCTTTTTTTGTAAACAATTCAGGTCATCTCTTAACATGGCTGACAGTATTTTATAAAGAATATAGAGGACCTTTTTTACTGACAGTATTTTATAAAGAATATAGAGGACCTTTTTTTACAAATTTATTTAATGCATTTAAACACAATTTTTTTTTTCTTATTCTTTCTATAAATAACAATCAATATTATGATTTTGGAATACACTAGCCCTTAAAACAAAAAAAAAATATGCAATAATAAGTATGGCTGTTACGCGAAAAAAAAAATTCGGCTTCGGTCGGACCGAACCGTAGCCATTGCTTTAAAAAATTACACAAAAATGATTAAATAGAGGAAGTTATTGAAGTATATGTACTTGTGCATACCACATTCGTTTCACTACTTCAGCATAGTAATTATGGTTTCATTAATAATCTATATTGTTTAATCTATATGTTATCATTTTTATTATTAAAATAGACGGTCACACATGTTAGCTCTTTTAAAAAAAATATTTTAAAGATGCATGCATACAAATATAGAAATATATTTAATTTTAATATAAGGAAAGCAATTAGCCTCTGGTGATTGACATGGAAACATAATATGATATTCTAAAAAAAATCGATGTTCTTTTCCTTTATCCTGTAAACGTTTATCAAACTATAACATCATATAACGCGGTTAATTTATTTTTTAAAACAACTCAAAGTTTGTTTTACTCATAAGGCGATATTTGGTTGCGATAATTTTGTGACAATACCGGTCAAATTATGAGATTAAATATTAAATATCTTTTATATGATCTCATTATTTACATTTGTCAAGAGTTTTAGAAAAACACAAATTATTTTAATATTTAATTAGACGCTACAAGAATTCTTTTTTAATATTTGATACATAACTATCTGGAATCTCGAATCTTCACGAAAGCTTATGTAGATATTTACAGAAAGTTTTATCACATCTGGTAATCGTAAAAACATCCAAATTAAAGAGACCGATATTACGACGAGACCCAAATTTAACAAGTACGATTAAGAACTTATTACAACTATGAATGACGTAAAAAACGATCTTCTGCTGAAGTTTTTCAAGAAATATTTTGGGAATTCCCGTTATGATTCAATTGAAAACAAAGCCACTCTACTCGCCCGACAACAAGTTAACTTCACGTACAAAAAAAGTCTACGACTGATAACGTAAGTCTTATTTTTGTAATCATTTATCTAGTGTATTTTTCAGTAATACTGTGTTATTTTAAAAATTCACAATGTATGGTAGAGTGCTGTAGATAATAGTAACTGTCAGAGGTTTAGACTATATTCAGAGTGATGAGAGTTTACATGACTCAGCATAACTTTGTAGGTTTTTAGTGGATGCTGGATGAAGTGTGGTGCATTATATTAATTTCATTGATTCAGTTGTTAATAGTTATATTCTCTCATAGTTCAACATAATTCATCCAGAGTGCCTTTAAACGGTTGATTGCACCCTTTAAAAACCAAACGTTACATTTACATTTCTTTTTTCTGACAAAACAAAATTTAATTGCGTCGCTATTGTCGTATTGGAGGTAATTTTTTTTAAATAGTAATACTCAACTCTAATGGCTGACTATTCTCAGACGGCTTCAGCAGAAATTATTATCTAGTTGAATTATTGTAATCTAGTTTATTGATTTTACAAGCAGAAATCATTTGGTTGAAGCCGGCTAAATCAATATATCAAGAACACAATTTTATAAGGGCCCAATGTTGCGAGAAAAATGACCAAACATGTCACAAATGTGAGATAAACTAATATAAGAAGCCAGATTTAAGTTCATGACCTAGGACTATAGTTTTAATTGCCTAATATTTAATTCAGTCACGGTTTTAAAATAAAACTATCAATAAGACAAACAAAAGGTATTAATGTTTTTAATAATGAAGAAGGCGTACAGTATTAGATTTGTTATAGATACTTGTCTATCGACCCGAGAGTTCTGGGTTCATCCTCAGTGAGGACCATGGAATTTTATTTTTCTCTGGTAAAATTTAGTTTTAAATCGTCCCACAAGCCCACCCAGCTTTAAATGTGTACCTGACTTAAGTTGTGGAAGTAAAGGCGGCTGGGCGTTGTGCTAACAACACGATCCCTTTATATACCGAGATTTTAGAAAACACATGAATTCTACACTTCATCTTCCCCGATGGCCCAGTTGGGCTAAGGGAATTATAGTTTTTACTTTACAGCATTAGAGGCTAATACGTCCGAGGATCAAACCTTACGTGTGTTGATGAATGGTCTATGGGTTAAAACGTGAAGGATATACAATGGATTCCGCTTAATTGGGACACCGCTTAGTTGGGACAGCCGCTTATTTGGGACAAATCTCAAAGAAACCAAACCAAGAAGCCAATAGTAAATGTGTATGTTTAATAGGGACAGCCGCTTAATCGGGACAAAAAGCCTCGGTCCCGATGTGTCCCAATTAAGCGGAATCGACTGTATATTTATAATAAGTTAATGACTCCATTCATCATTAGGGGGCTCATATTTTCTTCTGCGTCCAGTGCCCTAACATACCTAAATGCACCTCTGTCTTAAATATTAGCGCACTTATAACACGTTCAATAGTGACACAAATGTTATTTTCCAATTTAATCGATTGATATACATATTTTCATTCCTTTCACCTTCATTCTGACAACTTAGCTTTGGACAAGCGTAAACAAAAAAATGTAAACCGCTTTTACCTTTGAATCGGAATATTTATAACAGAATAAATGACAGTACCATTTTCTATAGGTTTATATAATGACCTGCCCTAAACCTTTATCAATGTCAAATGTTAAATAAATAAATATTTCATGTTTATAAAATTCGTTTTATTCTAAGGAAAGATATTTGAACACATTTTTTTTCATTTAGATGGAAAATAAGAGGAAAAAAGAAGTTTTGCTTCCCTCTGAAGAAGGAAAGGAATTTTCGACATCACCGGGTAAATACAATTAAAACGATTTTTAAATTTACAGAGCGGCGGGGTGAACGTACCCGCTAACACCGGCGGTATGGTAGAATAAAAGGTTTTAAGACATACACACACTAGCAGGGTGTGTACTGCAGAGCGCTCATTCAACAATCTAAAACTGGTACAAAAGATGTGAAAAGTCGTAATCATTTATTGCTCAGCAAGGCTGATAAGATCTACCTTAACCATGCATTTTGATAACTCTTAAATTAATTTTATTATTGCCTTTTTAGCTATAATTCTATTCTAACTCTAACTCTAAAATATTATGTTTTGGATAGATGCAGTAGGCTTTCGACTATCGATTTAATACTGCGCAGTATCAGTCAAACATTCCCAATACTGCCCAAGGCCGAAGATCTATACATAATAATTAAATGCATTGCAAATAGTAATAATATGAATCCTTTATATTACTGTATTTCTATTCATGTTTTTATTTTTTGTATATTCCCTTTAATGGGGACAATTGTTGATTATCATGCCGTAGTGTTAGAGTGGTAGTGCGATATAGGCCACAAAGGGCTCCGAGCTAGATGGGGCGCAGAAATAGTCATCTTGAAAACAATGTCAGCCTCTGGACCAGACATAGGTAGTCTACTGTCCGCGGCTTAAGTTGTTTGATGACCCGCAGTACTCTCTCTCTCTCTCTCTTTGAACTATCTTATGGTAACGAGCCAAGACTTAGTCCCTTAGGGCTCGTGAGATGGAACCAGCTGTATCTCTCAACTCCTGGAGATTGCCCTAAAGCATGGTGGCCACCGGGCTTCCCGACTCATCCAGCCTGAACTCGCGTGCAGCAAATGAACTACTATGTCCTCTTCCTCTCCGCAGTGGCGACAACGGGAGTCGTATGCAGGTCTCATGTTCCAAAATTAAGCACCAATCGGATAATATCCAGTGCGAAACTGACCTATTAGGGCTTGTTCGTCTCTTCGAAGCCTCCACGGATCGGTTTTGGAAGGTCGCTCCAAATTCTTCCTCAACTCTCGCCCTGTGGTTCCGTTATCCCAACTCGAAAGCCTTACTGTTTGTTCAAGGGTGCGTAGCTTGGCAAGAATGGACTCATGCTTCTCCTCTGATAAACTCTTAGAGTCATCGGTCATTCCGGACTTTGCAAGGTCATTGGCCCTTTCATTCACAGGAACATCTGTGTGGCCTGCGATCCACTGCAGCACTACTTCCACACTGTGTCTGTTCATGAGTTGTTGGACACTATGGCTTCTAGTCATTGCAGCCATTTCTCAGCTCCCAGTAAAGCTTGGAGAATAGAGCAGTAATCTCCCCTCCTTTCATTTACATCGCTAACGTTAACATTTAATTTATGATATTTCATATTAAACAAATAATCAATTAATCTACTTTTATTAAGGCCCTTCAATAAAATTTAAGAACGCATTGTAGCTATTCAGTGGTTAAAAATTTAAATATGTTATAGTTCGTCATATATTTCACACTGCTCTACGAAATGTAATAAAACTCTTTGTGTTTATCTTATATGAACATGAAAAGTTCTAGTTGATGAAATTAGAAATTGTAAGGACAATGTCTGGCCTATAAATGATGTACTGGCACACATACCAGCTGCAAATCAAGAACATCTGCTGTGAATGGACTGTGTAGGAAGTAACTGTAGTGTATGGTCTTATTTCAACATATGTCAGAGTACGCTGGATGTAACTTTTATATCTGGAGCAGCCAATTTAGTACCTTTATTTTATTTAATGTGTTGATGTAATTAATTGACGAGCAATAAAGAATAAACAGATAAAATACCTAAAGATGAAAGTAGGTTTTTGTTTATAAATAAATATGTATAACCATAAAGTAATTTTAGTACACATAACAGAATGTATTGTTAAATTAACACTTATTTTCTTTGTTTTGTTTTCATATTGCTGGATATCAAAGTTGAAAATTATGGTAAGTCATAAAAATTAAGTTTGCTTAGTAATAATACACCAATTACTGGGTAATTTAATCTAAATAAGATGTGAAATATGGCGCTTTGTTGTTTGTAATAAAATAAAAAGCTCTAAAGAAATACTTTTATCTTATTAAGTAAGTGTACATCTAACCTCCAATTATTTGTTTGTTAATTGTGTTTGTTTGTTTTTGGTAAAACAAGACATATTTTCAAGATTTATTTTCTGCATGCATTTAATAAATGTACAAGATCTGTGATTTTGATGAATGACTTTAACTGTATATCAATTTTTGTTTCATTGACACTCGACCAAATAGCTACAACATTTCACTTAACCAAAAGGACCATTTATCGCGTCAATATAAAAAAAAACAGACCGATAAATTAGTTTTATCTATCATAAAATTTTATTATATTTATTAGTCCCAGTATTGTCGCTTTTTTAAATATTTTTTATGACACCAATGTATTATTACTTGATATATTATGAGCTAGCTGTACCCGGCCACACGTTTCCGTGCCTAAGCCCTGTGTAATGTAATTTTTGAGAAAGCCCTTGTTTCTAATTCTGTTTATTAAAAGAAAACAGACAAATTTTAGAAAAAATAATTATCAATCATTTAAAACTATTACAAAGGAGAATGGAATCTCATTAGAGAATCCTAGTTTCTCAATGTGTAATGTTTATTAATGCAGTGCTTTTGGATGTACTTTGGGGTTATGATTAATAGCGCGAATTCTGTTTACATGTTTAATTAAAAAAATACGGAAGAAATAATATACACTGACAACAAAAAAATTTTTTTTTTTTAAATCGTCCAGAGTTTTCCATTTTTTTGCGGATCAACAGCTGACGATTTTTTCCGTTTTACTCAAGTAATAAAAGTCAACGTGTTCAAATTCATTCAGTTTTTTTTACTAACTCCACCAAATTTGATAAGTTTAATTATCATAATATTAGTATCACAATGAGCGTTACGTGAAACAAAAGTTAAGAGTTCAAGGCATAAATCGGCGTTTCTTCGAATCCCGTGTGTGAGGAGGTCCTGATGGAACCTTTCTCCCTGCTCATCGACGTGAGGTTTTCAGGAAACTTCTCCATGTGTGAGAACATGAAGTGCAACTTTATACTCATCAAACATCCGAGATTTTGGAAGCCCTCTATCATGCTGCTGATGAGTCTGGCGTGGTTTGCTGCCTTCATTTTCCCCAGGAAGTTGTTCACCACCTGCACAAACGATTTCCAAGCGGCTCACAAGAGTGTTCGTGGAGTTGTGGAACTCTGTGTCCTTTATGAGCTGCCGTATCTGTGGGCCGTCGAAAATGCCGGCCTTCAGCTTCTCAATGGTCAGTTGAGGAAATGCTCGGCACATGTAGTTGAACCACCTCTCATCCTTGTCCAGCGCTCGCGTAAACTGTTTCATTAACCCAAGCTTCCTGTGTAGCGGTGGGATCAATATTTTCTCCTGGTCAACAAGAGGTTCGTTTATGATGTTTCTCACCCCAAGTACTAACTGCTCTTGCGCCGGCAACTCTTTCTTTACATAGTGCTGGGCTCTGTCGCGACTGTCCCACATACATGGGTACTTCGTGAACTCGCACTGCTGACCAAGTAGAAAGTTCACCATCTTCAAGTCGTCGCAGATGATCCATTGGTGCTGCTCATATTGGATTTTGTCGAGCACATACTTCACTGCTTCATATGTCTCTTCAAGAGTTGTGGAGTGCGCAAGAGGAATTGAGGCGAGCTGGCTCCGTTGTGGAGAAGTACACACTTTAAAGAGCGCTTGCAGCTGTCAATGAAGAGTCTCCAATCTCTCTGATCGTATTGACGACCGCCGAGTTTTTTCAAGAAGACCGGCGACATCTTGGTAGTACACAAGGTCTTCCTCCTGGCAGAAGTATCCTATGTATTCCTCATGCCTTCTACGGAAGAAAGTGATACGCGCGTACTTGCCAAGTAGATTTTTCTCTTTGAGTCTGGGGGCCAACATCTTGGAGGAATTATTCGACAAGCTGAGATCCCGAACCAGATCATTAAGCTCAAATTGTGAGAACGGCTGCGGAGCATCTTGTGAGTCATACTCCACTTCTTTATCTCCTCCCTCGTCTAAAGTGGTGGCTTAATCGTCGCTGTCAGAAAGATCTCTGAACGCTGGTACAGGAATTTAAAAGAAATATTTTACGATACTGTTAATTAAAACAAAATACTGACGAACTATTAGTTTGCACACGGCGGATTGGTTTATTTTTAAACAAATACTTTTAAAACCATTGGTGAAGAACTTTCTGAGAAATGATTAATAGCGTGAATCCTGTTTTTATTTATATAGAATATAAAATATTGTTTTTACATATTAAACGAGAATCATTTATACACATAATTTTTCAGCATTTATCAATGAATTGAAACAGAATTTGAACATTATATTTCCTTTGGAACCTGAGAAGAGGATCGACAGTATACAATGGTATGTTACATTCATGGGGGGATTGAACAATGATTATTATGAAATAACATTGCAATCTGTAACTAAATATATACATACTGGTGATTTAACCATTAAAAAGACTGAAGATGATATGAAACGCTTGTTTGAAAAATTGTATGGGAGAAGTGATGGAGGAAATGCAAGCCAACCAATGAATGCTGGGGGATCATCTTTTTACAGTGAATCTCTTATGGCGATGGTCGCAGCAGAGTTCTTTAAGGCTACACTATTAAAAGTACGCACTATTTTTTTATTGTACTGCCTGTAAATAAATTATTTTTTCATAAACAAAATGATTAACAACAAAATAAACACAGAAATTTAAACATTTTAAGCGTTATCAATATGTATACATTTTAGCATACTTTATGTATAAAATATGTATATAAAATATGTATATAATGAATAAGAATCGTATATTTACCAACCTAAATTTCTTCCTAAGACTGAGATAGATCTTGCCCAGGATCCTGGAAGCAAGCCAGATTTCATTCTCGACCTACTAGGTAGTGAATGTAAAGCTGAAGTCACCCGCATTGGTCATCATTTTGCAGCCTTTAATTTTAAACTAAAAATTAAGGTCGAGGATGTGCTAAATTTACTTGGGAAAAAAGTTGGAAGTAATGAAAAGTATACATTATAAATTAAGACAATATTATTAGTACTTATAATAAATATCTTACATAAATTTCTTTTAATGAAGGAGGTACACCGAGAAAAAATATTCTTTTTAGAATGTCATTTCAAAATGGAATCAAATTGAAACCAAACGTCTGCAAATTTTTATACGGCACAATTTATTTCTTATTTATTTTCAAACCCAGTAGGGGCATATTAATTTTCGTTTTCACAAATATGCTAAATTGAATGTATAATGTGTGTAAAAATCAGCATACAATAACAGTTCATTTTTTTCATTGATAGTGTAATTGTTCAATAAAAAAATGACCTAAAAATACAGTAGCATGTAACTTTTTAAGTATAATATCTTTAAAGCGAAATAGGGTACTGCTAAGAAATGTAACATTTTAAAATTTAATGAAAGACAAAACATCTAGTGTATGATGATGCTAGATTTCATCATTAAATGATAGTTCGCCTTTTAATTATTTTAAGAAAATTGTCTGATTCATGATAACTTTGAATTGAAATATATTTAAACTGAAACAAGATATTGAATAGAGCATGCACATATTTAGAAACGAGAACCAGTAAATTAGTTTTGATCATAAGGAACACATTTTTTAAAGACCTAATATAAGCCTTACTTGTTATCGCAATATAAAAAATGCAACTTAAAACAATACCTTGTTTAAAAAATAATTATTATTTTCAATAAGTGCACATTTAGCAAAAATAAAATTAAGTAATTGAAATTAATCATCAATACATATTTTACTATATAAAGTTACAAAAAAAACTGTCAAACTGTCTTTTTTCAATATTTTTTGCTGGTTGCGCCACTGGGTACACGTACACAAAATTACATGGGGAATGTTCTTAAACAGGTTTCGTTCCATCTCAATGTGTACTTTAATTGTAATTAATTATTTTGGATATCAAAGACATGAAAATTGGCAAACTTTTACCCCGATTTCAGGTTTTACGAGTTTCTCTCCCACATAGCTAACTTACTATAAATATGATTGGTACGGGGAACCAAATATCACATTACTTACTACATTATTACATTCCATTCCTTCATCCATAGGAATTGTCATCTTTTGCTACAGTCATGCCTAAGAGAGAGAGAGAGAGAGAGAGAGGGGGGGAGAGGGAGGGAAAGAGGGAGGGAGGGAGGGAGGGAGAGAGAGGGGGAGGGAGGGAAAGAGGGAGAGAGAGGGAGGGGAGAGAGAGGGAGGGGAGAGAGAGGGAGGGAATGAGGGAGGGAGGGGCAAAGCTGAGTACTTGCAACTAGTTTTAAAATATGCCACAACAACTCTCAATAATGTGATTACTGTAAAATGTCAATTAATTATAATTTCTTTCAAATATTAAATTTAAGAAATAAATCAAATGAATTATGAAAATGAAAATGATACATATAAACTCAAATGAATTACAAAGTTAAAAAAGTTAAAATTTTAGGGGGGGCAGACTGGAAATTCAAGGGGAGGAGGGGGGTGGCGCCGCCACCCCTTAAAAGTTTTAGGGGGGCTGCTGCCCCCTGCCCCCCCCTGCTCCGCCGCCAGTGGCTAACTGTTACGTAGAAATAGATTTAGCGACAACCCCAATTTTTTAGATTAAATTTTTACTTTATTCCAATGCCTATAAGATCAAATTTATTTATATTTTACATTTATCTTTTAAACGATAGAATATGTATTATGGTAGATTTCCTGAATATTTTATAACTTTATTTTTGCTTTGTTTAACCAATATGTTTATTTTAATTTCATGACTGACCTATGTACCTCCCTCAATTTGTTAATTTTTATATAAAATATTACCAGTATTATGAACAAAAAATTTCATGGATATCTTGATTTGATTTTCTTCAGTTTTAATAGATCATTCAAAATATTACTAATGTATTTAATTTTGAAGTTCATAAAATGTACAAGGCAAGTAATATTTTATTTTATCTAAATGCAGAATTCGACCAGGATCAAGATACAGTCAACTTTCTATTCGTCCTTTGTCAGGAAAAACACTACAGTGACATTGCTGAAAATATTTATAAAGACAGATACAAAGACCATAAGCATATTATTGCCTTTCTACTAACAGTACAAAATGCTGATTTCATATTTCAAAATACGTCATCTACAGAATGAAGTAGCATCTTGGATTGAATTATCATTGTTCACTTTCTTTATTAACTTACAACAATGCTTGTATGTTTATATATATTTAAAATAACGCATAAATCTCTGTATGAGCTAATAAATAATATCAGATAGTAAAAATATGTTTATATTTAATACAAATAATGACAAAAAAGCTGTTTTACGAAACTCAAGTACATAGTACATAGACAGTAACGAATGCCTCCAGGTTATTTGTTTACTACTTAGTGTATTAAAAAGTCGTTGACTCTGGCTTCTCTCACAATGGAAACACAAATCCGTGCAATGTATTTTCAGTAAGTTTATTGAGCAACTACTGTACAGTCTCTTTTTTTCGGATATCTTTATTTTTACATGAAATATATTAGTATTCATAGGTGAATTCGGTGGGAGGGGGGGGGCTTTGGAAAAATGTCACAAAGTCGTTACAATAAAACTGAACTAAATTTTCTGAAAGTTTATTACATTGAAGAAAATGTACATATATCAAACATAAAAAAGAAATATATCTGCAATTATAACTGATTACATTATTGTATTTTTTTAAATAATGATTTCAGTGTCGAACAGCTACTATACTAATACAATAAAGTATTAAAAAATAAAATACACTGATACAGAAATAATATTGTAATTTTATTTTAAACTATTTATTTTGAATCAAAAATTGCAAACGTCTTGGTATTTGTCCTAATCGATTGATAACATTTTTTTTTATTTTTTTTATACTCATCATACAAAGACCAGATAAACGATTATCACCAGTTGTTGAGCGTAGCCACGTTTTTACGTGTCTTAGAGTGCTAAATGATCCGTCGATTGTGCATGTTGTTCTTGGGAGAGCCAATGCTGTCAAAAAAGCCAATTTAATCATGGGAAAAAAATGGTTTCATGTCAAACCTCACATGGAGTCATTGTTACGGTTTATTCCCCTTTACTAGTTTTATTTTTTCCATATATCATACCAGGTTTCACTCTACTTGATTAAATTGTCAAACGCAAAATATTCAGCTATGGCCCTGGCTTGATCCTTAAATGCGAGTCTTTCTAGTTTTGTCATCAAAAAGGGACAAAACTAAAAGGGAAAATGAAGGTTTATTTTCTACACAAAAACAAGTTTCCAGTTGATATATCATAATACAATCAAGATATGATATAAAACATTATTCTAAAATAATCATACGGCAAATCAACTTTGAATTTTCCCTGTCCATTTGTCTTCCAGGTTGTCGTGGAGGTTGAACACCTTTTGTAACTCTAAAAATGTCCTTATACCTCTCATTACAATTTTGTCGATCAACAGCCAATGTCATCAACAATTCTTCAATGTATTTTTGTACTGCTGGTAAATCTGAGTGCACTGACTGCTATTTTTGGGTCACAGCTTCTAGCTTTGATGAACATTTTTGTATAGTAAATAAACAAACAACAAATGTAGGTGTTCTTACAGCAAAAATGAACGGATGTGCAACTTGTTTGCTTTTTCTAGATTGTTCTAAATATTTCAGTTGTTTAACAAATTCTGTCACATTTCCAGCTAAAATCCGCAAGCTTTCATATGTATGTGTCCATCTAGTTTCACATAGCAAAGAAACATTTGGAACTAGTTTTCTTTGCTGATTACGTTCTCGGAAAAACACTATAATTAACTTAATTGTTTATATTGTGTTTCGTACAACATTCACATTATTTAAATTGTTCAAGACAACATTTAAATTATGTGAGCTGTAATGTACAAATGCTGCTTGTTACGGGTCCTTATAATGAAGATACTTGTAGAAGGTGTAATAATTCAGACAAGACAAATCACGAAGTTAACTCCAGTGAAGTAACATCAAACAATCATTTAATTCTTGAACATAAACATTTGTACCAAATGACGTATACACTAAAGTCTACAATAAACTACAAGATGGCGGAATGACGCCATAGCTACTGCGGTGGGCAGAGCCTACCGAATTGCGTCATCAAGCTTAGGCTATACTATTTCTCCACATTCCTCCCCTCTAACTAAGCATGATATAGTCATGTAAAACCCAATACTAATGCTGACAAAAGGAAGCTACATGAAACAATGTTCAATCATAGAACAAATCCAAATTATCATAACAACAAAATAGATTATACAATGATTAATCAAATCAATATTGCATTGAATTATAAATCAATACATGTAAACAATATAATAAATAGCATCAATCATATAGGTATAAACATATTGAATTAAATTAAAATTAATCATCATTTTTTTTTCTTTTTCGTCACTAATATTTATTATTTTATTATATTTTTTTGCTATGTGACTTGTTAATTTTTTTTTTCTTTTTATGTCACTTATTATTCCATTCAATTTAATATTTTTTTCATGTGACTTTTGTTTAGTTTTTTTTTTTCCATTTCACTGGTTATTCTTTTTTTTTTTCAAGTGACTTCTCTTTTTTTCATCATAATCAACAATTATTATTAAATATCATTATGTCATAATATACACATATATATGCAAACATGCCATCATATAAACATATAATACATGTAACGGTACACAAGATTTCTTACTGCCAGGACATAGTTTGGTTAAGAAAAATGATTAAAATCTCTCCAATAAACTACAAGAAGGCGGAATGACGCCATAGCTACTGCGGTGGGCGGAGCCTACCGAATTGCGTCATCAAGCTTAGGCTATACTATTTCTCCACACTGCTTTTGGGTATTTTTTCGAATAATGCTTGGACTCCTCCTTTACCTGCCATTGTAGAACATCCGTCGTATCCGGTAACTTTGACAAACAAGCTTTGTTATATCTAATCCAAATTCTAATGAATTTGTAATAATGGTGTTGGTTAAACCTTCAGCTGTTCTATAGAAACTGCTTTGGCTTCCAATAATACAACAAAATTGCTTGCATCTTCATGAGAGCTTTGTATGTGGCTACGTGCATCTTCGTTAATCCTTTAAATTTTGAGCATGGTTTGATGACAAATGACCCCTGAACTCTTCGAATTACTTTTGCGGAAATAAAACGAATTTTTTGCAAAAGGCGCCTTTTAACATTTGCGAGTATACAAGTCACGGCGAATAGTATGATAACCACACATATCTAATAATATTCCATCACTGTCAGCTCTAAAATAATACTTTTTATCAGGGGTCCAACAATCACGAATCAGCTGGAATTTCAAACAATTAGAAACGTTGTGTGGCAATACATAATTTCCAATTTAGGAAATGAAGAAGTGACAGCGACACTCAAATTAGAAATAGTTGCTTCAGTTGTGTCTGGCTGTTGAACTTGTCCTGTTGTCCTCAATGCCAATGATAAGTCAAATGCTGCAGACGCCCCACAATCTTCTAATAACGGCATTTCGGAATCCCCCGATTAATCTATTTATCGTTTTCTTGAGCCTGTAAAAATATTTATGATATCCATATTTTTATATTAATTTTATTTTTGAATGTAGGAATTAGTTTAGTATAAATTAAAAAATTCGAAGTCCTAATCAAGTTATAGAAGGCCACATTAAAAATAAAATAAATTAAAATTAGAACCTTCTTGTGCTTATCAAAATGTTTGAATTTCAAATGCATTTATTTATGTCAATAAAAATAATTAATGTTATACTTAACTAGAATTTAAATGAAAAATGAACCTGTATGCACTGGCGTAGCGATTATTCGCTCCCGAGGCAAAATACCTTTTTAGCGCCCCACACTTGAAAACCATATAATATTATATGTAAAATCTACAAACGGCACCTTATGAGAGTAGCGCCCTGGGCATGATGCCCCCTTTCTCCCGCCTCAGTACGCCACTGTCTGTATGACATTGTCAGTTTAATTACAAAACGTGTATTTGTGCCCCCCCCCTGGAAAAATTTCTATCGACGCTCATGTTAATATTACGAGTATTTTTGTCATCGACAAATAAAACAAGCAATTTAAGTCTTTTCCGTTTCGGATAAAGGACATTATAGAGCATTTTCGTGTACACAGTGGCTACGGTTACACCGGACGAAATCCGTATTTTTGTTCCGGGTTACAGCTATAGATAGTATTGCTCCACGCGTATGGGTTTTGATAAATAGAGAGGGAAGTAATCATGTTGAATAGCTGTTACAAAAATAAATAATGCTTACGCCCCTTTGGTTAGCTTTTATTATTTATATTTAAAATATAAGCAAAAACGGTACATAAGAAACTCTTATATTTTGGCCCTGGGAGGTCACATCGCGAAATGGTTTTTTGATTACACATGGCAGGCCAAGACCTACAAAATGATAAATACATCATGGGTCTAGGACTTATGGTTGCTGAGATTTAGGGCGCTACTTTGTTAATATTGCTTATATAGTAAAAAACGGTACTTTATAAGCCCCCTTTTACGGCCCTCAGAGGTCAGATCGCGAAATGGACCAAAGTGTTTTCTTGGCAGGCCAAGACCTACAAAATGATATATACATCATGGGTCTAGGACTTATGGTTGTTGAGATCTAGGGTGATGACGGACAGACAGACAGACAGACAAAACGGGGACAATAGAGCATTTTTCGAAAATGCTCTAAAAAGGGGAATAATATATTAGTAAATTAGGTTGCGCTAATTTTTTTAATTTCTGTTACATACAAAATTGTATGCTGGTTGGTTTTTAACTTGTTTTTTCCTTTGTCTCAATGAAGAAAATAAACCATAAAAGACATACAATTTCACCGGTAATGATAATTGCAATTTTAGATCAACATCAAAATGTTAGAAGATCGTTTGCTATTATAACTGTTATTTTATTTTGGCCAAGCCACTACTCGAGACATCAAGAAAAATGCTGTCGCATTTATGAATTCTCTCATTTCTGGTACTCTAATAAGTGACATATTGGCGTCATATCAAGAGATGAGCTGTTAGAAAGATCTTAAGAAAAATCACTATAGGTGTATTTGTTGTGTATTTTTTTTTTATTTTTTAATTCAGGAAAAAAAAACTATCAAAACCTGCGAACAAAGTTAAATATTGTATTAGAATATGGTGAATTTTAAAAGTAATCCTTTTTACTTTTATTGCTTGCAAACTTCTTTATGCGTTTATTGTGTACATTTATTTATTTATTTTGTTTAGAGTTTAGAAATATGAGATTTAGTCAATTGAAAGAACATTTCTCTTTTGTTACAAGGCTATGCAGTCGTTTTTACGTGATTTGAATTTAGCAATTTTGCATAACGCATCTCCCACAAAAATAGACCTTACATGCATGTACATCTTTATATACAGAAATGTACAGACGAAATACATAACTTCCTTCTTGTAATGTGTTTATACACTGTCTACGTCTGGTCCCTACTCTACTCAATCATAATCTCACTCATACCACGTCATGACCTCAATGGTTGGCAGCATGGCGCTTATTCATAAATAACTAAATGAATAAATACATTGCTGAAAATATTTCAAAATATACCATCTGTATATTTATGTCGTTGTATCAGAGATACAATTTTAAAAATTCATATTTTCAATAAAACCCTACCGACGATCAGGGCCGCCTGGATGGGTGGAGGGGGGCACAAATACGTGTCATTATTATTGTTCGTCTATTGATAGAGTCACTACTTATCCACTAAATGAGCACGTAAGATATTAATTAATCTAAGCGTTGGCTAAAATACATGCTGTATAAAGATTGAGTCGTTTTCTAAGTTTCTTCGAGACTCTAGGTCTACATAAACCTTGGGAGGACTTAACAATGTACTTGTCGAGGCACGAGGCAAAGTAATTTGTTGGGGCTCCTAGGCTGACCACTTGCAAATGTTGATCACTTAATAATATATGAAAGCCTAGTTTACCTATCTATTTAATTAGCTCAGTGTATTGATGATTGATGTTTATTTAGTTCTACAGTATATAGATGATTGATGTTTGTTTAGTTCTACAGTATATAGATGATTGATGCTTGTTTAGTTCTACAGTATATAGACGATTGATGTTTGTTTAGCTCTACAGTATATAGATGATTGATGCTTGTATAGTTCTACAGTATATAGATGATTGATGTTTATTTAGTTCTGCAGTATATAGATGATTGATGTTTGTTTAGTTCTACAGTATATAGATGATTGATGTTTATTTAGTTCTACAGTATATAGATGATTGATGTTTGTTTAGTTCTAATATGGAAATTAAAACTACTTTTACCAATTCCTTCAGAGGTCAGCCCTGTAGAATAGTCTGTTCACCTAACCAGGCAGCTCCTGCATTTTATTATCAACAAGTCAAGAGCTAATAAACATTATTCTCAGACAGCTGAATTACTTGAACTATTGGTTCATTGGTAATATATTCTTGGCCTTTTATCATGTTGCCATTGCAAGCAATGTCACTCATGTTCAAAAATGTTGCTCTGCTATGTTAAAGACATTATGATTACATTAACAACTGCTTCGTGGAAATTGTCATCTTGTTAATTTCAAATATTGTAAATTCTTTGAGGCTCTTCGTGTCCATTGAAAACTTTAGTATTTCTCGTTTTATCATGCATTGTCCTACTTGTGTGTTGTATGAATCAAGGGTGTGATATTTGTATTAACTGTAAACTAGATAGTTCAAACCAATTACACTTTCTAGCTGACCACGGGTGACTACATGTATGTATCCCTGCAGAGCGTTTCTTAAATATTTAGGGTTTCTAATCGGAGTCTTTCAGAGACGTTTGGGGTCTAGTTAAAAGGGGCCCATCTCGGAGCTAGACGTAATTAAAAAAAAATTGTAGTGCCACCTGTTTAATATGAGAGTATTGGGTAGTTACCTCATTAGTCTATTTCTAAGAATGACTCTCTGTGTATGTATGTTTATAAGAGTGTATTTATGTATGTGTATGCTTATAGGCATATTTTGACGGTAAATGTATTAAATGTTGTCATTGCATTTCATTAAATGTAATAAGATGTTTTTAGATGTTTATTTAATTTTTTTTTCACTTACTTTTTGTATATTTTTGTGTATAATTGGGAATTAAAGGTGTAATCAAAATCCATTGGCCTGGACTTATAAAAAAGAAAAAACTGACTTTCTCTTTGTGGGTGTTCTGTTGAAAAAATAAAGAATACATCAACAGACTACATCACTAGGATCGGCCGTCTGCCATTATATTAAATAGTTGTCTGATTATAAAATAAGTGCGAGATAACATTTAATTTGTTGGGATTTGTTTCTCTAGGGTATTGTTATTGTTTACGTTCCTTTTTTTGTATAGATCTTTGAAATAGTTACCATCATAATGTTCCACAATTTTTTTTCCACATAAAATATTTCCTTACAAGAATTACAAATCGCAACTATAATTGTTCACATTATATAAGGGCAGTCAGCCAACCCCAGTGTACAATCTGTTACCTATAAATTTATCTTGCATGAAAGTTTTTTTCGCCACTACATAAATTCTTAAATGATGTTAACTCTACCATACAATACTGTTCAAAAGTTGCTATTAAATGTCAGACATTAGCCAATCAGCAAACATAGGCCGTAACATATAGGCTATACAGTAGTATAGGAAAGGTACTATGGGTTGTACGGCCACACATCGGCCGTAACATACATACAGTAGAATAGGAAGGGTACTATGGGTTGTACAGTCACACATCGGCCGTAACATACATACAGTAGAATAGGAAGGTTACTATGGGTTGTACTAGGGAGGGGTGCCGAAAGAGCGCTGTAAATTTATTTGCACTTTTCAGATTGAGAGGAGGGGGCCAAAGTATGTAACTCACACAGGGCACCCCAATATTTAGCTACGGCTCATATAAATATATATATATATATATATATATATTAGGGCTGCTGATTAAACTGCGTTAATTTGCGATTAACGCGTCAAAATAATTTTGCGATTAAATTTTTAACGCAACACCTAAATGCGTTAATTTTACCAAAATGATGAAAGCTCACCAAAAACGATAAATAACAGAATGTTTCTCAACAATTTAAAGTTATGGTCCATTTAGTTATTAAGTAGATCTACCACCCCAATCTGTCGAAATTCGCTCACACCCTAACCCCCAGGTATATCGACAAAAGCCCCACTTGTAATTGTAAAATGAAGATAAGTAAACCTCCTGCTCCCGACCCTGTTTGATGTAAAAAGAGAAAAGTTTCATTTACTAGTTTACATTATATACTATAATGTATTGGTGGAAGTACAACAGTGTATTGTTGAAGGTAAAAAAAAAAAGTGTACAATGAACCCGGTTATAATTAGATTTTTAAAAAAATGAGATGTTATAAATTTTGTATCATTCTTTTTTGCAGATAATTTTGTATCGCATTTGGATAATACAGCATCTTGCTTGTCAAGTCTGCAGCAACTAATATTTCCATATACATGACACCCATAATTAGTGTCTAGACAGTGCCTAGACATGGTCCAGACTAGGCTATGCACACAATGTACAGTAGACAGTGGTTGTATATTTCAGAATAATTGTGACACTGAGTTAAATTGTATATAGAGCTGTTGATTTGCTGCAATTAGAGCGTAATTAATGCCTTAAAAATATGTGATTACATTTTTAACACAAACACCTAAATGCGTTACATTTTACCAAAATGTTAGCATTTCAGAGTTGCAGAAAATAATCAGTAAATAGCCCAATTCTATAACCAGATCAGACTACATTTTTTAAAAAAGCAAGAAAAAACACCCGAACACAGAAACTGTCACGTTTACACAAATCACAGCAATATGACCTTGAAACAATAGGATTGTCATTTCTTAACTCTAATTTATGACCTTGAATACCATTAGTGAACATCATTCTGTAGACGCGTGCATTATAGTTCGGAACGTGCCATCGTTTGGAAACGGGAAAGAGGGGGTAAGGTGGTTGGGAAGCAATAAAGTAACTGCATCTTTGTGGAGGGAGAGAGAGGCTGCTAAGTGTCAAAAATGACATTGGGTTGGGCGAGGAGGGAAAATAAGAAAAAACGCGTTAATAATAAGGGAACAAGTACATTCTGGCTATACTATTATTTAAAGGAAGAAAAAGGAACAAATGACGTGTTGTATTTTTTTTTGGGGGGGGGGGAGTGGTGGGGGTAGGTGCGGTAGTGGAGGGTAGGGTTAACAAGACATTCGCTTGGCGAATATGACAGGGAAGGGGGGGGGAAACAGCGGTTGACATACGTCATTAGTTGGGAAACAATGGAACGAGAAAAAACATGTTCGGCAGTGATGTTAATTTAAAAAGAAAACAATGCGCATCACGTGATTAATACATGTCGATAAACCGGTCTCAATAACTATATCAATAGACATATGTGCAAATGTTTAATAAATCTTTTTAAATTAATTATACCTCTTTTGTAATATTTGTCATGCAAAAGTAAATTAAACTGACTTGTTTGTTATGCCAATATTATGCAATGGTATTACTACATACTAGTTTGAATACAAACAAATGTATTATATTGTGCCGATTAAAATGTGCGTTAAAATTTTTAATCATGCGTTAATTTCGATCAATTTTTTTAATCGAACAGCAGCTCTGATATATATATATATATATATATATATATATATATATATATACCTGTGTGTGTGTGGAGAAATAGTATAGTCGAAGTTTCATGACGCAACCCGGTGGGCTCCGCCCACCATAGTATCTATGGCGTCATTCCGCCATCTTTTGTTGTAGTTTATTGTGAGTTCTAGTGCTGTATACGTCATTCTGGTAGAATTGACAGATACTAAACTGACACTGGGGAGCACATGCTTTGTTTTATTAGTCTAGCATTGGGCGTCGAGATATATGGAAGCATGTTAATAGTATTTTTTGTACTCTTCCTGAATTCACCTTCATATGTCAGTTCATGTTCAAGAATTAAATACTATTATTATTGTTACTTCATGTAAATGACGTTATTGTATGAACTGATTTACAATGAGAACTCAATTCATGTCCATGGTTCATGTGATTTTTGACGACACAATAACATATAAACAGAATAAATCCAATGAATAATACTTGTTAACAATGAACTTAACTGATTATCTATACTTCTGATATGTACTCCAATACTCTCTTAATACTCAACTGAACTTCTGAACTCAAATGACTTCACTGACTCGATTGACTCAATTTCTTTCCTTTTCTCAACTGAACATCGTCTTTATATAATTTCCTTCCATCCAACTCGAACATTCCACATCACTCTGTCTCTCACTCATTTAGACAATACAAATTACAAATAAACAACATATTTATTTTCTATAAATATCTAGAATCTTGACCCCGTGACCACATGTTGACCTGGTTGGCCAAGCTCCAAATATACACACACACCTGTGTGCGCTTTACTCATAACTATACCATGACACTTCAACTGGAGTCGACTTCGTTTATATGTGTTGACTGAAATTCCTACATCTACAACCATTGTAAAATTATTGTGTACGTAATATTTTAAAGAAGACCCCGCAACAATATGTATATGTTTGTTTAATTCTACAGTATATAGAGACACCTTCAGATACCTGAAATGAAAAGCCACAAGACACGGGGGACGAGTGATTTAAAAACAACTGGGATGTGTCCCTGGTAAACAAGGACGTCAAACTGCCGTAGATAAATACAGAAATTTCACAAAGGAAAAATAATTTGTTTTTCAGGTCTTTGCTCAAGTTCCCGATATATCTCCCGTTTTGCATCCATGGCCATTTGTTTATATTTAATTTCACGATAAGACAAAAGGAATATATACATGAATATATTTAGCACTATATATAGTTCCACTTTGGATTCTTTTAATAAAATACAACCTCCTCACTCGAGGGTAACAGAACACTTCTTTCCGGAAAACATAAAAACCCGGATCTACAGTTAGTTATATAAAAACTGTGATCCGGACAAATGTTCAAAATAATACCGTTTTAATACCTTTTCATTTTAGTAATTCAGATTAATATACTTAATACTTATAATATACCTTATCTCTATACTTATAAGAGGCATTTGATGTCTGTCTGTCTGTCTGTCTGTCTGTCTGTCTGTTCCCTTATAACTCAAGATCCAGATAACAAAATAATGTGAAATTTGTTACACATACACATAATTACATGGGGAAGGTTATAGGACAGGTTTCGTTTCATCTCGATGGGTAGTTTAATTGTAATTATTTTTTTTTTATTTTAGTATTTTACTATATTAAAGTAATCTCGACGGCGCCATAAATAAAATTCCTCTGTGACGTCATTCCCAGATGATCGAATAGAACTTGCGCGCAGGTGCTGTATTGTGCCTTTGTGATGCAAAGAATTGTTGTTGTTTTTTCATGCTTCCCGATTTGTACAGTTTGAGGAAGGTAAATGAATGAGGAATGATTTTAGAAGAAGTGTGAAGCCATAATATTATGTGTATATATATATATATATATATATATAGAGAGAGAGAGAGAGAGAGAGAAAGAGGGGAGGGAGAGAGATAAAGCGAGAGAGAGTTGATAGGGGGAGAGAGGAAAGGGTGGTTGGAGGGAGGAGGGTGGGAGGGGGAGGGAGGGGAAGGGGGAGGGAGGGGGAGAGGGAGAGGGGGAGAGAGAAGGGGTGAGGGAGAGAGAAACGGAGGGAAGGAAAAAGAAAGGAAGGGAGGGAGAGGGGGAGTAGGAAGGGAGATAGAGCGGAGGGGGGGAGAGAGAGAGGGTGGGAGAGAGGGAGGGATAGAGATAAAGAGAGGGGGCAGGGAGGGAGAGAGAGAGGAAACTAGGGTGGAAGGAAGGGGGAGGGAGAGAGGGGAATGGGAGAGGGAGGGATGGAGAAAGAAGGGAGGGAAGGAGGGAGGATGGGAGAAGTGGGAGGGATGAGAGATAAAGAGTGAGAGGGGGACAGGGAGGGAGAGAGATGGAAGGAGGAAGGGAGGAATCGGGAGAGAGGGAAGGAGAGGGATGGAAAGGGGGGAGAGAAGGGGGTGGAGAGAGGGAGAGAAGGAGATGGGAGAGGGAGGGGGAGGGAGGGAAAGGGAGAGAGGGGAGGGAGGGAGAGAGAGGAAGGGAGAGAGGGGGTAGGACGAAAACAAAAGGTAAACAGAAAATCTCGACGGCGCCATAAATAAAATTCCTCTGTGACGTCATTTCCCGATTCGAATAGAACTTGCGCGCTGGTGCTGTATTGTGCCTTTGTGATGCAAAGAATTGTTGTTTTTTTATGCTCCCTGATTTGTACAGTTTGAGGAAGATAAAGGAATGAAGAAGGATTTTAGAAGAAGTGTGAAGCCATAATAATAAGTATATATATATATATATATATATATATATATTATATATATATATATATATATATATATATATAGAGAGAGAGAGAGAGGGAGAGGGAGGGAGAGAGATAAATAGAGAGAGAGGGGGCAGGAGGAGAGAGAGAGGAAAGGAGGGTAGGAGGGAGGGAGGGAGGGGAGAGTGGAGGGAGGGGGATGGGAGAGGGAGTAGGGGGAGATGGAGAGAGAAAGGAAGGGAGAGAGGGGGTAGGGAGGGAGAGAGAGAGGAGGGAGGGAGAAAGAGAGGGTGGGAGAGAGGGAGGGAGAGAGATAAAGAGTGAGGGGGCAGGGAGGGAGAGAGAGGGAATGAGGGAGGGAGGAAGGGGAGAGAGGGGGAGGGAGAGAGAGGTGGAAAGCGGAGGGAGGGAGATGGGAGAGGGAGTAGGGGGAGATGGAGAGAGAAAGGAAGGGAGGGAAAGGGAGAGATGGGGGGGAGGGAGGGAGAGAGAGAGGAAGGGAGAGAGGGGGTAGGGAGAAAACAGAAGGTAAACAGAAAACCTTATTTTAAACCCGGGCAAAGCCGGGTACTTGCATCTAGTATTTATAATATACTAAATACCTATAAGATACGTTGTACTTATAATGTGCTTAATATTTATAATATATTTAATATTTATAGTATGTTTAATACTTATAATATAATTAATACTTATAATATCCATAATTATTATGATATAATTATTAAAAATAATATACTTAATATTTTTCATATATGATACTTACGATATACGTATCACTTATGCTATACAAAATACGCATAAATGCCTTTTAAAATATCCCGGAACTTTTTTTTTTTCTTTTTCTATTATCAAAAGTGGGGGTTGAACACGAGGGAGGGACCAGGTGTGGTTGCAACTTCAATATGTCAGGGTGTCATATTACTGGTTACAGAATGGTGGGGTCTCAAAATTCAATGAATGAGGTAAACAGACATTCAATGAATGAGGTAAACAGTCAATCAATGAATGAGGTAAACAGTCAATCAATGAATGAGGTCAACAGACATTCAATGATTGAGGTAAACAGACATTCAATGAATGAGGTAAACAGACATTCAATGAAAGAGGTAAACAGACATTCAATGAAAGAGTTAAAAAGACATTCAATGAATGAGGTAAAGAGACATTCAATGAATGAGGTCAACAGACATTCAATGAATGAGGTAAACAGACATTCATTCGTATAATATCTCATTGTTAAAACCCAAATGTGCCAAATGTATTGTACTATTCATATTCAGAATTTATTTATTTTTTGATGGGGGTAGTCCATTAATTACGTCAACAAATTTGAGCACATTTTAAGCTCCCAACCCCCTGTCAACAAATGTCAAACTTTTGGTGACCCCCCAACCCCCTAGTAAAATAACGTTAATTTTTTACGCTACCCCCCCCCCGGGCCCCTTTTCGAATATAAATTTAAGTAACAAACTTCAAACTCCGGCCGATAATTATAATAATTCAAATCAAATTTGACTCGTATATATAACGAGTTTTTACACACACACAAAACTTGAACCCATCTCCATACCTCAAATAATACTTAACATTATGTGGCTCTTCGAAGAATTTTATTTGACTATCTGGTTTGCAATTCTATGTCCACCATACTATCCGCTAAACCATATCTAGATATTGTAAAGCCCTGTGGTGTAATTTTGCATCTCTCCTACACTCCGTTCTGAAAATGAAAAATTCTTAACAATTCATTACATTTTTTTAACTGCACATTTCGTATTTAACTAGTCAGTAAGATCATTTCCTTCATATATCGCCTGTTCTGTATGTAGTGTTCGAACACATCTTTCTCTCTTCTAAGAATAATTCTGAAATATCCATGTTTTATCATTGTGTGGTTCCCTAGCCATGAGTTAATTCCGTTATTTTGCACTCTCTGAATGTATCATAGCTGTATTGTTTTTAGATATGTCCTTACTTTGGAGTGACTTGCTGACTTGGTCAATCATTAACAATCATTAACAACAATCTTGACAGACATCCCAGCATACAATGTAAGTATAAAGTTACGTCCTGAGTACTGTGACATATCATAAGTAGACTCTAATTTGCGTGTGACCTTTCAATATTATATGTAGGTCTACAATAGGGTGGAGTGAATTTTTTTTATTCTAATAGCTCAAAATGGTTGCCAAATGGTCTAAGTAGTTATGGCCTAAAATATCTTTTATGTAGTGTAACGTTTACCAGCGCCCCAAATGCCTTCGAATTTTAAAGGATACAGACTTAAAAGCATTATAACAATTTTGAATGAAATCAACATCTCAATAGTGATATTTTTAATGTTAATGTGCAAATATGAACTGCTGAACTAAATTATGTTTATGAATTAACAATTTAACAATTTACAATAAGTCAGGGCCGTCGATTTTTCTTAAGGCAGGAGACAAACAAAGTGACAGGAAGATGGTCTTCCTCAAGTGTCTGTCACTATCTTTGCACGACGGGTTTAATGTCAAACCAAACAGGACCATAAACCTACACAATATAAGTTGAAATTTTGTGTAGCTCAAATGACTGAGACATGGTTGCAATATACAAACGAAGTATCCTGAAAAATAGTAAGTATATTATTTTTAATAATTATATCATAATAACGCTGTATTACTCAAGTCTCCACATTCTTCAAGAACACTGAACCAGAAATTGCTCAAGTAGCTGCCTTATTTCGCTTTCAAAGTTCTGACCACCACAAGCTCAAGTAATGTATTTGCTGAATAACTGAAGTTTTATATATTGTAACTGTTATCCTCAGTTGTGGGAGGCATCTATGGCGTAACGATATGCTAAAAAAACATGAGGTATGAGCTAAAACAACCATTAATTAAAGTGGTTTCTTGTGCGTCTTTTTCTGATGTTATAAATATTCAGCTGAACTAATAAATAATTGAATACTGATTCTGAACAAAATGTACGACTTTTTCTTTAAATTTCATCTCTATACTAAACTGAAACCAGAACTCTAACTAATCTCTACGCTAAAACTGATGACGATACATATGTCTACAAGTCATCCCAATTCTCTCGTCTTGTCGGATCAATCAGAATATTGTATCACGGGTTCTTCCACTGAAAGAGATACAAAAATAACAAATGCGCACCAATACATATATGCTGTATAGAATTCATAGAAAATTACCAAATTTTAAGTCTTTTGAAGAAAAAAAATAAACACTATGTGAAAAGAAAACGAAATTAACACAATAAAGTATACATTTCTTTTTAAATTTTTCAAGAGAAAAGATCCTTATTTGAAGAAGATTGGTTCACATAGTACAACTGTTACGGTGGAATATAAAAACAAAGAAAACAACCACAAATCAATTATATTAACGTGACCAACCACCGTAAAGATGATAACCATAATGTCGTGAAAGGAAAGCGTTAAATATTAATTAAGCATTCAGACTTACTTCAAAGAAACACAATATATCTACTCAACCGATTACACTGTTTTACAAAGATTTTCAAAGTTCATTGTTTTCTAGTTTGTACAACAAGCTGCTGCTCTAGCGAGAGCCGTATTTTACTCCATGAAGAGCCGGTTGCTGCTTTAACAGACACATTAGACACCATTGTGTGACCTTCATAATGTTTATGAAATTTCAGCATTGAGATTATATGTGATACAATATTCAGAAAATCTTCAGTCCGATGAAGTAATGGGTTACTTAATTTAATCGTAATTTTTTTCATAGACACTGACAGAATGTATATCTCAAGTAAATCTTTTCAGAGTAACTGATATAGTGCTCAAGTAAATCTTTTCAGAGTAATTGACATAGTGCTCAAGTAAATCTTTTCAGAGTAACTGACATAGTGCTCAAGTAAATATTTTCAGAGTTACTGGCATTGTGCTCAAGTAAATCTTTTCCTAGTTACTGACAGATTGTATTGCTCTAGTAGACTTTGTAATCGTTAATAACAAAATGTATCGCTCAATTAAATCTTGCCAATTAACAAAGAAAGATGTTATGGTTGACTGCAAACACATTTCATCTGCCTACTCAATTAATAAATCAAGTACAATGTTTCTCAAATATTTTATTTCTAAAGTGAGCCAGTATTTAGGAGCTATCTGCACCCTACTTAACCTTCACATAGTGATAGGCCATAGTTTAACTTTGAGATTATCACGAATAGGTTAATGTAAATAATGTTTTTATATAATTATATCGATCAATTAATTTTACGTTAATAAAGGAATTCAGAAAACATATTAGTTTTATTTTATTTTATTTGTACCACCTAAAAGAAAAAAATAACTTTTTAAATTAATAAAAAAAAGGTAGCCATGAGTGGGATTCGAATCCAGGCATCCATATTCTCAGGCCTATTTTTAACGATTTGGCCAATTAAGAAGTAACGGCGTCTTTACAGTTATATGGAAAATTGTCATTAAAATTAAAACAGGAAAGAAATAAATTTCTTACTTTCGAAGACAAACATGCTAGCCGTGGTGTGTGTTTTTATACAAGCACATTTTACATTATGATGACTTAAAAATAGTTAAGATAACCAGCACATTCAATGTGTTGTGCTGTATGTGTTTAGCTGTATGTGTTTAGCTATATGTGTTTAGCTGTATGTGTTTAGCTATATGTGTTTAGCTGTATGTGTTTAGCTTTATATGTTTTGCTATTGACCTCCATTCTCACAATTATTCTATAATGATAGGGAATTTAAAATGGTAAACCAAGGGTGTTTTAAAGGTGTTACTCTCTTGGCCCAGAACAACTGGTAAAACGTGCACAGCTATAGAAAAAACAAGAAATGGGGGGAGGGGGGGGGACGACAAAACATTAAAAACGATTAACAATTCATGTTTTACAAAGCGTAATCAGAATTATGACAATAAAGAAGGGGTACACAGATGTCAAAAGTTTGGGAAACACTGCCTAACAGACAAGACCAGACTCAAGACACATTTAGAAAAAATTAAGTACTCAAATAATGTTACTTTCTTTAAAAATCACATCTGTGACATCGGTGATGGATTCGACACATGTTACTTACTTCTGCCTATATAAATAGAACATCGTTGCAACGTTCTGACATAACACAAAAATACCGTCTACACAGCACTAAGAAAGAACTCGGCGAAAAGGTATTCGTCTTTATATTTTAGAGAAATGCTTCATCACAAAAAGTGTTGAGTATTATGTTAATTTGTTAATGTTAATTTGAATTTATGGCACTTTATGTTTGAATATTCTAATTTTAGTGAAACTCACGGAAAAACATTTACGGAATGTCACGCTACATTTCATTTTTATTTTAATATTTTTGTGTGCATCCACTGTACCTGTCTGAGTGGAAGGGTACCTGCTAAATTCGCTAGTTTGGCAGTATCTGGCTCTGAATGTGATTGTGTTTGTTAGTGTTAATATGCGTGTGTGTTGTTTTTTTTTTGCAGTAATTGTCAGAGTGGCGGGATGTTAAAGTGACGGGGTGTTAATGTGACGGGGTGTTAATGTGACGGGGTGTTAATGTGACGGTGTGTTAAAGTGACGGGGTGTTAATGTGACGGGGTGTTAATGTGACGGGGTGTTAAAGTGACGGGGTGTTAAAGTGACGGGGTGTTAATGTGACGGGGTGTTAAAGTGACGAGGTGTTAAAGTGACGGGGTGTTAATGTGACGGGGTGTTAAAGTGACGGGGTGTTAAAGTGACGGGATGTTAAAGTGACGGGGTGTTAAAGTGACGGGGTGTTAATGTGACGGGGTGTTAATGTGACGGGGTGTTAAAGTGACGGGGTGTTAAAGTGACGGGGTGTTAATGTGACGGGGTGTTAATGTGACGGGGTGTTAATGTGACGGGGTGTTAATGTGACGGGGTGTTAAAGTGACGGGGTGTTAAAGTGACGGGGTGTTAATGTGACGGGGTGTTAAAGTGACGGGGTGTTAAAGTGACGGGGGTGTTAATGTGACGGGGTGTTAAAGTGACGGGGTGTTAATGTGACGGGGTGTTAATGTGACGGGGTGTTAAAGTGACGGGGTGTTAAAGTGACGGGGTGTTAATGTGACGGGGTGTTAAAGTGACGGGGTGTTAATGTGACGGGCTGTTAATGTGACAGGGTGTTAATGTGACGGGGTGTTAAAGTGACGGGGTGTTAATGTGACGGAGTGTTAATGTGACGGGGTGTTAATGTGACGGGCTGTTAATGTGACGGGGTGTTAAAGTGACGGGGTGTTAAAGTGACGGGGTGTTAATGTGACGGGGTGTTAATGTGACGGGGTGTTAATGTGACGGAGTGTTAATGTGACGGGGTGTTAAAGTGACGGGGTGTTAATGTGACGGGGTGTTAATGTGACGGGGTGTTAATGTGACGGGGTATTAAAGTGACGGGGTGTTAATGTGCGCCCACTCACCAAAGAGTTGGGGGTTGTTCTACCACAACTGACTGTTTGGTGTGTGATGGAGGCGGGTCAATACCGCCACATTTGCCAGAAAGTTTGTAAACCTCGTCTAATTAAACTCTAATAGAATAGGCCGCAGTGGTGGCGAACCTATGGCACTCAGAGCCTCATCAGTCGGAACGCGACTAAAATATCACTTCCTTTAATTTTAATGGGTCTGTTGGCACTATTCTATAGATAGGTGTTTTTTTTTGGTTGGGTTTTGGGGACGCGGCCTCAAAAAGGTTCGCCACCTCTGGACTATAGTATCCAGCGTTAATAGATTGGCTTTTTCCCCGCCAGCTGATTGGTTAGCGGGATCTTGGCCACTGTAAACACATAATGTGTATAGGCGTATATAATATTCCTCTGTTTCCAAAGGCTGTTAAAAAAGTAACTTATATAATCATATTACTATTTTACACTCATATTTCTTATGTTTCAATGCAGAAAGATCAATATGATTACGGGGAAAGCTCGACTGCAATGGGAAAAACATTTTTAATTTAGGCGAATCTATTATTAGAATCATTAACACACATGAACAATTTATTATCTGCGATTACCAACATCAACAACTTTTATTTACCGTCATTTATATATTGCTACACGTCTAGATTACATAGGATTTGAGTTAATTACGTTTTATTTTTAAAAATTTTATCATCACGGAGATCTTACTTACTGCAACAGAAAAAATAGAGAGGAGAGTGAAGGAAGGGGAAAGTACTCAAAATATTATTGAGCGGATGGGGATGGGGGGAGCTTAAATAATGATGTAGCTGGAAGACGATATAGTAGGCAATGTGAAAAGTATAATGATGTAGCTGGAAGACGATATAGTAGGCAATGTGAAAAGTATAATGATTGTAGCTGGAAGACGATATAGTAGGCAATGTGAAAAGTATAATGATTGTAGCTGGAAGACGATATAGTAGGCAATGTGAAAAGTATAATGATTGTAGCTGGAAGACGATATAGTAGGCAATGTGAAAAGTATAATGATTGTAGCTGGAAGACGATATAGTAGGCAATGTGAAAAGTATAATGATTGTAGCTGGAAGACGATATAGTAGGCAATGTGAAAAGTATAATGATTGTAGCTGGAAGACGATATAGTAGGCAATGTGAAAAGTATAATGATTGTAGCTGGAAGACGATATAGTAGGCAATGTGAAAAGTATAATGATGTAGCTGGAAGACGATATAGTAGGCAATGTGAAAAGTATAATGATGTAGCTGGAAGACGATATAGTAGGCAATGTGAAAAGTATAATGATGTAGCTGGAAGACGATATAGTAGGCAATGTGAAAAGTATAATGATTGTAGCTGGAAGACGATATAGTAGGCAATGTGAAAAGTATAATGATTGTAGCTGTAAGACGATATAGTAGGCAATGTGAAAAGTATAATGATGTAGCTGTAAGACGATATAGTAGGCAATGTGAAAAGTATAATGATGTAGCTGTAAGACGATATAGTAGGCAATGTGAAAAGTATAATGATTGTAGCTGGAAGACGATATAGTAGGCAATGTGAAAAGTATAATGATTGTAGCTGTAAGACGATATAGTAGGCAATGTGAAAAGTATAATGATGTAGCTGTAAGACGATATAGTAGGCAATGTGAAAAGTATAATGATGTAGCTGTAAGACGATATAGTAGGCAATGTGAAAAGTATAATGATGTAGCTGTAAGACGATATAGTAGGCAATGTGAAAAGTATAATGATTGTAGCTGTAAGACGATATAGTAGGCAATGTGAAAAGTATAATGATTGTAGCTGTAAGACGATATAGTAGGCAATGTGAAAAGTATAATGATTGTAGCTGTAAGACGATATAGTAGGCAATGTGAAAAGTATAATGATTGTAGCTGTAAGACGATATAGTAGGCAATGTGAAAAGTATAATGATGTAGCTGTAAGACGATATAGTAGGCAATGTGAAAAGTATAATGATGTAGCTGTAAGACGATATAGTAGGCAATGTGAAAAGTATAATGATGTAGCTGTAAGACGATATAGTAGGCAATGTGAAAAGTATAATGATGTAGCTGGAAGACGATATAGTAGGCAATGTGAAAAGTATAATGATGTAGCTGGAAGACGATATAGTAGGCAATGTGAAAAGTATAATGATTGTAGCTGGAAGACGATATAGTAGGCAATGTGAAAAGTATAATGATTGTAGCTGGAAGACGATATAGTAGGCAATGTGAAAAGTATAATGATTGTAGCTGGAAGACGATATAGTAGGCAATGTGAAAAGTATAATGATTGTAGCTGGAAGACGATATAGTAGGCAATGTGAAAAGTATAATGATTGTAGCTGGAAGACGATATAGTAGGCAATGTGAAAAGTATAATGATTGTAGCTGGAAGACGATATAGTAGGCAATGTGAAAAGTATAATGATTGTAGCTGGAAGACGATATAGTAGGCAATGTGAAAAGTATAATGATGTAGCTGGAAGACGATATAGTAGGCAATGTGAAAAGTATAATGATGTAGCTGGAAGACGATATAGTAGGCAATGTGAAAAGTATAATGATGTAGCTGGAAGACGATATAGTAGGCAATGTGAAAAGTATAATGATTGTAGCTGGAAGACGATATAGTAGGCAATGTGAAAAGTATAATGATTGTAGCTGTAAGACGATATAGTAGGCAATGTGAAAAGTATAATGATGTAGCTGTAAGACGATATAGTAGGCAATGTGAAAAGTATAATGATGTAGCTGTAAGACGATATAGTAGGCAATGTGAAAAGTATAATGATTGTAGCTGGAAGACGATATAGTAGGCAATGTGAAAAGTATAATGATTGTAACTGTAAGACGATATAGTAGGCAATGTGAAAAGTATAATGATGTAGCTGTAAGACGATATAGTAGGCAATGTGAAAAGTATAATGATGTAGCTGTAAGACGATATAGTAGGCAATGTGAAAAGTATAATGATGTAGCTGTAAGACGATATAGTAGGCAATGTGAAAAGTATAATGATTGTAGCTGTAAGACGATATAGTAGGCAATGTGAAAAGTATAATGATTGTAGCTGTAAGACGATATAGTAGGCAATGTGAAAAGTATAATGATTGTAGCTGTAAGACGATATAGTAGGCAATGTGAAAAGTATAATGATTGTAGCTGTAAGACGATATAGTAGGCAATGTGAAAAGTATAATGATGTAGCTGTAAGACGATATAGTAGGCAATGTGAAAAGTATAATGATGTAGCTGTAAGACGATATAGTAGGCAATGTGAAAAGTATAATGATGTAGCTGTAAGACGATATAGTAGGCAATGTGAAAAGTATAATGATGTAGCTGGAAGACGATATAGTAGGCAATGTGAAAAGTATAATGATTGTAGCTGGAAGACGATATAGTAGGCAATGTGAAAAGTATAATGATGTAGCTGGAAGACGATATAGTAGGCAATGTGAAAAGTATAATGATTGTAGCTGGAAGACGATATAGTAGGCAATGTGAAAAGTATAATGATGTAGCTGGAAGACGATATAGTAGGCAATGTGAAAAGTATAATGATGTAGCTGGAGGACGATATAGTAGGCAATGTGAAAAGTATAATGATGTAGCTGGAAGACGATATAGTAGGCAATGTGAAAAGTATAATGATTGTAGCTGGAAGACGATAGAGTAGGCAATGTGAAAAGTATAATGATTGTAGCTGGAAGACAATAGAGTAGGCAATTTGAAAGTATAATGATGTAGCTGGAAGACGATAGAGTAGGCAATTTGAAAGTATAATGATTGTAGCTGGAAGACGATAGAGTAGGCAATTTGAAAGTATAATGATTGTAGCTGGAAGACGATAGAGTAGGCAATTTGAAAGTATAATGATTGTAGCTGGAAGACAATAGAGTAGGCAATTTGAAAGTATAATGATTGTAGCTGGAAGACGATAGAGTAGGCAATTTGAAAGTATAATGATTGTAGCTGGAAGACGATAGAGTAGGCAATTTGAAAGTATAATGATTGTAGCTGGAAGACAATAGAGTAGGCAATTTGAAAGTATAATGATTGTAGCTGGAAGACGATAGAGTAGGCAATTTGAAAGTATAATGATTGTAGCTGGAAGACAATAGAGTAGGCAATTTGAAAGTATAATGATTTTAGCTGGAAGACGATAGAGTAGGCAATTTGAAAGTATAATGATTTTAGCTGGAAGACGATAGAGTAGGCAATTTGAAAGTATAATGATTGTAGCTGGAAGACGATAGAGTAGGCAATTTGAAAGTATAATGATTGTAGCTGGAAAACAATAGAGTAGGCAATTTGAAAGTATAATGATTGTAGCTGGAAGACAATAGAGTAGGCAATGTGAAAAGTATAATGATTGTAGTTGGAAAACAATAGAGTAGGCAATGTGAAAAGTATAATGATTGTAGTTGGGAAAACAATAGAGTAGGCAATGTGAAAAGTATAATGATTGTAGTTGGAAAACAATAGAGTAGGCAATGTGAAAAGTATAATGATCGTGGCTGGAAGACGGTAGAGCAGGTAATATGAAAAGTATAACGATCGTGGCTGGAAGACGATAGAGTAGGCAATGTGAAAAGTATCTGTTTTTCTCAATGAAAGAACTAGACAGTTTAAAAAATATTATGTGTTCTAACAGTCGACATATATATTTTGATATGTTTCAATACCATTTATCAATGTATTACATAGATATATGTGATTAGTGATATTAAGAGGTTAATTGTAAATTTTAAAAAGTGGAAGCAAAATTGAAATATGGGTTTGAATAAGTCTTTTTTTAAAACTGAAACTAATCGTCCAGCATTTGAAATCAAATCAAAACTGTATCACGTTTCTATTTAACTAAAGAAAAATTGTTCTATTAGTGACATGATAATATCGATAGGCCCCAAGTGACATAAACTCCTCGGCACAACATATCATGTTTATACACTCAAATGACATACACTCCTCGGCACAACATATCATGTTTATACACTCAAATGACATACAGTCCTCGGCACAACATATCATGTTTATACACTCAAATGACTTACAGTCCTCGGCACAACTTATCATGTTTATACACTCAAATGACATAAAGTCATCGTTAGGCATCTCACCATATTTAAACCTATGCGAACAAGCATAATACTACGCACTAAAACTAGAACCAACGATTTTGTTATACTCTGCTACTTGAATGTTTGGTCGTTAGTTTCTCTTGTTCAAACATTATTATGAACATTTCATAGATCTTCTATTGTTCATTCACTATCATGATCGCTTCAATTGTAATTAACACCTTTGTACCTAATTATAACAACTGTGAAAATTTCAACTCAGAAATATTAATGACACCATCAATTGAGAAAAATTGAAATTTTTTATCGAATGGAATTTTTCAGCAATGATATTTTAAATATTTATTTATTTATTTATGTATTTATTGCTTGAATGAAATTATAAGGGAGATAACCGAAGTCGTATTGTGAATCGTTAGCTATTTTAAAACTATACTGTCTTCTCCGTTCGACCTCTGTTATTTTATGTCGGTTATAGTAGATAAGAGTAAAAGTTAACAAAATATAAAATGCCTAGGTATTGTATTGTCGTCGAAAGCAAGTTTGTAAAATTTCAAAGAAATCGATTTATATGAAGTGGGTTAAAAATTGAATACAAAATTTCATCCAGACATTCATACATACACATACATACATATATACAAACATATATACATACATACATGCATATGTATATAAATACATACATGCATACATACATATATATATATATACATATTTATATATGAATATATATATATATATATATATATATATATATATATACATATATACATATATACATATATACATAGATACATACAAAATATATACATAGATACATACATACCAACATACATACCAACATACATACATACCGACATACATACATACATACATAATACATACATAAATACACACACATACACACATACATACATACATAACCAACATAATACCGACCTACATACCACCATAAATTATACATACATACACATATACATACATACATACATACAAAGATACATACATGCATACATACATGCACACATACATACACACGTACATGCATACATGCATACACACATGCACACGTACATGCATTCATGCATATATACATTACATTACATACATATATCCATACATACAAACAAACATACATTCATACATACATACACACATAGAAACATACATACATACATACAAACATGCATACATTCATGCATACATACACACATACATACATACATAATACATTCATACATCATTACATACATACATTCATACATACATACATACATACACAGAGATACCTACATACATACATACATACATACATACATACATACATGAATACATACATTCATACATACATACATACATACATACATACATACATACATACATACATACACACATACATACATACATACATACATACATACATAGCGTCCGAAGAAAAAGCTTGTGTACAAAAAAACTTGTTCGGAAGCTTTACAATTTTGTATCTGTGCTGAATGTGTTTTATATAATACAAGTGACCGTAGTACCAGTTAGTAAGACGATTGTTTTTGTTTTTTACACTTCACCGATGTGGTCAATTTGGGGAAGGAATGGACACATAAAGACATATATATGTCGTGCTTTCCTAATTCCTTTCAATGGACTTATAGAATTGGTGGTGACCATAGTCAGTGGCGAATATTTTTGGTTTACCTGTAGCTTTAGCAGGTGAGTCAAGTTCACTATCGGCTGCACTATTCAGCTGCGTTTTAGTATAGTTTTCAACATTCACTACATTCATTATATGTGAGTGTATGGCCATTAATAACCATTAGAACAGCTAAACTCACTGAAACTTTTGCGCATGCAATAACAGCAAATTGTAAATATTTCTTTTAATTATAGAATTGTCATATAGGTGAAGTTCAGTTTCAATAAGAGAACCTGGAACAAAATTTAAATAAAACTCCAGATCTCATGAGGTCCAAGTGAAATTATTTGTTTTTATGTTTATTTTTCAAAATAAAATTTTGAAGAATTTTCAGGAACATGATCCCACGCCGAAAGTCACAAACATTAACATTTTCATCCGATTGAAATTTATAACTATTTTCTTCCAATACTTCCTTTTTAAAAAAAAATTGGAACATACTAAATACTCACCAAGTCATATTTTTTTGTTGATATTTTATGTAAAGATGACATTAAGGAGTCTATAAAGTTTTTAAATGATTAATGCCTGTCAATACCTGTCAATACCTGTCAATACCTGTCAATACCTGTCAATGCCTGTCAATACCTGTCAATACATGTCAATACCTGTCAATGCCTGTCAATACCTGTCAATGCCTGCCGATGCCTGTCAATACCTGTCAATACCTGTCAATACCTGTCAATACCTGTCAATGCCTGTCAATACCTGTCAATGCCTGCCGATGCCTGTCAATCTCTCATCATACGAATTTATTTTAAAGAAATATTATCTAGAACCTATTTGAAATGTGTTTCACTTATAATAAAACCTGAGGTTGAACACAAGATACTCAGTAAAGAAAAACAATTCTGGAATTTCCTGAAAATAAGACCAGTGCTTAAATTTCCTGAGATAGTCATTGAATAGTGTGTGTGAACGTACATACTGGTATCTGATTTTATTTCATTTTTATACTACTAGTTATTTCATTTCTCTGTGAGAGTATGACAGTGCAAGTACCAATTACCTGATGAGTTTATAAAAGGTGAATTGCAGTGGGGGGGGGGGGAATGTTAAATTTGTATATTTTTCTTAGCAAATATTCTTTTACTCGTTGACTTGTTTTTCATTTAATGCAAATCAGTTCGAAGGAAAAAAATCATAACAAGAATTTATATTGTACTATAAAAATTGAGAAACATCAACAAATATCAAATAAATAATGTAACTTTTCTATAGCATCCATTCCTTCTAAGTTTCAACTTTAGCTACATGTATTAATTGCTTTAATCTTTAAACAGTCTGTATTTGGTACAGATTCACCATGAAAGTAATATACTACACGTTTCTAATGATGACTATCTTTATGGCTGCTACAGAAGCCTTTTGTACTGTAGACGGATATGTAAGTGTTTATTTTTCTTATCTTAAAATAATGTTTAGCTTTACAAACAACAATTCTATCAACAAATCCAACTAAATGATTGTTTCATAACTTTAACTATAATAAACATTAAAAAACGGAAACAATACTGGGCTGGGCTTGGCTGGGCATTTTGGTAACCACACAATCTCTTTATATGATGAGGTTACTAAAACAATTAATTCTACACTTCATCTGCCCCGATAAGCCCTTTGGGGCCTTATGGGAACTTAACTTTATAAAAGAATATTTTTAGAGTGTTTTTTTCATATACCGATCAATCTTTTCTGGGGTAAGAAGTTCTGAGCTTACACTAAATATTTTGAAGAAGAGAGATGTTGCTCAATTAGTTTGATCTATTTTCAAACTTACCATACCATTGCAAACTGATAGTGCAAGAAATCATAGGATAGATTCTTGTCTCTAGCCAGTCAGTTTAATTTTGAATTTCAGCGGATTCTCTAAAAATTGGCACAAATAGGTGCCAACTAGTGTTATAACTAACCACTTATTGCCCTTGGTGGTGCGCTACAGAATGAAAACTCCACTAGAGATAGTGCATCGTTTAATTATGTACTGAAAGAGATCTTTAGTTGTTACTGGGATTCAGCCGTCAGAAAGATGGATGAAAGTTAAGGTCGTTGGTCGGCATTGTGTGGACTGGGCTCGACCTGCCGCAGACACTTTTGGGGGTTTGCCTCCCCTTATCACCGCATGATCGTACGGTCCAGTATAGTGCCAACATAGCAATGAACAATTGGCGGGGGCCAGGCTTAACCTGTCTCAGCCACTGAAAGAGGTGTGGGAATTTCTTCGATTAGCTATTCTGCGGTCACTCATGACGGCGTCCTGCCCACGGAGCGTTCGGAATTTTACGTGGGCCTAGCCTGACCTAGCTCTTCCTCTAAAGGTGGGGAGTGGTGCGAATCCCCCGGTCCGCGCACGTGACAAGTGTGACTAAAGACAGCCCGTGCGATCTTTCGCAGGAGGGGTGCCTGCAATGCCTCATCCCTTCGCGGTTCTCCGATTGGGCCGAAAGTAACCTTTTTACCGATACCAGACCTTTCAGCCATAGTCGTGGTACCGGGGCTAGTAGTCGACTTTTTATCGATACCAGACCTTTCAGCCATAGTCGTGGTACCGGGGCTAATAGTCGACTTTTTACCGATACCAGACCTTTCAGCCATAGTCGTGGTACCGGGGCTAGTAGTCGACTTTTTACCGATACCAGACCTTTCAGCCATAGTCGTGGTACCGGGGCTAATAGTCGACTTTTTACCGATACCAGACCTTTCAGCCATAGTCGTGGTACCGGGGCTAGTAGTCGACTTTTTACCGATACCAGACCTTTAAGCCATAGTCGTGGTACCGGGGCTAGTAGTCGACTTTTTACCGATACCAGACCTTTCAGCCATAGTCGTGGTACCGGGGCTAGTAGTCGACTTTTTACCGATACCAGACCTTTCAGCCATAGTCGTGGTACCGGGGCTAGTAGTCGACTTTTTACCGATACCAGACCTTTCAGCCATAGTCGTGGTACCGGGGCTAGTAGTCGACTTTTTACCGATACCAGACCTTTAAGCCATAGTCGTGGTACCGGGGCTAATAGTCGACTTTTTACCGATACCAGACCTTTCAGCCATAGTCGTGGTACCGGGGCTAGTAGTCGACTTTTTACCGATACCAGACCTTTAAGCCATAGTCGTGGTACCGGGGCTAGTAGTCGACTTTTTACCGATACCAGACCTTTCAGCCATAGTCGTGGTACCGGGGCTAGTAGTCGACTTTTTACCGATACCAGACCTTTCAGCCATAGTCGTGGTACCGGGGCTAGTAGTCGACTTTTTACCGATACCAGACCTTTCAGCCATAGTCGTGGTACCGGGGCTAGTAGTCGACTTTTTACCGATACCAGACCTTTCAGCCATAGTCGTGGTACCGGGGCTAGTAGTCGACTTTTTATCGATACCAGACCTTTCAGCCATAGTCGTGGTACCGGGGCTAATAGTCGACTTTTTACCGATACCAGACCTTTCAGCCATAGTCGTGGTACCGGGGCTAGTAGTCGACTTTTTACCGATACCAGACCTTTCAGCCATAGTCGTGGTACCGGGGCTAGTAGTCGACTTTTTACCGATGGTGGTCTTACCGTCCCCAACCATCCATCGAGGTATGTTTGGGTACTTCTCAGACCCGCGTTATTTCCTATTCATGTGTGCTTTTTGGGTGCCCCGGAGGGGGGCGGGTTGGGTGGTCTGATAGATAAGCAGAGCGGCTCAAATGCCTCTATGCCTCTAGCCAGGTATGGACCCATAGCTAGCTTAATACAATTGTTGTTGTTTTTTTTCTTTAGTTTTAACATGTTTTCTTGGTTTCATCAAAAGTGTCTCAGTTGTTCACGTTATTAAAAAAGTCTTCCTATTCGATTTTGTTTTTAAATTCGTGATATCTAAAGAACATCTAACATGGGATGTGACACAATTTATTTAAACGGTGCATTTAGCTGATATAAATCATGTATAAATTGATAAGTTCTGAATAATGTTTATTCTGTTTTACAGTCATTCCACGTTGGCGATCCCTTCTTTCCAGACGAGTGTACTATCTGTTTATGTCTTGTGGACGATATATATCACTGCGCTGATTTGACTGGAACATATGGGTGTTAATACCAGATGACATCAATGATAGCATGGAACATGTGGATGTTAATACCAGTTGACATCAATGATAGCATGGAACATATGGGTGTTAATACCAGTTGACATCAATGATAGCATGGAACATATGGGTGTTAATACCAGTTGACATCAATGATAGCATGGAACATATGGGTGTTAATACCAGATGACATCAATGATAGCATGGAACATATGGGTGTTAATACCAGATGACATCAATGATAGCATGGAACATATGGGTGTTAATACCAGTTGACATCAACGATAGCATGGAACATATGGGTGTTAATACCAGATGACATCAATGATAGCATGGAACATATGGGTGTTAATACCAGTTGACATCAATGATAGCATGGAACATATGGGTGTTAATACCAGATGACATCAATGATAGCATGGAACATATGGGTGTTAATACCAGATGACATCAATGATAGCATGGAACATATGGGTGTTAATACCAGTTGACATCAATGATAGCATGGAACATATGGGTGTTAATACCAGTTGACATCAATGATAGCATGGAACATATGGGTGTTAATACCAGATGACATCAATGATAGCATGGAACATATTTGACATCAACGATAGCATGGAACATATGGGTGTTAATACCAGATGACATCACTGATAGCATGGAACATATGGGTGTTAATACCAGATGACATCAATGATAGCATGGAACATATGGGTGTTAATACCAGATGACATCAATGACAGCATGGAACATATTGGTGTTAATACCAGATGACATCAATGAGAGCATGGAACATATTGGTGTTAATACCAAATGACGTCAATGATAGCATGGAACATATGGATGTTAATACCAGTTGACATCAATGATAGCATGGAACATATGGGTGTTAATACCAGATGACATCAATGATAGCATGGAACATATGGGTGTTAATACCAGATGACATCAATGATAGCATATATATATATATGTATATACAGAGAGAGAGAGAGAGAGAGAGAGAGAGAGAGATACATAAGCTATTGAACTAAAATTGCTGCCAACACTGAGGTTAAAGCTTATTTATTTAGATGAGAAATAAGATGAAAACGTGTTTATTAAAAGTAATAGTTATGCATTAATATATCTATAGGTCTTTTGTGAAGTAATATTTGTGTAGTAATGTATTGTCACGTTAAATATCGCCATCTTTAAAAATATACCTCTGAATCAATCTTTCAACATTATTTACAAAACAATAACCCAATTACTTTTTATTCTAACATTATTTATACTCACAGAACAGATAATGCCGAACTATAGATGGGATTTATGCTCACAGTACATTGTGCCGAATGACAGATGGGATTTATGCTCACAGTACATATAGTGCCGAATTACAGATGAGATTTATTTCAATTATAAATGACAGAGGCTCATTTAGCATCAGGGACAGTCACAATGGAAGTTTAGTTTGTTATTCTGAGTCACATAGAGCCACTGTATTTTGTATTATGAGCTTTAATCAGAGTTTGTTTGTTGGAGAAATTCAAAGATGTCTTCACGAATATAAGTAAATCGCTGAAACTGTTTAGTATTGAAATTAACTTTGATAAATTCCCATGGACATTAAAGTGATCATATTTTTATAACAATATTTTAATTTACATATTCTTTAATTTATCAAGCCAGTATGATTATTACTAGTCATCTAGGGGGTGGAATTGAAAAAGCGTTGAAATTTATATAAGTAATTAATGGGCAAGCCTGCACTCATCTATCTTTAAAACAAGTGAATCTGTCAGTCACTTCGTCAAATCGGTTAGCGATAAAATTAAAAATCATGAAAGACAAGTCAAATGCATTTCCAAATTATAATGTGATTCAGTAAAAAGAAATGAACGAAAACCTATTAACAATAAAAGCATATTAACAACGGAAATCAATAAGAACGAAACTAAGGTATGACCGTAGTAAAAAAAGATAATCTAGAAATGCTGATAAAAAATAACATCCCACTATTTTAATGTAAATGGAGATCATTTGAATTTATTTAGATATTCATTGGAAAAAATCAACAGTGAAAAATAAATTTAAATAAATTTAATAATCCCAAAACTAAAACCAGCATCTTAAGCCTGTTCCATTTCTCCTTCTCTATTTAGTGAGTTATAAACAAACCCGAACCCATCACCCATCATCAAATACTATACAACAGTAAGTGGCTCTTTATTGAGTTTTGTTTCGCTTCCGATGAGCCAATTTTTATGTTTTTTAATTTATAATTTTATCTACACAATTTCGATAACTGAGTATTTTACGACTTATTTTGTATATCAAAATACCCTTTGCGACTATCATCGACGTCATGTTATCTATAATAATTATAATTTATGCTAATTGCTTTATAGTAAAACATGGAACGGATGGCCGAGTGGTGCAGATAATTGACTGTTGACCTGAGAAACATGGGTTCGATCCTTGGTGAGAACCATGGTATTGTTCCAGGTGTTATTTGGAGCAAAGTAGTCCCACAAGTCCACCCAGCTTTAAATGGGTACCTGACTTAAGTTTGGAAAGTAAAGGTGGCTGGGCGTTGTGCTAACCACACAATCTCTTCATATGCCGAGGTTATAGAAACAGATGGATTCTACACTTCGTCTGTCCCGATGAGCCAGTAAGGCTAATGGAACATAACTTTTTATAGTAAAGCAAAAAATAAACAACGGCCAATTGTTGACTTGAACAAGAGTAAAATTAGTTGTAATGCATTCAGCTGATGTTATACTCCTAGCACTTGCACATTAAACCATATTCAAATACTTTAGTCAACAATTTATGAATTATTTCTATTTTTTTTTCCTTAATGACAATTTGTCTTTTTTTTTTTTGTTTTATTTCACGTAGAGGCATACCACCTAATTAATTGGATTTAACAACATTCTAAACGACGTTTTAAATATAAATCTTATATCGCTACATAGATGCAATATTGAAACTCTAACAGTTCAATTCAATGAACGCTTTTCTTTACTTGGATGTTATTATACCTCGTCAATACATTGAGATTCATTGTTGCCGTATTTGAATTACACAGTCAGAATTTCAATTGTTGAATAAATTAGCCAAGTAACTGACTAAAACAAATATAATATACATTCCACTTATCAAGTGTTCTTACCATTTTTCTTCAAATCTGCACGATACAATACTTATATACATTTTTTGTTTACTGGCTTTGTATCAACCTAACTGAAAAATAAAATTGGTTAACATTATTGGGATATTGTCAGGGATGGCGAGTGGGTTGTATTACTCTCTCACTACACAGAGGACGGATGGCTGTGTGGTAAATAACTTGAATGTCGACCTGTGGGTTCCTGGGTAAGATCTCCTGTGAGGATCAATGGATATTTTAGGTCATGGTTAAAGTCACCGATATATCTTTTGTGATGTCTATATGGCCTTTCCACTATCGACTATGGTGGTGATGAAATAAGGGAACCATAAAAACCGTCCCATTAGTGGTTTATATGATCTAAGAGATTTCATCTCAACCTTACAGGGACTTAACACACACACACACAAACACACACACACACACACACACACACAAGCACTACGCAGTGACTGAATCGCACATACACTTTCAATAAAACTCAAGTAAGTCAACTTGACTGAAATATGACACCGATAATCACTGTATTGAGCATAACAAAAGTTACAAATACTTTAAAACATGTTTAATATATTTAATACTCAAAACATTGCAATTCTTATTAACTTCTTCACTAATCTCCAGTCACAAAGTTCATTAACTCTAACAGATCCACATAACACGATCATTGAAGCTCAAACCTCTTTTTTTAAACAAAACCTACATTCTCATATATAGGCTAGCTGGACAAAACATCCTACAATTCCCTAGTCTCAAGTTTGCTTGTTGGTTCCACCCCCATTCTATACATAATTAAGAGTTTTTGAACTTAATAGAATAAAGAGTACATTATACTTACCTGAATTCCTCAACACCGACACATTTTTCCTAAAATTTATTTATTTGTAAGAAGGCCCTAACTCTGAACCTACCCACATCGTCGAGTATTCCTGAATTATATCATGACTTTATTATTTATGGTCTAAAATCTCTCTACTTTGTTAAAGTGTATGGGTTCTGTTTCTTTTCTGTCCACCCGTCCGAAAACAAGCACCTTAAGCTATATAGGCCATAACAAACTATTACTGTCCTGACACATTGCTGTTGAGGGTTATACACTTGTTTACTGCTAATGAATAGTCAATCATATAGACGCATTTGAATCGCATTCATAATTTTTTTTTTTTTTATTTTAATTTTTTTTAATAAAATAAAATAAATTTCTCTCTAATTTTTTTTTCTTCTTTTTTTTTTTCTCTAATTAACGCCGCCATTGCCAGCATGGTAGGGTGTAGTGTGCCTACCACACCAGCATTGTTGGCGGCGCTGATGCACGTCTGCCATGCCTACAGAGCGGCGGGGTGAGTGTGTCCGCTATCATCTGCAGGGATGGCAGAAAGATGGGTTTTAATCCTTACCCAAACTGGCCAGACGAGCAGGGTGTGTGTGCTGCCGATCGACCAGAATGGCAAGGAAAGGGGTTTTTCCTGCCACTCGGACAGAGGGGAGGGTGTACTGTGCCTGTACCCCCAGCCCGAAATGGCAGGCTGCGCAGGTGTGCTTGAGTGGGACGGAGTGGAAGGGTGTTGTGTGCCGACCACATCCGTCACCACCGCCAGCTGTGAATACTGCATTCAAAAATTTTACAAATGTTCGACTGTGGAACAAAATAGTCTGAAGTAAGGTTTTTATATATATATTTATTTTTTACTGTAGAATAATAAAGGCTAGATATTTAAATACACCTAAATTAATTTTATAATACAAAAAGTAGAATGTATAAAATATTAATAATAACACTTTAGTATTAACAAATTTAAAAATTATCGTTTTGAATTTTAGGTTAGGTATAATAAAATTTATTCCTCACTGTTTATAATTTAAAATGAAGATATAAATAAATTCAAATGATCTCCCTTACATTAACAAGGGGGAGGTTACTTTTTATCAGTATTTCCAGTTAATCTTTTTTTTTAAGTACTGTCATACGTTTGGTTTTCGTTTTTGTAGGTTTTCGTTCTTATAGTGGTGGCGAACCTACGGCACGAGAGCCACAGCCGGCACACAGAGCCTTATCAGTTGGTAATCGACTAAAATATTATTTCCTTTAATTTTTTATTTGAGTGTTGGCAAAATACTTTACAATATTTTTGCATACTCTTCACAGTTTTTATAACTAACACACAGGTGTAGGTTCCTTTCAAGAGTATTTAATAATCATAATCAAAGACAACAACAACCATGGCCACTGCTCTGCCGGTTTCCTCTTTACCTTCTTCTCTCTTCCGTTGCTGTTCTACGTCATCGCTGCAGCCCGTCACCGAGTTCAACTTCAAAAATGCATGGTGCGCTGACGCAACGAATGAGCCATAAAACTGCCCATCCCTTCTTAAATCTGCCCGTCCCGGACAGATCATTTCTCACGACACTGCCACAATGAAATCAGAGCTCTGTACAGAATCTCCAGTTTTCTTCATCCTGGTATACTTCATCCATCACGTTAAGTTCACTATGTCTATCAGGTTGATGGTGTCATCATCTGCTACATGATAAAGTAGGGTGATTAATCATTGCATGTGAAAAAATATTTTCTCCGATTCTAATGCATTGTGATTCTTTTTTTTTCTTTTTTGGCAAGCAAATCAACAAAAAACTAAACTTTTTGAAAAAATGACCACTTTTAGAGCGACCCAAAATTTCACTGTTTGAGATAATGCGGCAGTTCTGATGTGTCCCTTGCTTGCTTTTGCTATAGTTCATTTTTAGTTCATCTTAAAATTAAAAGTATACCGTGATATTTGAATTTTAGATTATATCTAACTTTAATTTTCAAGTTTGCTGGATAATAAAGTAATTGTTGACTAACTACAAATTATTGAATTAATATGGCATCCCCATCAAGTGGTAATTCACAAAGTGTATTGACAAGACGTTTAACTGAAATTTGGTTGATTGGACAAACGGATTCTTGTCTGCCTAGCGATGCCTTACTCACATTGGCTCATGCTATGAAGATGTTTTTTTTTTATTCGCAAGGTACTGAAGAAGACAATATCCGAAAGCATTAAAATAACTGTTAACGATTTTCAGAAAGAAAAGCAGTCTAAGAGAATCAAAGAATAGTATGAGACGAAAGAAGACATCTGAAGGCTGCTGTTACTACTTGGTTTACAAGCAACTGCAAAAGTAGGTGAAGGTAAAGATGACGACGATTTTGAAATTGAAATTCCTGTTTACTACGAGAAGCTTCTGTCAGAGGGTTCGATATCAGACGAAGAAATGTGTAATCAGAATTTAAATTTAGAAGTAAATGTCCATTTGCCATTCACTGGGACGGAAAGTTAATCAAACCTACAGATTATCCAGAGCTGCAGACACACATAGACAGATTAGTTATAGTTTTAACTGAGAAAGAAGTTGAGAAGATTTTAGGTTCTGCTAATATACCAACTGTGCTGATAAGGCACATGCCGATGCAGCACTATGGGAGGTATCGGGTGAGATTTTTGATATGTGTTTTGACACTACGTCCGTCAACACTGGTGTTACTAAGTGGACATGTAAATTGTTGCAAGAGGAGATGTTACATTTTGCCTGCAGACATCATGTGCATGAACTAATCATTGGAGTTGTTTTTTCTCAGTGACTCATTAAACAGCTATAACATTCCACTTTTCAAACTTTTTAAATGATTTCGGCCTAAGGTTGATCAGCAGCTGTTTAGTCCGCTAGAGGATTCAATACTATATGATCCGTTAATGGTGGAACACATAAACAGCGTTGTGTTATTCTTTCAAGTCAGTCTGTCAAGTACCTCAAGTTACATACCACGTGAAGTTTATAGAGGGATGATCAAAACATTATTGTTGATATTTGGTAATATTAGTGTAATCTACCAACCTTACCACTTTTATGCGATAAGCGCTTACCATATGGCTCGCTGGATGGTGAAAGTGATATACTGCTTCAAGATCTACTTGTTTAGAAATCAGTTCTAGCTCACACCTTCAGAGGTAAAGGTCTAGCAAGAATGCTGCTTGTTTGCCACTCACATTTACAGACTGAGAGTTGCAAATTTAAAGAAATGTACACTGAAGTTTTATAAGAAGCGTTGAACTGATGTAAATTAGTAAAATGTATTTTTTATGTTTATGATACAATGCATACATGAATAAACAATAAGTACCTTTTTGTCATTTAACATTCCAAAATGTCTAATCCGCTGTAATGAATGTTTAATGTTGATTTTAAGGTAAGGTTTAATCTACTGTTTATATATGTAAGAGTTTATGTCATTAAAGAAGGTACTATAAACTTCAGTTTCGAAGAGCGATCTCTAAATGTAATTCAATTTCAATAAAATTTTGCATGAAAGTATATGAATATATAAAAAAAAAAAACAATGCAATATTAAATTTGAAAAATATTTTTTAAATCACCCTAAAGATAAAGTTGTCTTCGTCTTCAAATGTGACAATGACAATCTCCATAGTGTGCACGCAACTGGGCCTGCTCTCAGTGTGACCTTTATGCTAACTAGGAGCATGCCTTTTGACAGGCTGAGGAGGTTGATTGTAGGGAGCGACCGATAATCGGATCGCTATCGGTATCGGACCGATATTGGCACTATCGGTTAATATCGGATCGGTCGATTGTTGTAGGGAGCGTTCGATAGTCGAACCGATATTGGCATTATGGGTTAACTGTCGGACCGGCCGTTTTTTTTGGCTGCCGATACATTTTTTTTTTTCACAACAGATTTGCTGAAAAGAAAATCAGTAAATAACCCAATTCAATTCTATAGCCAGATCAGACAAGATTTAAAAAAAAAGGAAAAAAAAAACCCGTACACAGAAATAGTCACGTATATACATCAGAGATACGACCTTGAAACAATAGGATTGGCATTTCTTAATTCTAATGTATGACCTTGAATGATACAATTAGTGAACATCTGTGCGTATTTTTTGTTGGGATGGGAAGTTGGGGGGGGGGGGGGGCAAGACTTACGTGTCGGCGAAGTGTCACGAAATATGACAGGGAAGGGGTAAGCATGGGTTGACATACGTCATTAGCTGTATTAGCACGAGAGAAACACGTGTTTGGCAATTGGCATTGTTGTTTCTTAAGGGGCTGTCCATTAATTACGTCAACATAATAGGTGGGAGGGGGGGTCAGAAAATTTTTGACAATTGTTGACAAGGGGGAGGGGAGAGAGGTCAAGAAAAGTTGACGTCAACAATGTTACTTTTTTAAATTTAATATAATTACTTAATAAATAGGAAAATTAAGCAGCGTTTGTAGTTCTGTGTTACACACTCGCTTAACATTCAGTATTTTAATTAAACTAACTATATTCCTACTAATTTTGCCACATAAACATTATGGAAGCCACCTTTTTAGGGGGGGGGGGTAATCAAATGTTGACGTAATTTTATAGGGGTGTCTCGGAAAGTTTGACAAGTTGTTGACAAGGGGGGGGAGGTAAAAATCGCCAAAAATTTGTTGACATAAATAATGGACAGCATCTAAAAATAAAATATCGGTATCGGACTATCAGTAAAAAGGCATATCGGTCGCTCCCTAGTTGATTGTACCCGTGGTGGGGGCGGGGAGGATCGTAGTCTTCCCCGTGAGCAACCTGGTTGTTAATCAGGTAGGCCCTCTTGCAGAAGTTCAGCCATCTGATTTCCTTGCATCTTTTGCCGTCCTGGATGCTGAACTGTCCATTGAAGAGGCCCAACACTATCAAGCTATTTACGATGCAGACTAAAAGTCCGATGACGAAACACACGTTGTAGCATTAATAAAATGTTTTGATTTTTTTAGTTTCTGTGTGTGACTTTACTACTGAAGATTTGTATGCTTGTGAACTGGACAGAGGCACAGTTACACGTGCACATCATATCACGTGATTGAAACACACGAGGTAGCAGTAAAGCAGTGTTTTGACTTTGACAGAGCTAGGAAGAATGTACAATCTACTGACTAGATTAAAGTCAATGGCAAAATAATCTATGTCCTGTTTAGTTCGCCTCTGCTCCGATGCGCTCTGCTAATCTTTAGGCTCCTCTGTACCTTTCGTCTCTGCTCCTCAGGTGGCTCATATCGAATCACCAACGTCTCAGGTGGCTCATCTCGGGTCGTCATAGACATCTTAGGTGGCTCATCTCAAGTCACCAACGTCTTAGGTGGCTTATCTCGGGTAACCAACGTACCAGGTGGCTCATCTAGGGTCATCAACGTCTCAATTGGCTCATCTCGGGTCACCGACGTCTCAGGTGGCTCTTTTCGGGTCACCAACGTCTCTGGTGGCTCTTCTCGGGAAACCAACGTCTCTGGTGGCTCTTCTCGGGAAACCAAATCCGTCTTGTTATCGAAGCGCGGCAGATTGTGCACGAAATTCAGACCTGTAGGAGTCTTGCCGTTGAAGTGCCAAACGTTGGTAGTAGTATCAACTCCACTGTTGTGGATTTCCATGCATTCATGGCTTTTGTTGTATTGTGGTTCATTGTTCATGTCGCTGTGTTTATGATACTCTGTTAGGTTGTCATCGCAGCAGCCCGTGCTTTTCATTACTAAAGGATCCCTCTACCTGAACCATTCCATTACTTCAATCGGCCTTATTTCCGTTTCAATTTTCTGAGTTTCAGGATATTTTCCTTCTGCAATTAGAGCCTCGTAAAGTCTAATAGCTAATTCTATTTTTAAACCGGATGAAAGTTATTCTTTTAATTTTCTAACTAACATTTCATAGAACCTTTTACTTGCCTAACCCCTAACCCTAACCCTTGCCATAATAACAATATCTCTACCTCTGAGACCAATGTTGCATACTCTCACAATTTATTAACTGACATACAAGCGTAGAGTCCTTTCAATAGTATTTAATAATCATAAACAAAGACAAAAACAATCATGGCCACTGCTCTTGCCGGCTTCCTCGTCACCTTCTTCTCTCTTCCGTTGCTGTTCAACGTCATCGCTGCGGCCCGTCACCGCGTTCAACTCCAAAACTGCACGGTGCGCTGACGCAACGAGGGAGCCATAAAAATATTGTTAAATACTCTCACTGTTCAATAAATGAACGCACAGGCAAAGGTTCCATCTAAGAGCATTTCATGATTATAAACAATAAACAACAATAATGGCCACTGTTCTTGCCGGCTTCGTTATTATCTTTTCTCTCCCCATACTACTTTAACACGCTCATACCTTCACCGCTTTGATATGTAAATTCTAAGGTGCGCTGATATAGGGAATTCCAAGATATTACCGTGGGTAATGAGAGAGTCATAGCAGTATATTTAATATTGGTAATCCTCAAAACATAATACTTCTTATTTACTTCTTCACATAAAACTATCTCTAGTCACAAAGTGATAATTCATCAACTCTAACCGATACACAACACGATCATATAAGCTCAAAATTCTTTTTTTTTAACAAAAACTATATTCTCTTATATAGGCTAGCTGGCCAGGACATCATATCATTCCCCGTTAGCTTGTTGGTTTCCCCCCCCCCCACCCATTAAATACATAGTTAAGAGTTTGTTGAACTTAACAGAATAAAGAGGACACTGCACTTCTCATGTTACCTGAATTCCTCAACACCGACACATTTTTCATAAACTTTATTTAGTTGTACTATAGTCCTAACCCTGAACTAATGAACCTACCCACATCGACGCGTCTTCCTGAATTCAATCATGACACTATTGTTAATGGTCTAAAATCTCTCTACTTTGTTAAAGTCTATGGGTTTTGTCTCTTTTCTGTCCACCCGTCCTAAAACCTGCAACTGAAACTTACCTAAGCCATTATCTACTATCACTGTTCTGACATTTGTTCACATTGTTGTTCACTGGATATAGCGAACTAAATTCGCAATATAGAATTTTTTTTTTAACGCCGCCATTGCCAGCATGGTAGGGTGTAGTGTGCCTACCACACCAACATTGTTGGCGGCGCTGATGCACGTCTGCCATGCCTACAGAGCGGCGGGGTGTGTCCGCTATCATCTGCAGGGATGGCAGAAAGATGGGTTTTAATCCTTGCCCAAACTGGCCACACCAGCAGGGTGTGTGTACTGCCGATCGGCCAGAATGGCAAGGAACGGGGTTTTTCCTGCCACTCGGACAGAGGGGAGGGTGTAGTGTGCCTGTACCCTCAGTCCGAAATGGCAGGCTGCGCAGGTGTGCTTGAGTGGGACGGAGTGGAGGGGTGTTGTGTGCCGACCACATCCGTCACCACCGCCAGCTGTGAATACTGCGGTCTCGGATAGTCCTCACTGACCACAGTACCACCACCCTCGCAAGTAATGGTTTTTTTTTCCTGACTAGAGAACCCCTATGATCCATCCCCCTTGGATCATGGTATGTCTCTCAGACCAGGAAGGTGATACTCTCCGAAACAAACTATATTCGCAATATAGAAGACTGACTTTATTTGATTATTTGATTATCACCAGGCTATTTAGATTTAGGATGTTATTTATTAAATTTTATAATGTAAAATTGCTAAAGGCTTTTATTTACAAACACAAATAAAATAATTTAAAAGGAAAAAAAGTATAAAATATTAACAATAACACTTTAATTAATATTAACATATTTAAAAGTTATCATTTTGAATTTTAGGTTTGGAATAATTATATCTATTTCTTACTGTTGATTATTTTGATTGAATGTATATATAATTTCTAATGATCTCCCTTATATATACTTTTGATAAGTATTTCTAGTTAATCTCTTTTGGTACTGTCATACAATTAGTTGTTGTTGTTTTTCGATTTTATAGACAGTGGTGGCGAAACTATGGCACCAGTTCCATAGCCGGTACGCTGAGCCACATCAGTCAACACGCGAATAAAATATCATTTCCTTTAATTTTATTGGATTGTTGGCACTTTGCTATAAATTATTTTGTTTTGGTTGAATTTGGGTTACGCGTCTGTTTTTAAAACCCGCCCTCACCCGCACATATCATCAACAAGTCTGTAAATTTCGGTGATCCCCCCTTAGTGAAAATGTGTTTAATTTTTTTAACCCCACATCTAAAATACAAACATATTAAAAAAAAAAACTAACCCTCTCAAAAATAACGCTAAAAAACAAACTTCAAAATCCAAATAGTCTTCTTTAACAAAATCAATGAGTCCCCTTCTCAATTTAGACAGTTTTAAACAAACCCGTACCCATTACTCACCATCAAGTATTATTGAACAGTTAGTGACTCTTCAATGAGTTTTACCAGTTCTTTTTTTTCTGTTTATTAATTGTATCTCAAAAAATTGAACAAACTAGTATTTTACGGCTGTTTCTATATAAAATTACCCTATTATCGACATCATATTATGTAAAGTATTTATGTTTGTTGCAACTGGGTTTATGGTAAAAAAACAAAAACCCAGAACATCCAACTGTTGACATTACAAGAGTCCGAGCTACTTGAAATACAATAGTATCCAGATCCCCGGTATTTGAACATGGTGGGGGAAGTGGGAGAGTAAAAATTATTGACTTCGGGTCAAAGAAGACAAGTTGGTCTTTTTGAAAGTTTTACATACGAATGCATGAATACTATACATTACATCTTAAATATCTGGTACTTAATTATCTGGCCACCATACTATTCGTCTTAGGAAATAGTATAATCCACAAAAAAATGAATAATTATAGATATTTTTTTTAGAAATACTGATATATATATATATATATATATATATATATATATATATATATATATATATATATAGTTAGATAGATAGATATAGATATAACATAAACTTAAATAGAATGTCATTAATAATAATTCCTTTGCTCAGCATTTGGTAAAATGTTCCCTTAGCCCTAACAGTCCATCGAGGCTAATGAAGTGTAGAATTCATCTTTCTATAACCTAAGCAAATAAAGGGATTGTGTGGTTTGCACAATGCCATGCCGACTTTATCTACCCAACGTATGTCAGGTGGGTGGACTTATGGGACGACATTCAGAAAATATTACCTGGAAAAATTCCCATGGTTCTCCCATGTTTCTCGCAGTTGATCGAACTTAGGAATTTCAGGTCGCCAATCGAGTATCTAGACCACTCGTTCATACTACCCACCTTCGAGCAACAATAGGTTGGATAGTCTAAAGTCTACTGTATTATTCCAATAAAAAAATATTATTTTGTTAGATTTTGAAATTCATGATAGCTAAAAAGGCAATACTAAAATTAATGTATATATTTTTCTTTAGATATGTTCAGATACCTCCATAGTTAAGACTATATGTACAGTAGTGCATCGAGTTATGATCTTAATTCGTTCTGTAACGTCTGTAAATTTTCAAAGCAATGTTCCCAAATACAATTAATTGAAATAGTTTTAATTCATTCCAGCCCCCACAATGCCACTAAAGTTGTTTTCGTTACGTGTTTTTGATTGAAAAATGTATATATAAATAACAAATACTGCATAAAAACATAATTAAAGAGAATGTACAGAAATAAACTGGTTAAATTAAGTGACAGACATATTGATTAATTTTGAAGATAGATGAGTACAGGATCCATGGTGGATAAGATAGCGGATGTTAAAGGTGGAGGAGAGAGGCGGAAGTGTAGGGTGGAGGAGAGAGGTGGGGGTGTAGGGTAGAGGAGAGAGGCGGAGTTGTAGGTTGGAGGAGAGAGGCGGAGGTGTAGGGAGGAGGAAAGAGGCGGAGGTGTAGGGTGGATGAGATAGCAGGAGGTGTAGGGTGGAGGAGAGAGGCGGAGGTGGTGGAGGAGAGAGGCGGAGGTGGTGGAGGAGATAACAGGAGGTTAGGGTGGAGGAGAGAGGCGGAGGTGTAGGGTGGAGGAGAGAGGCGAAGGTGTAGGGTGGAGGAGAGAGGCGGAGGTGTAGAGTGGAGGAGAGAGGCGGAGGTGTAGGGTGGAGGAGAGAGGCGGAGGCGTACAGTGGAGGAGAGAGGCGGAGGTCTAGGGTGGAGGAGAGAGGCGGAGGTGTAGGGTAGAGGAGAGAGGCGGAGGTGTAGGGTGGAGGAGAGAGACAGATGTAGGGTGGAGGAGAGAGGCGGAGGTGTAGGGTGGAGGAGAGAGGCGGAGGTGTAGGGTGAAGGAGAGAGGCGGAGGTGTAGAGTGGAGGAGAGAGGCGGAGGTGTAGGGTGGAGGAGAGAGGCGGAGGTGTAGAGTGGAGGAGAGAGGCGGAGGTGTAGGGTGGAGGAGAGAGGCGGAGGTGTAGAGTGGAGGAGAGAGGCGGAGGTGTAGGGTGGAGGAGAGAGGCGGAGGTGTAGGGTGGAGGAGAGAGGCGGAGGTGTAGGGTGGATGAGAGAGGCGGAAATGTAGGGTGGAGGAGATAGCAGGAGGATTACGGTGGAGGAGAGAGGCGGAGGTGTAGGCTGGAAGAGAAAGGCGGAGGCGTAGAGTGGAGGAGAGAGGCGGAGGTGTAGGGTGGAGGAGAGAGACTGAGATGTAGGGTGGAGGAGATAGCAGGAAGTGGTGGAGGAGATTGCAGTAGGTGTAGGGTGGAGGAGAGAGATGGAGGTGTAGGGTGGAGGAGAGAGGTGGAGGTGAAGGGTGGAGAGAGGCGGAGGTGTAGGGTGGAGGAGAGAGGCGAAGAGAAGGGTGGAAGAGATAGCAGGAAGTGGTGGAGGAGATAGCAGGAGGTGTAGGGTGGAGGAGAGAGATGGAGGTGTAGGATGGAGGAGAGAGGTGGAGGTGAAGGGTAGAGGAGAGAGGCGGAGGTGTAAGGTAGAGGAGAGAGGCGGAGGTGTAGAGTGGATGAGAGAGGCGGAGGTGTAGGGTAGAGGAGAGAGGCGGAGGTTTAGGGTGGAGGAGAGAGGCGGAGGTGTAGGGTGGATGAGAGAGGCGGAGGTGTAGGGTAGAGGAGAGAGGCGGAGGTGTAGGGTGGAGGAGAGAGGCGGAGGTGTAGGGTAGAGGAGAGAGGCGGAGGTTTAGGGTGGAGGAGAGAGGCGGAGGTGTAGGGAGGAGGAGAGAGGCGGAGGTGTAGGGTCGAGGAGAGAGGCGGAGGTGTATGGTGGAGGAGAGAGGCGGAGGTTTAGGGTGGAGGAGAGAGGCGGAGGTGTAGGGTGGATGAGAGAGGCGGAGGTGTAGGGTAGAGGAGAGAGGCGGAGGTGTAGGGTGGAGGAGAGAGGCGGAGGTGTAGGGTAGAGGAGAGAGGCGGAGGTGTAGGGTGGAGGAGAGAGGCGGAGGTTTAGGGTGGAGGAGAGAGGCGGAGGTGTATGGTGGATGAGAGAGCCCGATGTGTAGGGTGGAGGAGAGAGGCGGAGGTGTAGGATGGAGGAGAGAGGCGGAGGTGTAGGGTGGAGGAGAGAGGCGGAGGTGTAGTGTAGAGGAGAGAGGCGGAGGTGTAGGGTGGAGGAAAGAGGCGGAGGTGTAGGGTAGAGGAGAGAGGCGGAGGTGTAGGGAGGAGGAGAGAGGCGGAGGTGTAGGGTGGAGGAGAGAGGCGGAGGTGTAGGGTGGAGGAGAGAGGCGGAGGTGTAGGGTGGATGAGAGAGGCGGAGGTGTAGGGTAGAGGAGAGAGGCGGAGGTGTAGGGTGGAGGAGAGAGGCGGAGGTGTAGGGTAGAGGAGAGAGGCGGAGGTGTAGGGTGGAGGAGAGAGGCGGAGGTGTAGGGTGGAGGAGAGAGGCGGAGGTGTAGGGTGGAGGAGAGAGGCGGAGGTTTAGGGTGGAGGAGAGAGGCGGAGGTGTAGGGTGGAGGAGATAGGCGGAGATGTCTCTTATTACACAGCAACCATTCTGTGCTTTATGGAATTATCAACTGCCATATAAAACGTTTGAATACTGGTGAATGAATTGTCTGATCTAAAAAACAAAAATGGAGGTTTTCAGATAAAAATGAATAAACCAAAACTGAATAAGTTGTTATTCTATTTAATTAAAGTATAAAAAGTAAATAAGCACTTATTAAGACCTGAAATAACGAAAAAACAATAAAGACTACAATGAAATTTATTGTTAGAGCTAAGTTTAAATAGCTACTATGTTAGATTAAAAAAAATTGCTAGTAAACTTTGTCCTTAAACGGTCGTTGTCAGCTAGTTGCTAGAAGCTAGATTACTATGTACGATATGAAATCAGGGAAATAAAATGTACAGGTTAAAAGATGAAATTATGCCAGCATTTTAATCCTTTAATTGAGATATCAAAGAGACGCATGCGTTCCCCGGGCCTCCAGTGTAATATTTTTTTTGTTTTATTAAACCATTCGATTTCAATTGCTAAAAAGTAGTTAGTTATATGATAGACACTTTGTTTCAAACTTTTATTGCTGGTAAGATTTAAATGGAAATCAAATAAGTCTGTAAAATAAACATATTATTTTAAAAAATAATATGTGTTGTGTTCTATACATGTATGTATGTATTTGTGTTGATTTATCAGTGTTCGTGCAGAGATCTTTATGTTATTAATTACTAACAAAAACGTTGTGAATTATACAATAGAACAAATACAGTGTTGATGATGTTAGCGATGGTCTTTTACGGTTAATGTCTTAGAGTCTGTATTGGGGGGGGGGATACTAAAAATAATCAAATAAAATTTTAATTACCAAATAACTTCCTGAATGTCCAGTGAACTATAAATATTGTACTACTTTCATGGTCATTCATGTAAGACTTTTTGCCACATAGCAAATATTCGCCGTTATATATTGTTTTAACTCTACTTTCTCCAATTCCTCGAAATGATTGATATAATATCAACAAATTATTCCCCATTCCTCAAAATGAGTGATATCATCTCACCAACATTATTCCCCCATTTCCTGAGATTTTTTTATACATCTCATTAACACTATTACCATTTCTCTAAAATGAATGATATAATCTCACCAACACATTCCCCAATTTCCTGAGATGATTTATATAATCTCACCAAAAATAATCCTCTTTATCCTGAGATGAACGATATAACCTCACCAACCCTAATCCCCATTCTCTGAGATTAATAATATGATATCACCATCACTATTTCTCTTTCCCTGAGATGAATGATATAATCTTACCTTCACTGTTACCCATTCACAGATATGAAATGACAATCTCAACATCAGTATCGCCCATTCACAGAGATGATTGACAGAGCCTAATCAACACTATTCCTACACGTTGAATGTTTTAATTGTTCTCCTAATTCCAACGCAACTTTCCACCCTACCTTACTTTAGTCAGATTTGGCACGTGATAGGAGATGGGTTATTAGAGTCCTACCCAGGATAGTTACGTCCCTGATTTGAAGACATTGAAGCTGCTTAGCGTCAAAGGTCAGAGACGCTCAATATATTTGGCGGCCATCGACACTATTACCTTTTGCGACTCATATATCATTAGATTTAATATGAATTAATACTCAAAGGGTTATTGCTTCAGTTTTAATTTACATATACATGATAAACCATTACAATGGTTTACATGAAAAAACATCAAGTAAAACATTATATATTTCTGAAAGCTTGTTAAAAAAATGAAAAACGTTGATGTGCTTGATTTTCTGTGCATTACATTATGTTTTTAAAAAAACATCAAAAGTGTGTTTAGAATCCTGGACAGCAGGTGCACCCTTTTTTATTATATGTGATCAACCAATTATAAGGTTGAATATAGTTAAATGAATACAAGTTTGTGTGTTTAAGACTTTTATTCCGAAATAGGATTCGCTATGCCAAGACATTGTACGAATTCAGCAGACATGTTCTACTATGTTTTCTTATGAATCTGCACAGTGGCTGAGAAGACGAAAATATTACATATAACACAAGTATTATTATGCGCACTTTGGATGTAAACGGGGCGACCTGATAAAAAAAACATAGGCGCTTCATGTTATTTGTAGACTTGTAAAATAACTCTTGGCAATTGGAAAGTTTGTCATTTTGCATGCCCATGATTTGATGTGAGCCTTCAAATCATGTGATAGATTAATATGTGAGTATGACGAATGCTGTTGGATTTTAAAGGATTCAATATCCTAATGTACCATCAGACCTGCGGCCTGTCTGACGCTGTGAAGACATTCCTGTGCCAACTCCTCAACCTTCTCTGGATAATATCAGTTATGATACCTGAAGTTCTGTAGACAGTGCTGATTAGGGAGCGACCGATAATCGGATCGCTATCGGTATCGGACAGATACTGGCACTATCGGTTAATATCGGATCGGCCGATTGTTGTAGGGAGCGACCGATAGTGGAACCGATATTGGCACTATGGGTTAACTGTCGGACCGGCCGTTTTTTGGCTGCCGATACATTTTTTTTTCACAACAGAGTTGCAGAAAAAGAAATCAGTAAATAACCCAATTCTATAACCAGATCAGACAAGATTTTAAAAAAAAAGGAAAAAAAAACCCGTACACAGAAATTGTGACGTCTACATCAGAGATATGACCTTGAAACAATAGAATTGGCATTTCTTAATTCTAATGTATGACCTTGAATGATACAATTAGTGAACATCTGTGCGTATTTTTTGTTGGGATGGGAAGTTGGGGGGGGGGGGGGAACAAGACTTACGTGTGGGTGAAGTGTCACGAAATATGACAGGGAAGGGGTAAGCATGGGTTGAAATACGTCATTAGCTGTAAATATCGGTATCTGGGGGGGGGGGAAACAAGACACAAGACATGGGTTGAAATACGTCATACACCACGAGAATAACACGTGTTTGGCATTGTTGTTGCTTAAGGGGCTGTCCATTAATTACGTCAACAAAATATGGGGGGAGGGGGGTCAGAAAATTGTTGACAATTGTTGACAAGGGGGAGGGGGGGAGGTCAAGAAAAGTTGACGTCAACAATGTTACTTTTTTAAATTTAATATAATTACTTAATAAATAGGAAAATTAAGCAGCGTTTGTAGTTCTGTGTTACACACTCGCTTAACATTCAGTATTTTAATTAAACTAACTATATTCCGACTAATTTTGCCACATAAACATTATGGAAGCCACCTTTTTAGGGGGGGGGGGTAATCAAATGTTGACGTAATTTTATAGGGGGGTCTCTGGAAGTTTGACAAGTTGTTGACAAGGGGGAGGGAGGTAAAAATCGCCAAAAATTTTTTGACATAAATAATGGACAGCCCCTAAAAAGAAAATATCGGTATCGGTATCGGTAAATATGCTGGGGGAAAATATCGGTATTGGACTATCGGTAAAAAGGCATATCGGTCGCTCCCTAGTGCTGATGTTCATGATTCTGATATTAGCGCAGAAATCTCACCAAATCTTCTTCCTTGGGAAGATCTTAGTGATGTATTTCGAGATCTCAATCTTCCAAAGTCACTAGCTGAACTTTTTGCATCACGCTAACAAGAACAGAACTTTAGCATTCCTGAAACTAGAGTATGTACATATATCATGAAGCAGACATTGTAAAAAATTATTTCAAGTGAGCAATACGTGTTATATTTTAACTAGATATTAAGCCCGGAGTTGCCCGGAAAATTCAGGTGTAATGGGAAACCCCTTCCTAATCAATTTAAACTACTGAATTTTTAAATACGGTTAATTAGGTGCTGACTTATACCACCTTCCTAATGTGTAGAAATGACCTACATTTCATACGTCACAAATTACGTTTTACCCGTCAACACTAACCAACCAAACCAACCAAATCAACCAAAGTGTACCTACCAAACATACCAAACCAAACACTATTAGGTAAAGATTTGGTGGTAATTTATGTCGCTCGTTACGTTTTGCCCTTAATTCTCGCAATATTAAAATCAAAATAAAGCTTTAAAAAAAAGCTCTTATAAAAGTGAACTGAAATGTAAAAAATAACTACTTTATTATGCCATTCTGCAGCACAAAGGCAAGTTGATGTGGCACGATACAGCACCCCCACGCAAGTTCAATTTGGCTTTATTAGTAAAAAAAAATAAATATGTACATCAGGAATTGACGTCACAGAGGATTTTTATTTATAGCGACGGCGTTCCCATTCTGCAAAAAAATTGTAACATCGGGAAATGACGTCATAGATTATTGATAGCGGCGGCTTTCCTATACCGCACGGACGACAAGATAAGCAATTTTTTAGTAGAATAATATTGAATGAATTGTCACATCTATGGGATTATGATATTATTATAAGATCGTTGCTGCTAGGAGAAAACTGAAAGACAGGAAAAACGATATTTGAGAAAATATTAAGTTATTGAATTGATTAAAAAATAAAATGTATTATATATGACTGAGCACGTACAATTAATAAATACTAACAACATATGCACTAGGGTTATGACTAAGGCTGTACCGGAATCCGATTCCGCTTCCTGTTAAGCCGAATTCCGGCAGTTTTAACAAATCCTGTTCCGATTCCGATTCCGGTTAAAATGTGCCGCATTTAAGCCGGATTTCTTTGTTGCTTGAAATTTGTAAGAATTTTTTTTAGCGCAACATAATTTTGAAATATTTAGCACTATACCATTAAATTAAAACATTGACTTCCTTTCTTTCTTTCTGGATGTAAGTAAACATATATTACAAAGGAAGATTAGAATCGTATTTAGTCCAGTAGTATTTCGACACCTTACCTTCCGCTACATTTGATTCCGTGTTTTCTATAAATTATATTTAGCTTTAACAGTTGAAATTCCCCAAAGAGCGGCAAACGATCTAGTTTTGAATGTTTACAGTTTTAAAATAGGTAAGTAATTTATTTTACTGCAATTTTTTTTTAATTTCGTGACTTTTGTCACATGTTTGGATAAAATTCCTCGCATATCTAGATAAATAACTTGAAGATACATTTTAAAATGAACATTAATGTGATGTTGATATAGATTTGAAATGCATGTTCATTGGCGTTTTAGTGGGAAATAGTCAGACAATGATTTAAAGAAAAGTATGAATAAAATAACACGGTTTGGTGACGTCACTATGGGAAACTAAAGGAAAATAAGCTATCGGGTATACATTTATTTTTTTTTGGAATGTGTTTATTATTTATTTGTTTGATTGTAATAGAAATCAAGTTAAATTAGATACAGCTGTATTAAAATATTTTTTTTAAAACAAAGAACCCTGTTATTTTGACAGAGTTATCTTCCTTAACTTAAGATTGGGTGAAGGATTTTAGTCACAGTCTACAAGATCTAAATAGTTAATACTGTTTTTTGCTATCTAGAACATAAAAACTAAATTTTTATTCTATTTTTCATTCATATATCATTTTTATGTTAGGCGAGAATGTATTACTTCGTTAACGTCTCAAGGTCGACGACGAACGGCTACTTTTTCTAATTAGGCATGATATTAAATTAATATTGGGAACTAGTTAACTAGTGCCCATCTTTATGTGTTTTTTATAGATTGATAGTCAGCTAAATTTTGCTTTTTAATTTTAACAGATTTGTTTTCATGGCAGACAGGAGAAAAACTAGTTTCATCTGGAATTTTTTAAAAATTTCTGACACAAATGATTCCATTGTAATTTGTCTCAATGCAAAGATTTCACGAGGAAAAAGACAACGTGAATTTTCCACTTCACCCATGATGAACCAGCCAAGAAAGCTGGTGATGAATTTAAGAAAGCTGCAGTTGTTGCTGCTTCAAATTCATTTACACATTCTCAATCTCAGCAATAAAATACTTCAATGGTTCAGTTATCATTACAAGGTTTCATAGAAAAAGGAAAAATTTGGGACATCAACTCATCGCAAGCTAAAAGATTTCATGATGCTATAGGAATGATGATTGTGTTAGACATGGAACCATTTCAGCTGGTAGAGAAACCTGGTTTTCTGCATCTTATGGCCACAGCAGAGAAGCGTTATGCGGTTCCATCTCGAAAGTATTTCACGCAAACAATCATCCCAAACATGTATGACAATGTCTGTAGCAAGTTGATTAAGTTATTAGAACCTGTCAAATATATTTCATTTACGACAGATACGTGGACAGAAGATAACACCGTCAAATCTTTCTTTGGTCTTACTGCTCATTGGATTAATGAGCAGTTTGAAAACAACAGCTATGTATTAGAATGCAGCCCACTTGATGATTCCCACACTGGAAACAACTTGTCACAAGAGTTTAATAACATGTTAGTCAATTGGAAGATTAATAGAAACCAATGTCATGCAATCATACGTGACAATGCTAGAAATATGGAAAAATGCTTCAGTATTTGTGAACTACCAAGCTATGGATGCTTTGCACATTCACTGCAGCTAGTAATTAGAGAGGGTTTGTGAGCAAAAGAAATGTAAGTGATATCATTGCATCTTGTCGACAAATTGTTGGCCACTTCAAACATTCATCATGTGCCACAGCTCGTTTGCATGCTATTTAACACCAGCTGAATCTTCCACAGCATCAATTGATCCAAGATGTGAGAACACGGTGGAATAGCACCTATTATATGTTAAGCCGATTATCAGAACAGAGACAAGCAATAGCATTATTTGGATCTGAAGACGTCTAAATTCAATCTTTGTCAGCTAATATGTGGTCAATTTTTGGATAATTTAGTTCAACTTCTAACACCATTTGAAGAAATCACAAAAGACATAAGTGCTGAAAATGCCAGAATCTCAACAGTCATTCCACTAGTTCATGTTCTTCAGACGGTATTAACAACAGATGGTGGTGATCAGTGGCGTCACTAGGGTTGGTGTCACCCGTGCGGTAACTTATGGTGTCACTCCTCTCATTACACCCCATAGACATACATCATTCTTAGCAAAATTTATAAATAAATTTACAACGACAATGGAAGAATAAGTAATTGATATATATAGGTCAGTGCAAATATACCAATAATTTCATTAAAATAATTAATAATTAAAAGTACGCAGTGTCTGTTAATAATCGGAGACATTTTTATATTTGGCATTAATTTTTTTCGAAGCCTTATAAAGTCATTTGCTGTTAATAATCGGATATATTTTAATTTATTTTTAAAAATTAAACACGGATTTGAATTATTTTAAATTACAAAATAAGAATATAGGCTTAAAACTAGATATTTTGCATTTTGGTGTCACCCCTTGTGAGGTTGTCAACCGGTGCGGTCCGCACCCCCCGCACCCCCCCGCACCCCCTAGTGACGCCACTGGTTATGATGATGGTGTTAGAACTATGAAATTAGCACTATTAGAATCAACAAAACGTCGATTTGACAAACTCTGGACTGAACCTGCATATGTCGTTGCAACATTGCTAGATCCTCGATTTAAAATGACCTTCTTCTCCATAACTGATCATAGTTTGGTTGTGAAGGCATTTCTCTTAGAGGTATCCACAAAATATATAATTCCAAGAAGTAAAACTGACAATCAAGCGGGTAATCCAGCTATCAACCCCACCTCACCATTAGCATTTGGTGAGCCTGATCCTAAACGTGTGATGCTCAGCAAAGATGCATCTATTTGGGAACATATGAACACGATTACTGCACTGGCAATAAAAAGTGAGCCAATCTTTTCAGTAGAAAATCAAGGGATTGAAGTTGAACTCAAACAGTATACCTTAGTCCACCACCCACCAGTGTTGCATCTGAAAGACTGTTCAGCACTGCAGGAGGAGTAATGACAGATCACCATTCATCTATGTTGCCTGAAAATACTGAACGTTTAATATTTCTCAAGTACAACAGACGTTTGCTGACTAGCACTGACTGAATCAGGACCATATTTAGAAAATGGTTTCAAAAGGGATGGTCTTGAAAAAAATTTCTGTTTATTGTTTATTTTTGTTTTGTGAATACAACAATATATATATGAGAATGTGTAAAATTGTGTTTAAAACAGTTTTTTGCATACCTTTAGACATTTCAATTTTTTATTTTTTTTTTTAATTTCAAATTTAAATTATATTTTTTCATCATCGCCTTGGGTTAAATTTGATTAATGTATGATTGAGGAAGAGTTACTATTTTATTTGGTAAAATCCGGTTCCTGTTCCGATTCCGGCAGGATTAAAATATTAAATCCGATTCCCGTTCCGGTACCTGCAGGATCTAAAAATTGCAATCCGGTACAGCCCTAGCTATGACAAATATTTTTTTCAAAATTTGAATATTCCTGATGTTGAATTAGATGAACATTTACAAACAGATACAATTTTGTATGTTAATTTTATTGGTTCATGATAAAACGTCCCGCGCCTAGCCTCGTCTGAATTTTTGTAATCATAAGTTTATGGGTTGTCATATAAACTAACAGTTTAAAGAGAATATGACTTTTTTGAGAATACACATTTTTTTAGGTATATTGCTTTTCTATTGGACAATCTGATTGAAACGAAGCTATTTAAATTTCAAACAATTTGTAGATTGTGCCGTCCATTAAAGTCATTTTATTTTAGACCTTGCGACAAGCAGAAACTTGACCAAACAGATGTGAGGTTTTAAGCTGTAAATGTATACTATATTTTGTTTTTTTTTTTTGGTATTTTTTTCTGTAGATCTGCTGTTGGGAGATTCTTCTTAGAAATATGTCTTTAAAAAGTAAAATGTCGAAATCCGCAATAAAGCGGCTGGGAGAATATGGGCACAAAACTTAAAAGTAAGCACTAAACGCGACTTAAACAGGATATGAGCGAAATGCTATGTAAAATACCATCTAACAAAAATATTGTCGGTAGATTTTAAGACTTTTTGAATTGTAAAGCTTAAGAAAAAACTAAATTTCCTAGTTCTTTCCAAACAGCATGTGCCAGCAAAGGTTTAAAAACTTATCACCTCTTTTGAAAAATACAGAAAGCGACCAAATGAAGAATTTATAGAACGTGTTTTTAATTTGTTTGGTTTAACAAAAACAAATGAAAATTGGCTTAGTAGTGAAGATAAAGAACTGTATAGAAAACAAATGGAATCAAGAGTGTAAAGGTTGTTAGGTTTGATGATGATGTTATGATGTTGGAGGCGTTACTGTGGTAGCGTGTCACTTAACTTTTCACACACAAACACTAGTCCAATCAATGCACAATTCAATGTTGCTGATTCATTATTTTATTATCGAACGTAGACATTAACAATATTATCAAACTTTATACGAAAGTATATGACATAGGCACATCTTAGAAGTATCTAATAAACTATCACTTGCTAGTCTAAATCAAATTAATAACTTCTTCAAAGTTGGATAAGATATATGTCCTACACGTATAGGATCCAAAATGTAACTAAATCTACCAAGCTTGTCTCTAAGCAACTTAATTGACGTCAACTAGAAAAAACTACGTCACATAGTAATATAAAAATTAACACTCTCTTGAGCTACTAGAAAAGTGTGATTAACACACAAGCACAAACCAAAATTAATTAATGAATACTTAAATCAACTTTAACTCCTCGACAAAGAGGCAGGGTTGTATATATAACTGTCTTTCAAAAAAGGGAAATACACACTACAGATCCTTTGACAAGCCAGATATTAATCTCCAAATATAGTTGTCCTATCCCTTGTAAGTGCTTGCAGGGTCAGGCATGCATGATGCAATCATCAGTGATGCAATCACCCCAGTAAAATGGGAAATCCAAAAATAGATTTGATGCAATCACACCAGTGATGCAATCACACTCATGATGCAATCACCCCAGTAAAATATGAAATCCAAAAATAGATTTGATGCAATCAACCCAGTGATGCAATCACCCCAGTGATGCAATCACTCCAGTGATGCAATCCAATGATGCAATATGAGGGGGTGATATATCCTATAAATAGGGAAGTTACCACGGTTGTAAGAAGGGACGGAGACACACACACAAGAGAGAGAGACTAGAGACCCATGAAGGGGATACTAGATATAACACGTGGACTTAGTGGACAGTGCAGTCGAGAGTTATAATAGTTATAGACTCGTGTACTGGTTATAGTGATAGCAGTTACTTGTGATTTATTGCCACATCTCTCATCTAATATGGATCTTAGTATTTATCGTGTGTGTTGAATTATAGAATTATACATGTGATTTATCGATTCATCTTCTCAAGTGTTTATATTGGATTATCATATTCTCATCTGTATATATCACGCATTAAAAAGTTCAGTTAATTCTTTTACAATACAAGGAGTTGTGTCGTCTGATTTAATTAGAGTACAAGTGGGATACGACATAATCCTGGTATTTATCTGGTGGCAGCGGTAAAAACACCCCAGTGGTGAGTAACACTTGAGTTGATAAAATAGTATATTTCGAAGAGACTGGATTTTATCTGAGTCATCAACAGTTAAAAGAAAGTATAATCCTGGTATTCTCCTCGAATATTGATTTGTAGTAGTATTATACAACGATGGAATAGTTGTGATTTATTGCATATACTCTCATCGAATATTAAATTTGAGCATTTTATCTGTGTGTAGTGTATAAAGTATTATACAACGATGGAACAGTTGTGATTGATATTGCCACATGGTCTCATGGAAAGTATAAACCTATGTATTATTTGGTGGCAGCGTAAAAGCGAAAGTAAATCCAGTTGTACGTCTCTGCAGTGTTAAAGGACTTCGTTATTTGTGCATTCTTTCATTGGCATACGCTACAAAGGAAGAATTTTATGAAACTTAATGGTAAGAATAACATTTTATTCTTCAAATATTTCTCGATTAGTTATATTACCACGTGACATTCCAACGTTTTCATTTGTTTATACGTCTGAACATAACAATGGCTAGTACCCCAGAAGAAGAAAAATGGAGACAATACAAAATTAGAGGAGAAGAATTAGGTCTCAAAGGTAAAGAATTGTTGGAATATATAGACAAAAAAGAAAATGAGGAAAGAGAAAGAGATGAGAGAATAAAAGAAAGAGAATTAAAAAGAAACTATGAAGAATTAGAAAGAAAAAGAAACTATGAAGAATTAGAAAGACAAAGAAACTATGAGGAATTAGAAAGAAAAAGAAACTATGAAGAATTAGAAAGACAATGAAACCATAAAGAAAAAGAATTAGAAAGAAAATTAAATCATGAACTAGAACTAGCAAGAATAGCTGCAACTAAAGATAATACAACAACTGTAATAGAAGAGTCAAAAGGAAATTACTCGACTCAATTAAAAATGCAACCTTTCAATGGTAAAACTGAAGATATTGACACATGTTTACAATTCTTTGAACAACAATGTCAGCTACAAAAAATTCCAATCAGTGACTGGAAGTCGGAACTTTTCAAACTTGTAAAAGATGATGCAAGAAAAGCAATCATGACAATACATAACTATGCTGAGTTGAGTTATGAAGATATAAAAATGAAACTTCTGAAATATTTTAATAAAACAGAAGAACATTATCGTCACCGATTTCATGAACTAAAAATGTCAAATAAAGAACAACCTCAACAGTTCATTGATTTAGTTATGAGTGATTTAAAATCATGGCTTATGATGGCAGAAGTTGACATAAATAAACCAACTGAGATTTTAGAAATGATGGTAGTTGACAAAGTTCTTAACATTTGCTCTAGAGAAGTGTTTTCCTTCATTAAACAAAGGAATGTAAAAACTGTCAAAGACTTAATAAAAGTTCTAAGTGACTATAAAGATTGCTATCCCAATGATGAAATAAGTATATCAGACATTTGTGCATCTATCGATAAATTCAAACCACGGAATGAAACATACAAATTAAAGAATGATATATACAAACCAAGATACATGAGTCAATCTAAAGATAATAATGTTTATTTTGAAAGAAGAATTTGTCACTATTGTAAGAGAAAAGGTCACATTTTGAAGTTCTGCTACTTGAGAAAGAAAGAACTAGAACAACATAGACCAGAAAAACTTCACTTACGTCAAAACAGAAACAGACCAGAACTTAATTCTACGCAAAAGTATGCTGATAGAAAATACCCAAAACAGAAAGTTCAAGATAATGGTGAAACAGAACAATACTGTGCAATTATTAAAAATACAAAAGGTCAAATAATATTTCATCCTGCTATCGTCAATGGTCAACAAATAAAATGTCTTAGAGATTCAGGTTGTACTACTGTAGTTGTGAAAAGAAGTCTGGTTAGCAAAGATCAGTACATGTCAAAGAAAACACACATCAAGCTTGGAGATGGTACTATAAAGTCGTGTGACGTAGCAACCATTAAAATAGACTCACCATGGTTAGCTGGTATATGTGAAGCTATTATACTAGATAATCCTGTATTTGATTTGATTATTGGTAATTTGCCAGGAGTATCCAAAGAAAACACAGAAACTATTGTAACTAATTGGATACGAAGAAAAAGAAATGAAGCTATGCAACAAACAAGACATAAAATACGACTCAAGAATAAAGGATACATACAATCATATATCAGATCTATTGTCTAGAGTGATAATTGGGACATCTGCAGATAATTAATGAATGTGGATTACTACGTAAATGGAGATATTTTATACTGTCGTCATCGTCATTGAAATGTCAACGATTTTTTTCACAAACAAATGTACGTTGATTAAGTTATTGTTGTTTGGGCTGATGTCACAAGATTGTTTTAATCAACGCAAGTTATCGTTGAGCACACTTTGCTCAATTTTTCGTTGCAGTTAATGGAGCAATTCATCGTTACTGTGAGCAGTCGTTGCTCATATTGTCATCCTGACAATGTTAAACGTGAACACTGTGAAAACAATTTAGCCATGGACATTTATTAGTATAGAGACTATTTTGTGTAGAGACTATTTTGTGTAGAGACTATTATGTGAAAAGACAATTATTGATTTTTTTGTGTTTAAACTTTGACCTGACATCATTGAAACAAGACAGTGTAGTAAGAAACATGTTACACATATCTATCGTCGTCCTGATGTTGATGAGATGATGGGCTACACATCTACTCAAGGAGAACCATATATATTTTTTTTTCTTTTCAAAGTTTGTTACACATTCGTTTATTATTGACATATGTATAGAGATGTAATTGTATTTATATTTTTTGAAGATTGACATGTATTACATTTTGTTTTATTGAAAAGATTGAGAAATAATAGAATAATTAATAATGATATATCATAAGCATGTAATGCTATAAACAATGGCAAGAAAGTAATATTAGATGATTTTAAATTGTTGCTATTGCCAAAATATCATTAGGTAATGAAATTTTTTTGGGGATATTGGGGGTGTCCTATCCCTTGTAAGTGCTTGCAGGGCCAGGCATGCATGATGCAATCATCAGTGATGCAATCACCCCAGTAAAATGGGAAATCCAAAAATAGATTTGATGCAATCACACCAGTGATGCAATCACACCCATAATGCAATCACCCCAGTAAAATAGGAAATCCAAAAATAGATTTGATGCAATCAACCCAGTGATGCAATCAACCCAGTGATGCAATCACCCCAGTGATGCAATCACTCCAGTGATGCAATCCAATGATGCAATATGAGGGGGTGATATATCCTATAAATAGGGAAGTTACCACGGTTGTAAGAAGGGACGGAGACACACACACAAGAGAGAGAGACTAGAGACCCATGAAGGGGATACTAGATATAACACGTGGACTTAGTGGACAGTGCAGTCGAGAGTTATAATAGTTATAGACTCGTGTACTGGTTATAGTGATAGCAGTTACTTGTGATTTATTGCCACATCTCTCATCTAATATGGATCTTAGTATTTATCGTGTGTGTTGAATTATAGAATTATACATGTGATTTATCGATTCATCTTCTCAAGTGTTTATATTGGATTATCATATTCTCATCTGTATATATCACGCATTAAAAAGTTCAGTTAATTCTTTTACAATACAAGGAGTTGTGTCGTCTGATTTAATTAGAGTACAAGTGGGATACGACAATAGTGGTAGTGAGGAATAAAACAACAGTAGTGAGTGTGACACTGACGAATTTTCTGAAGATTTTTCTGTAAAAAGTGAAATGCGCCTCTCAACTAAGTCTGGCTGCTAAACTAGTTTCTAAACATTTTTTGTCAACCAGAATAGCGTCACATGTGCTTTAAAGTATGACTGAAGATGGGGTTAGTGTTCCAACACAATCACAGTCTTTAATTTGGCGACGAACAATTAATGATGCAGAATTAGTTAAAAAACGCATGATGGAATTGATCTGTGAAGAGAAATTGTATCTGTATTTTGATGGTAAAAAAAATAGTCAATAAGGAGTAACAAGTTGTTTATTTTAAAAAAAGGGCAAAAGAACATTGCGACTTGGCATTTAATCAGTTACAGTGGAACCTCTGCAGGCATCTTTAAACCTCTACAGGAACTGCTTGATGAGTACAGTGCATGGAGCAGTATTCAGATGATCATCTCTGACACAACAGCAGTCAATACTGGTAGAAAAATGGTGATGTAGCCAGGCTTCAAAGAACATTTCGAGATAAGAGATTTAAAGAAACATGATACATTAGCTACCAACACCTCATTTTTTATCTTGTTCTTCGACTATTGATGGACTTTTTTATTTTTTATACCTTCACGGTCACCTGACTACAAGTCTATTGATGAGGTGCTAGAACAATATGACGCATACACAGGCACGGAAATAATACCGAAAGTGTGAGAATCGTGGCTGGAGAGATAATTTTTTTATATTTTTTCGAGCATTGCAAAACATACAATTTTTACAAAACAGAAAAAAATGGCATCAGTTACAGGTGGAACTCGCGATTATTTTTTTTTCATTTATTGCATTTTTCCTTCTTGCAATTTGGCGAGAACAGCTCGAGGTAAAATGCGATTTTATTGTAACTACATGGTCGCATATATAATTTTCTAACCAACACTACTGAGAGATGGATTATGAAAATCTGCTATGAACAATAACCAAACTTCAGTGTCCCAATGCTGTAAAATGCTGTAAAATCACTGGAATAAAACACCATTAGTGCTTGATGTGCTTCGTTCCAACATAGTAGCCAGGAGAGCTTTACAGTTGATAGAGGAGGTACATTCTACTTGCATAACAGACACATATTGTAAATCAAATGTGTAAACGCAAACACACAAATCTGAAAAACTATTAAAACACTGAATATGCTTATTTATATGTATTACTCATTTGTATTTTATGCAAACTTACAAGTTATAATTAATATTCTTTGATCCTCTATATGTTTCAATATTACAAAAAGAAATTAACTTAGGCACGCGAGGTTTTTTCTTGTTTTGGCAAGGCCAAAGTCATTATTTGTATTTTTAAGTCGAAGTTCATCGTTTAAAACCCCAGGTTAATAAATTTTAAATTTGTCATAACCTTCAAATACACTGACTTGTAATAATTTTAACTCCATGTCTAAACATGTGTACATATATAGTATGTACTGTATATTTTTGTGTACATTAAATGAAATGTACTGATCTAAAAGTGAAAACATATATATTTAAAAAATAAATAAATAGATTAAAGTGTTTTTTTTTCATATTAATAAATCTAGTATATATTTTTTGTCTATCAGTGGGAAACGTATTTTTGTAAAGTCCAGCAGCCTTTTAAGCTTTGGTTTCTGGTAATTTTTTAAAACACAAATCATCTATATGAGGTCTAAAAGCCTTAAATAAATTATAAATTTAGATCTTTGTGACAGGGAGTCCGATGAAAAAGTTTTAATTTTGTTTTCTTCTCCCAGAAATGATTTGTTTGTTTACTACAATTCACTGAGATTTCCTATTCATTTCCTTCATTTGAATCTTTGCCTCAAGATAATTATATTTAATTTTGTTTGTGTAAATGCAAATGTATTGCTGGCTTAATAGTCTGCTTGAACTAGTAAATTATTATAATACATTTTAATTTTGAATGTAACATTTGTTTATTTTTTTTCTTCCTGGTTTAGAATTATCTATCTAAAATTAAACTAAGTCCTCGAGAAGGAACGAAAATGCAAGGAAGGAATACACATCTTGATTTAAGTGTTATCTCTGGGTGATCTAAATTCAAGGAGTTAAGTTCCAAAAAATGTATAATCATTTTTTTTCTTTACTTGTGTTTTGTGAAAGCTAAAAATATCCACTGGGTCTAATGTTCGAACAATTTAGAACCACTGGTTTTGCTCCCAGAAATATTTTCATATTTGAAATAGATGGACGTAAAACAGATCGAGAATGAAATAATTTATTGAACATTTAAATTATTGCGTTGAAAAATATTCAGTTACAATGACACATATTATAACGTCTTGTTTACTTTTGATTGTGTGCATAAAATGTATTGACATTTCGTCTTGTCTTACGACAGGTAAGTAATTAATGCAATATCAGTTTGCATCATAAGTCGTACGTATCAATTGATTTATTTTTTATTATGATTGATCAATGATACATAAACCTTTAAACCTAGATTTTTCTTTTGTAAAAGTGTTTAGTCAAAAATTTTAAAAAAATGATGATAAGTAAAAAAAAAACAAAAACAAAAATAATTATACCATAATGATATTTATTACAATTATTATCATTAGTAATAAAAAAGCTATGGTCCATTTACATACAATTTCACATTATATTTCCCATGCGTTTTACATGAATTTATAAAATTTAATTATTCATTTGGCAAAAATAATATGCTTTTTTTTTGCCATCAGACGTAGCCAAATATTTCGAATAGTTGACCGATATGGACTCATAAATTTGACAGAACAGAGAAATAATGTGAAATAATCGTCGGCAACCGTCCGTCTCGAGAGACGATGGTGTAGCTAAGTAGAGTCTATAAGCACCGCCGGGAGTGGCTGTGCAGTCCGACTTGGGAGTGGCAATCCCTGCCGCACTTGTCGCACTTGAAAATAGATGGTTGTTGTAGTTGTTGTTGTAGCTGTTCTTTTTTCCGCTTCCGCCTTCTTCTTTTCAGGGCAGCATTTTCCTGTCGCTCAGCCTCTGCGCGCAATGAACCCTGCCGGACAGCAAGCCTCCAGCACTGGCGGTCGGCTGCTTGGCTCTCCCATGAGTTAGGTTTAATAGAGCACTGTTTCATATCCTTTTTGCAGGTGTCTTTGTAGAGCACTTTAGGTCGCCCTGTTTTCCTCTGGCCGGTAACTAGCTCGCCATAAAGTAGGTCCTTCGGGATGCGGCCTGCGTCCATTCTTTTGACATGACCGAGCCATCTGAGGCGTCTCTCGCTGAGAACTGCAAACAAGCTGCTCATGTTAGCCCTCTCCAGCACCCCGAGTGTTGGGGATCTTGTCTTGCCACTTTATCTGCAGTATACGTCGCAGGCACCTCATGTGGAAGTTGTTTAGCTTCCTTTCGTGCCTCGCGTAAGTGCTCCACGTCTCGCATTCATAGAGGAGGGTACTAAGTGTGCAGGCCTGGTAGACGCGCAGTCTGGTATTCTCGGTGAGGCTGGGGTTTTCCCACACACGTTGATTTAGTCTCGCCATGACTGTAGCTGCGCTAGCAATTCTGCAGTCGATCTCCGGGTCTATGGATAGCGAGCTGGAGATGGTGGAGAAAGATCAATTTTACCGATCCCTAGATGAAGCGCTATTGAAGATTCCTAGCACTGATAGCCTTTATCTCCTTGATGATTTCAACGCAAGGGTAGGAGCTGATCATGTGGCTTGGCCCACCTGTCTCGGAAGCTTTGGGAGAAGAAAGATAAATGAAAATTGTCAGAGACTGCTTGAGCTCTCGTGCCACCATGGCTTGTTACCGAGGTAAAGAGGGAAGCCCTACTGGCATACAAGGCCAGGCCCAGTCCCAACACACTAAAAGCCTTACGGACAGCCAAGAGCAAAGCCCAGCAGACCGCCCGCAAATGCGCCAACTCCTACTGGTTGAACCTCTTTAGCAGCATCCAGGCAGCTGCCGATACAGGAAATGCAAGAGGGATGTACGAGGGCATCAAAAAGGCAATAGGCCCAACTCCCTCAAAAACCGCCCCCCTTTTATCCAAAACAGGAGAGGTCATCAAGGACCAGGAAAAACAGATGCAGAGGTGGACCGAACACTACCAAGAGCTATACGCAACCCAGAACACCGTGACTGATGCCGCTCTTGGCGCTATCCCAGATCTTCCTGTCATGGAGGAGCTAGACACCCCACCCACCATGGATGAACTAAGCAAAACCATCGACTGCCTTGCAAACGGAAAGGCACCCGGTAGCGATGGAATCCCACCAGAAGTTCTGAAGAGCGGAAAACCAACACTACTAAAGCCATTGCACGACCTCCTAGGTCGCTGCTGGGAACAGGGCTATATCCCCCAAGATATGAGGGATGCCAAAATTATCACGCTATACAAGAACAACGGGGACCGGAGCGACTGTAATAACTACCGGGGCATCTCCCTCCTCAGCATCGTCAGCAAAGCACTCGCCCCCGTCGCTCTAAACCGCCTGCAGGCCCTCGCGTCCCGAGTCTACCCAGAGTCACAGTGTGGCTTCAGGGCTGGCCGATCAACAGTGGACATGATTTTCTCACTACGTCAACTTCAAGAGAAGTGTCAGGAACAGCATGTGCCACTCTACATCGCCTTCGTCGACGTCACAAAGGCATTTGATCAAGTAAGTCGAAGCGGACTCTTCAGCTTGCTGCAAAAGATTGGCTGCCCCCCACACCTGCTTGCAGTGGTCATGTCCTTCCACGACAACATGCATAGCACGGTTTGCTACAACGGCGCTATCTCCGAGGCCTTCCCAGTCAGCAGCGGAGTAAAACAGGGATGCGTCCTTGCGCCTCCACTCTTCGGCATTTTCTTTCCATGCTCCTCCAATACGCCTTCAAGGATTGCAGCGAGGGTGTTTACATCCATACAAGGTCCGATGGCAAGCTCTATATTATAGCCCGCCTCCGTGCCAAGACCAAAGTCACGAAGGTCCTAATTCGCGAGCTGCTCTATGCTGATGACGCAGCCTTGACATCACACACTGAAGACGGACTGCAGCAGCTTGTCACCCGCCTCTCCCATGCATGTAAGGAGTTTGGACTGACTATCAGCCTGAAAAAGACGAATGTCATGGCACATGGTACAGATACCCCCCCTCAAGCATTGACATCGATGGGCACACCCTAGAGGTCGTCGAAAACTTCACTTACCTCGGGTTTACCATAGATAGATTTGTAATAATATATATATAATGTTATCTGAGATAATATATCACCTAATATGGTCAGTATTGATGTGAAAAAGTGGAACTATATAGAACACATGCAGAATTAATTAGTCAGGCAGGTTGAAATTTTCTTGCTGGTCTTGGAGCAAATGTAAGACTGGCTGTGTTTGGTCGTCTTAGTATTCTTAAAAAGATTTTCTTACGTTACATAACAAAATAAAATGTTATGATCTGTTAAATAGCTTTTTGTTATCTACATTTTTTTTGCAAAATTATATTTTTTTAACATCCTTTACTTTAAAAAAAAAAACAAAATTGTGTCTTTGGTCAAATTTGCTTTTACCAGAAAAAAAATTAAATAGTCACAATGTTATATTAGGAGTAGGTTCAAACACACAAAATGTATTAATTTATTATCAAACCCTACAGTGGATACCATCATTATACACTGCCGGCTTCATTATCACTTCTTTGCTGTTATTACGTCACAAATTCACAGCTTCCAAAAGTAAATTATACGGTGTGTTGGTCTTTGGTAATTCCCTATTTATAGCGCTCTCTCTAAAATATGATTATCTCGGACAGGTCATTTCTCAGAACATTGTCTTTATGAATGCAGGGCTCGGTTAATAATATTCTGTTCTCTTCATCCTTGTATACTTCACCCTTCACGTTCAGTCTACTTATACCATCACGTTTGACGACTTTACATTCTGGTGTGATCATCTGTTGCATGTTTCTGTTTTGCCTGTCTAATATACTCCAGTGATATGTGTGACTCAAAGATTAAACATCCCATATAATGCAAATAATTTTACTGTCGTCTTCTGATGTGACAATGACAATCTCCATGTTGAGAATGAACATGAGCTATTAATACTAGCTAGAAACATCACTTTTGTAAGGCATCAGAGTTTGATTCTGACATTGGTGGGGTCGGAGAGGATCGTGGTCATCCGGTAGTATCCTGGATGTGCACTAAATAGATTTTCTCGCTGGTGCAGACGTTAAGCCGTCTGATCTCCATGAATCTTTTGGCGCAGAGTGCTGACCTCTAAATTGATGAGGTCAACACAATCAAACACTTGTAGATGAGGACAAACATGACGATGACGCAACATATGACGTAGCAGTGTTACTTCTTTTCATAACCCAATGGATATGCCATGTTCCTAACTGAAAAGATTCACAGCTTCATTAGAACTACACCAACACTCAGAAATGACGAAGCAACATATAGCTGTTAATTTATTCAGCATATTTGAGTCATTGCTCAGTTAGTCACTCTGGTTGGCAGATACCTCTTGTGACGTTATACTTTTTATATGTGGCAGACTCGCCAAATGTTGCGTTACAATTCTACGGTAAATGTTACGTTCACAATTCTCTAATAATATATGGATGGCAGGCTCGCCAGGTGATTTTAATATGTACTTCACCAAATATGTAGCTTTAACTTTTATATGACACACACACACACATATATATATATATATATATATATATATATATGTCCCTATTCTCAAATGTATTTTGGCTACTATAATCTCTTCATGTCCTTGGGGCCTCTGCGAGTATTAACGCGCTCAAATATATATCACCATTTTCAACTCCAACTGTGTGCCTACTCGCCGGTCAGGGTACCGGTCCTTAGTTTACTAGTAAGTTTAAAAGGAGGGGTAAAATTTTACATATAATCAACATTGTCATGAAAAAAAAGCATGACATCTCATGATGAAATAAAGTGGAGTTCTACAATATCAACAATAGCTAATTAAATCCAATATAAAATATGCTCATTTATGTTTATATATATATATATATATATATATATATATAAACATATATATATATATATATATATATATATATATATATATATAAACAGAACTTTGTGGAGTACACACTACAACAAATACTTTATTACACTATATACAACTTAATACACTTCTCTTCTAACTACTTATATCTATCTACCTATGTCTATTCTAAGCCTCTCAGCACTAATCTCTAATCTAATATCTATTGCCTACTGCCTTAATGCATGTTCTCTACCGAGTGAATATTCTCTCGTTCTAAATTAACTTTTATAAGGTCGGGAGGGAAGGGGTGACGACGTCGTTAAAACGATATGGGGGGGGGGGGGCGACGACGTTGGTGAATCGATTCAACACAATATTTGGACTACTGGAACCTTGACCTCGAGTTGCGTAATATGGTCAACAAATATGAGTCACTCGTTTGGGAGGGGAGAGTTTTACCTGACGGTGTAGGCAGGGGCCGAGCAAGGTGGGGGTAAATTCTAAACGTGACACCCCTGAACAGTTACGCAAATCTCTTCACTTAAAAGGGAAATAAAACAAACGTTCATGCATGACACGCCCATGTATTCATGACTTATCTTCTTGATGTTTTCTAAGGTTGAAGCCTGATAAACCGATTTAATACTTTCATGACAGCTGTTCCAAGTAGATACAGTTCTGGATACATCGCAACTACATATATGGTTTTCTCGTTTATCGGGGTTACAGTAGTCTCCTGAAGCATCCACCACAATTTTCCCACGGTGAGGTTCTTGTGGTCAGGCTCGGTATAGATGGACTACCCACTTATAAGGATATTTTTTACCCGTTATCCTGATCTCCAAGTTGTGGACATCGTATTGTATAGAGTCTTCATAATGATTCTCTTGCGCCCTGAGCTATATAGATTGTGTACGAAATTTAGACCTGTGATGGTCCTGCTATTGCAGTGCAAATCTTTGGCACCAGCATTATATCCGCATTTGTTTATTTCCTGCATTCGTGGCTTTCGTTGAGTTGTGGATCATTGTTCATGTCGTCGTTTTTTTCAAACTCTATCTATAATACAAATTTTACATCATATGTTCCGGTTTCCGTCTGTCATCGCTACTTCCGTCTGTCATCGCGACTTCCGTCTGTCATCGCTAATTCCGTCTGTCATCGTGACTTCCGTCTGTCATCCAACATGGCGGCATAAACAATTCAAAGATGGCAGAAACATTTACTGTTTTCTTCTTAACATGCATAATCCGGCTACCAACTGGCCAGCCGAGTAAGAATAGTCTCCTACATGGCTGCCAGAATTGACATTGGACCAGCCATATGTTTAGTGCCGAGGTGACAAAACACCGCACACTAACATACAAAAGGTAAGATCATGAATGTCAAATGGCAATCACAATGCAATACGGTTTTCGACCGCCTCAATCATTACCATAGGGCAAGAAGCGATCTTAGGAGAAGTAACACAAAATCATGCCAAAATATTCTGTGATACTCTCCGAAACAAATGTAAAACGAAATGTGGTTCCAAAGGCCTATGTATATCTCACAGTAACGTAATAAATGTATGGTGTTCAATTAGTTATTTAATGAGAAGCGATCGTAAAAGAAATATTTGCAGAAATCGTTCAATTAATATTCTGTGTTATGTTCCACAATCTCAATTTTAAACCAAAATTATGGATACCTAAATATAATGTAATATTTATATTGTTTAAATTGTTATTATTTCTAAAATATGTCTATTTCTAATGTACAATTATTTCCCTTTATTACTAACCTTATATACGTCACTTTTTTTTTTCATTTTTTGACTATTACGTCACATGAATGAAATGAATAAGGGTTGAGTTTGAGTAGCGCCGTACACAACGTTTACAATGCAAACTAATCATTTATGCCTAAAATCCCTTGGTTCGGCATTGGCTTCACAGAACTATAATGTTGAAAGCTTTGATATGTCTTTCTTTTTTAAGAGGCCTAATGTTTTCTGCGTCTGCGGCCTCAACTGCATTGATGGCATACTATGTTTTTAATTGAAGGTCAGCTAAAGCTACACAACGATTCTTTCTTCTCGGGACCAAGCTTGAGAAGCGTCAAAAAATTATCTCATGCCAAAATGCAGGGGCAGCCCCCAAAGAGGTCAAGCCACCGGGCCCGTAAATCCCTAGGTTCTGCACTGCCGGGTCGGCAATTTTTCTTAGTTAATTGTACTATGCTACAATGTGTATAACAGTAAATAAACCACCTGTTAAACATGTAGCGTTTTGCTTAAAACAAGCACTCACTCGCGTCTCTCTTTTTTTTTTAAAATACGCCATGTTGAACATCATAAAACATTAAATGAATAACTGTTTGGAAAGGAGTCCATTAAAATATTATTAAGGAATATGATTTTAAGAGTTGTTGTTCATGTCTACCCATAGTGAGGATTATTTTTTTTTTTGGGAGGAACTATTTAACATATGAATTTTATTTGATGTATTATTAGGTGTCCATATTCTCAAATGCATTTTGGCTACAATAATCTGTTCATGTCCTTGGGGGCACTGCAAGTATATAGACCAGAGATGAGCGGACAGCGGACGCGTCCGCTTGCGGACGCAGATCTGCAGACTTTTCCGAATCAGCGGACTGACAGCGGATGCTTCGTATAATTAAGTTGCGGACTCGCGGACTGACGCGGATCTTCTTTAGCGTTACCATAAAAAATTTCAAGTCATTTAAACAGCTAAATTTCAGCAATGTGGACTGACTGCGGACCAATGTTGTAAGATTCTGCGGACGCAGACGCGGATCATTGATAGAAATCCGCGGACGGAAGCGGACGCTAAATTTCAAGATCCGCACACCTCTGATATAGACTGATTGTTAACGCGCTAAAATATATATCACCATTTTCAACTCCAACTGTGTGCCTACTCGCCGGTCCGGGTACCGGGCCTTTGATAACTAGTCCGATTATAAATTTTCAGTCCATACCGCCCATGGGTCACAACACTGTTTTCGCTATCATTCATTTCTGGTGGATAGAAATGTGTTAAGTGATACGAATATTGAAGACAACCGAGTCAGTTGTCGCTAGAAACTTTCAGATATTCAGCAAACTAAACATTAAAAAATTGCTATTTTTAAATCGGTTCCTTTTCATGTGCCCTTTCTTGGATACACACATTCTGAGGTGCCACTTTTTGGATGACCACATTTGCGGGGATCACTTCCTTTTGTGCCACTGCCTGGATGACGTCATTTGTTTCTATGATCAGAAGTAGCAGTCTCTGGATGTCAAGTTGCAACATTTCTTTACGTTTTCTTTTACTCTTCTTACTATTAGAAATAGTTCTTTAACTTCATCTCTTAGCTGCCCGTTTTCCGTTAAACAATGACGGCTCTTCTGTTTCATCCCCTCTTCAATTTATAGCCTCTTTCAGTCTATAAACTAGTTGTTGTTTGTTGCTGTCAGTAAAGAGATCCATATCTTTAAGTTGTTCATTTAACGCTTTGACTAAAGATTATTAAACTTGTTAGATGATAATTTTAGAGTGAAATTCCGACTCATGACCCCAGTGTTTATTGCTCTAGATGAAATGGATGAAAGCATATGCGTAGGTTTAAGAGAACAACATTTAAAAATCTATTTACAAATGCAACTAAAATGGCCACCATAATACACTGCCGGCTTCGTCATCACAACTCTTCTTCTCTTAGGTCACAAAATCACCGCTTCAAATAGTAAATTATACGGTATGCTCATCTACGGGAATTCCCTATTCATAGGGCACTATTTAGAGCAAGGTGATATTTGTAGCTGTCTAATTGGATCAATCTAAATGTAATGTGTACATTGACCCGTACATAGACATCCGCTTTGGTTAAGATGTTATTAAAAATAGATAATTTGCTAATGTATTGTTATAACTCTGCTTCACCCCCCCCCTCCTGGTCGCACCCCTGCCCCGAGATGAATGATGCAATCACGACTTTTGTACGCCTACACATTATTAATTCGGTCGTTCACCCCATGCCTTAGTACAAGTGATGCAATAGTGTTATTTGCACTGCAACCCACGCAATGACCTTCAACCTCCATTTTGGTGGGTAAACAATGGTTTTAGCGTGGATGATAACTACATCTAAAAGGAACTGTGCTGTGATTCATAGATCGAACTTCTTCTTCTTCTTTGTTCTCTATTATATGATCATGGAGGCTTTCAAACGACCAGGCCTATAGCTATGATGAACTGCACGGTGGCATCCAGGTCCGTCTCGCTCCCATAAAGTTTTTGATTGAAGGGGGACATCGAACGACAAACAAGGAACACGTGACAACGACAGAACAATTCGAACATGACAAATAGGACGGAAAGAAGAAGTAGAGAGCTCCAGGTCTGTTGAGGCATGGAAATCTTGATATAGCATCAGGAAGGAAAACCAGTATCTTAAAGAATTCGTTTTAGGCTGACACACAATCAAGTGTTTAGCGTTAGTCTTTATGTTCATTAGCAGTTTTAGGCTGACACACAATCAAGTGTTTAGCGTAAGTCTTCATGTTTATTAGCAGTTTTGTATATTTGGTACATTTGTTTTTTTTTTTAAATAAACACAAACGCAATTAAAGTTTGAAAACTTTAAATAACAGATTTTTTAATTTAAAATCTTTATTTTGTCAATTTATTAATTTTTCGTTTTTTCATTGGTTTTTCATCAACCATCTCATTCAATTGCTTAACATAATTTTTAGACGAACAATTAAAAAAATTAACACAAATAAGTTCTTTTAAATTATGATTGAAATTACAAAAATTTTCTTCAATCAGCAATGACTCATCAATCGTTACTCTATCAACAATTTTAACAAACAATTTTTTTTTTGGTTTGTTTGCCCTAGAAATAGTTTCAGACTACTTGCTGATCTTTTCAATAAATTGAAAACTTTCCAATTTTGTAGGCATCTTGAGAAGGTGTACTCAGATGACTTCAATAGCCCTCCTCTGTTGACATCGTTAAAAAAAACGTCCAGCTTTTTCAATCTTAATTCGTCAATGTCTTTAAAATTTTCATCGACTAATATTTCTCTACAGCTGGTACACTTATTCTGATGAAGGATGGAATGTGCAATTGCTCCTGCAACATAATATATTGTTGATGCTTCATCGTCATTAGCGCTCTCCGAAATTTTTAAACAATCTAAAATTGCATTGACATTTTCAACCGTACCAGCTGGCAAGCTTTTAACATCATAAATGTAATCATCGATCTCGGTAATAGTCAATTTCGAATGACTTAACAGAGACATCATTTTTATCTTGGTGTTTCTATCTGCAACTTGACGAACTGAGACAAAATAATTGCCCCCTGACATTTGGCGCAACCATCCAAATCTCAACTATATGGGGTCCGACTGCAGATGACCAAGAAGGATGAATTTCAATTCTGTCTCACTCATCAAATATTTGCAACAATTAGCAAGAGCAGAACATGTTTGGCCAACAGCCAAATACGTCTCACGACTGAGTCCTTTTGTTTTTGCGTTTTACCAGCTGTGTAGGAAATCACGAAATTCTAAGACAAATTCTATTTTCCAATCAGAGGAAGATTTTACTGGATCCATGTGGTAGTTTCTTTTTATTTTCCCATTCAAACAAGTTTTTACATTTAAAACTTCCCAGACTTTGGTGATAATACCCAAAAACCAAGCTGTTGCACTCCATTCAACTTTATTTTTATGCTCAACATAATATGTTAAAGCATTCACAGTCGATTCGCAAAACACTGACGATGAGAGTTTGACAGACATTTTCTCAATATTTGTAGGATTCAGTACTTTCGCATTCAGCTTGTATGCTTTCTTAACAACCATGTTAAGCTCCAAGTTGTAAAGATCCTCAATGTGCTGAAAATCGGCTGATGAATCAGGTGCTGCAATGTTATTGTTGCAAAGTTTTGGAAAGACAAAGGATCGTCGATTCAAAAAGTTATTGTATATATTTTTTAAATTGTGAACTGCATCGAAAATTAAAAACATTGGCTGATTAGTCCATTTGTTTTCAATAGATGGTTCAATCGTGCTTCCACAAAATTCTTGAATATAAAACTTTCTGTTAACAGCTGCATTGTCAACCGAAATGCCAATTACAGTAACCCCTGCTGGGTGCACCATTTCCATCGCTTCTGTGTAACATTGATGCATTTGGCCAGCAGTCAAATTATGGATAGGGAAGAGAGCTACCATATCTCTATATTTATGGCAAAGAAATTTAACCATAAAACACAGAAGAGTAGAAGCTTTTTCTCCTTCAGCTGTCAATCCATGAAACTTGCCGGAAAAGTATTCAACATGCTTGGCCACATATATTTCATCGATTATGATTGTGCACATTTGTTCCAGCCGGTTTAATGTGCTAACACGAAGTGTGAGGAAACCTTGTGTTGTCAGGCCCTGTTTTTTTCATTTACTCGTCTTGTTAGTTTTTTTAAAGTGTTTATTGAAGGCAGGTTCAAAACTTCACTTTCCAATATTTAAGAGTAAGATGCAGTGCCTGATGCATATACCAGATATGACCAAACAATGGTTTATGGTGTGTATGTTCTCGCATGTTTGTTCACCCCCACCAATTTCAACTGATCGTCAAGAAATTGTATTTGTTGAAAAACAGGATTTGAATCTTCATAAAAAGTCATCATTTTTTTCAAATTTGATTTTGCTTCTTGCTTGAACTCATCAAAGGTTTCATGAAATGGATTTTTATCAAAACATTTTAAACGAGCAAGCAAATTCAACAACTGACTCATTGTTTCCAAATTGGCAGAACAAATATCGTTTGAAAATGATTTAGATAATTGTTTTCCTTTCTGATGTAGTGATATGTCGAATGATTTTGAAATTGAAATTGATGATTTAATAAACAAAATATTATTCTGAAATCCCAACAAATAAATACATAAATGTTCATTTTGAATATGGAGTTGATATCCAGAAGGTATTTTCTCTTTTCTAAATTTTTTTTTTTAGATCAACTAAAGATAACTTGTTTATGACATCATTTTCATTAAACAAGTTTTCCAACTCCATCATTTGATTTTCAACAACTTCTTGTCGAGCTGATGACGAAGACTTCATTGTTGTTCTACGGTGCTTCGGCGTTGATAAGTATAATGGTGCATTCTGAAAAATACTTGGCACTGTATCATCTATCAATTTCATTTATGGTCTAACAGGTTTATTGGATTCACATCTTTTCTTTGATCGAGACATGTTTGTATCTTTTACATCACTAACAAAATCACTTGGCAAGAAATGGAGCGAACACATTTTCAAATTTTACCCAGGCCGAAAATTTTGGCGAGGATCAGCTCTAATCCATTTTTCACATAATTCCACATTGTTTAATGGATACGAATGAAAAGAAACTCCTTTACTTTCCGCTTTTTCAACACTGTCATATCCACTTTTGCATCCGTATGCCGAACACTTATTGACCATTTTCTTAGTTATTTATTATGTTTAAAATAAGATTTATAAACCAAAACAATTATTATACGTAAATTTTACCGAGAAAAAGAGAAATTTTAAAAAACAACAGTTATATCACAAATCGATAACGCAAAATAACAACCCGAATAAACAATGGACGAACAAAAACAAGGAAGCATGTATATGGTATATATAATATTGCAACTTTGTTTAACCCTTGCGTCAGCCTAAACCGTACACAGCTAGAATGAAATTTTGTTTGGTTATGCATCCTGGTGTTATATCTAGATATCCTTGTTTGAGGCAGCGAGATCGTTATCAGCACATCACCAGCGATAACATGTAGACTCGTTTCAACTGGATCAGTTGTACGCATAATGGACTTTGCTGTTTTATCTTCGTCGTCTGGACTATTATAACCGGTACATTGTAAACTGTGAATAAACCTTATTATTCAACTAACGAACCACGTGTCCTGTAGTGCCTACCTAGAGAAATTTTTGGAAGTTCGCAACAATATATATATATATATATATATATATATATATATATATATATTATATATTGTTATGTTCATTTCAAAAACTGTTTTGAGTATGGGCAGAGTTGTATAACAACAAATGCATTTCAATATTTTCTTTTTTTAACAAGACGGGAAAGATAACTGACATGATGAAAGTTAGAAAGGAAAGAGTTTTTAGACTTCATTGTCGAGTTCCAATTGCTTCAATAAGATTTTATACTTTGTAAAAAGTTTTAATTCAGTTGACTCCGTTTTACTCGCAATTATATATTTTATCAGATTAATGTATTTTTCCCTTATAAAGCCAATGTTAATTGTCATGTTACAACGTGATAGTATTTAATCTATTTCACGAGTTATAAGAATCAAGAATCGAAGGAATCGTTCTTTATGGTATCGGAATTGAATCGATTTATTTGTATATTATTTATTTTGTATTGGAATCGAATCGAAAGATTTCTAAACCTAATTGTAAATTTCATTTCAATAATTGAAGTCACTATTAACATAGTAATACACTAATCTGCATATATTCGAGTGCTGGTAAAATAAGTCGAGTCGTATGTACACATATGCGTTCTAACATTTTTAGATCATTTTGTTTGTTACAACATAAAAACATTAATACATATATTATTATATAAAATGACATAACTGCAGAGCATGAAATCTTAAAAAAACATCATCATCACGTGACATTAGTATTTATTGGTTTTTGCTTTGAGATAGAGACATCACTACGGTGATGATTAACCTGTGTATCGCGAATGTGTTTTTTCGTCACATGACATCATTTATATGTATGCTGTTATCTACATGACGTATGATAAATTTTGTTATCTCAGTTGTCTAGTTCATGTTACATTAACATCAATACATTCGTAAATATTGCATGGCATCAAAGCACATATCGCCAGGAAATGGCATCAGTGTATTACAATTTATTTAACGTTTTAAGTCAATAGTGAACAATTGTGTCAGACTAATGTTATCACAACCTAAAGCAATGTAGACATTTTAAAAAATCCATAAGTTCCTTAAATTTTGCCATACATAGAACAATTTGGTATCAATGATCTTGCAATGACCTTTACAATGTAGCAAAATTTTATTAACCTAACTAGTTTAAAGGAAAAATCAATTTGTTGTTGCTATTATAAATATAAATAGTATGTAATGAGATACTATTATTTCAGATCCATGTCCTGATAATGGATGGAAGTGTAGAAATAAAGTATGTATTCCTGAGATATACAGATGTGACGTAGACTATGACTGTAGTGATGGAAGTGATGAAGAAAACTGTGGTAAGGTTAATTTGTACATGTAATGCACTGCAGTATAATAAATTGAGTATATTTTTAGAGCATTTTCGAAAAAAAATGCTCTATTGTTCCCGTTTTGTCTGTCTGTCTGTCTGTCTGCCTGTCATCACCCTAGATCTCAATAACCATAGATCTCAATAACCATGATGTATATATCATTTTGTAGGTCTTGGCCTGCCAAGAAAGAGGTTTTTTTCCATTTCGCGATCTGACCTCTCAGGGCCGTAAAAGGGGCCTTAGTACCGTTTTTTACTATATAAGCTATATTAATAAAGGAACGCTATATCTCAGCAACTATAAGTCCTAGACCCATGATGTATATATCATTTTGTAGGTCTTGGCCTACCAAGAAATGACTTTTTTTTCCATTTCGCGATCTGACCTCTCAGGGCCGTAAAAGGGGCCTTATAACTGTCTGTCTGTCATCACCCTAGATCTCAATAACCATAAGTCCTAGACTCATGATGTATATATCATTTTGTAGGTCTTGGCCTGCCAAGAAATAGCTTTTTTCCATTTCGCGATCTGACCTCTCAGGGCCGTAAAAGGGGCCTTAGTACCGTTTTTTACTATATAAGCTATATTAATAAAGGTACGCTATATCTCAGCAACTATAAGTCCTAGACCCATGATGTATATATCATTTTGTAGGTCTTGGCCTACCAAGAAATGACTTTTTCTATTTCGCAATCTGACCTCTCAGGGCCGTAAAAGGGGCCTTATAAAGTGCTGTTTTTTACTATATAAGCTATATTAATAATGGACCGCCCTATATCTCAGCAACCATAAGTCCTAGACCCATGATGTATATATCATTGTGTAGGTCTTGGCCTGCCAAGTGTACATCAAAAGTCCATTTCGCGATTTGACCTCTCAGGGCCAAAATATAAGAGATTGTTATGTACCGTTTTGCTTATATTTTAAATATAAATAATAAAAGCTAATCAAAGGGACGTAATCATTATTTATTTTTGTAACAGTTATTCAACATGACTTACTTGTCCTTTTAATATCTTTTTTCAGATATATGCATTACACAATTGAATTTATAAACATTTCCAAAATTTACAAATATTTACTGAAAGATAACAAACGTACTGAAAATGCGCTAACACGTCCTGTGTCCACAATGGAACAGGCTTAATTGCTTGTTTTTTAAGTCACTGCGTATTCAGCAAGAATCCATGGAGATGGGTCTCATAAAATCCAAAGCTAAAATGTCTAAACTAGGTTTAAATTTATAAATAAGTGGATCAAAAATTGATCTTTAATAAATTACAATTATCTTAAATCTTAACATTATTAATTTGCAAAGTAGAAAACTTCCATTCTTTTTATAACTAATAAAGGTTTTTTTGTTGCTTGAATGATTTGTAATATTTCCATTCTTACTATTTATACTGTTTCCGTATTAAAATACGCATTCTTGATAGAGCTCATTCGTATTAGTAAGTTATTAAGTCAGTGTTGTATTAGTGTTTGTTGTTTTTTTTGTTTTTTTTTCTTTAGGGGTTATTTTGATTATGTAAATAATAAGTGGGAAACACATACGTCATGTTGAAAATCATAAAACATAAGATGAAGAACTGTTTGGAAAGGAATCCATTAAAGTATTATAAAGGAATAACAATTTATCAATAATACGTTGTTGTGTACGCAAATAATGTAGACTATAGTTGGATGTTAGATTCAATGTTTAATAGTCGGGGGTTCTTATTTTTAAGTTTCTGAGCCCATAATGAGGATTATTCTCTTGGGAATGAGATTTAAGTATTATCGCAGCTTAACGGGAGCCCCAGAAAATCTTATTTTTACATTAAATATTAAGTACATTATCTCATGCAGGGGCCTCAGAACAGGACAAGCCCCAAATCCCTAGGTTCGGCAATGGCTTCACAGAACTATAATGTTTAAAGCTTTGATATTTCCTTTTTTTAAAGAGGCCTGATATTTCCTGCGTCTGCAGCCTCAACTGCATTGATGGAATATTATGTTTTTAATTGAAGGTCAAATAAAAGCTACACAACGATTTTTTCTCCTCGGGACCCAGCTTGAGTTGAGCCAAAAAATTATCTATTGTAAAAATGCAGGGACACCCCCAAGAGGCCAAGCCCACCGGGCCTCTAAATCCATAGGTTTGGCACTGCCGGGTTTGCAATATTTTCTTAGGTTATTGTACTATGCTACAATGTGTATAACAGTAAATAAACCACCTGCTAAACATGTAGCGTTTCGCTTAATTAATAATACTGTAAATCTTCTACCGAATAAATAATTCTGTAAGTAACAAACTACATTCTCTTTCTATAACTGATAGTTGTTTTTTCCTGTTTCTGTGAGTTTTCGACTTAAATGTAAGATGTTTTATTTTTTATTAGACAATAAGCAATAACAACATTTCATACATCACAGCACAATACTAACTTTTTATGTGACTCAAAAGCTTTAAAAATGGTGGACTATTAAAATGTTTTTTTTTATTTTTTCAAGTGCTACGTTTTACTCTTCAAAGCTAACCAATCAATCCAATCCAAACAACTCACCAACCAAACCAACAAAACCAAACCAAACAGCCAACCAAATAACTTAACCAAACCAGCTAACCAATCCAACCAACCAAGCAAAATCCGTCATACATTAAATTTTACCCGTCAACGCTAAACAACCAAATAAAACCACTAATCAAACCAACCAACCAAACAAACCGATCAACCAACCAAACTAACAAACTAAACCAAACCAAACTAAACACCATTAGATAAAGATATGTGTGCCAATTTATGTCACCCGTTACGTTTTACACTTAAATTTCTCAATGTTTAAACCAAAACGAAGCATTAAAAAAGCCTTTATAAAAATGCAATGAAAATTTGAAAATAAAATAAATTATTATGACATTCTACAGCACAAAGGCACGATAATGCACCCACGCGCACGTTCAATTTGGCTTTATTAGTAAAAAAAAAAACGTACCATCGGGAAATGACGTCATAGTTTATTTATAACTACGGCTTCACCACACGCCGCCCGCACACCGAACAAGATAGCTACTTTATTAGTAGGACATATTGTAATAACTACAAAGACCAATTTATGCTCTGACTTGGTTTTTAGTTTCAGGTTTTTTTATTTGCAAAATGTTGCTAACATTACTTTCTATGGGTTTAACATTACCTTGTTGTAGCCTAAAAAATCAATGTTGTTGAATCCTATTTTTATTTTAACACGAGATATTGTATGTTTATTACTTTGAAGTATTGTCGGTAAATTAATTACTGTTTCTATTTGTGTCTGCTAGTCCTTAGTAGAAATGTAAACATCATCAACATATGAATTATTATTAGGCACAACTTATAAAATAGATAACATCATTTTTAGTGAATTTGACAGTAATGTTTTATTTATAGAAGTTACAAAGAGCACATGGTATGCTTAAATCGTCTTTACAGTTTCTTCCTTTTGGTATTTGCCAAAATCCATGGGTCAAGTCTAAGAAAGGAAAAAAATGTTTGAAGAGCCAAATCATTTATAAGATCCTCAATTTAAGTTTAATGGTTGGTTGTCTATTAGTAAGTTAGTGAGATTAAGACCTCTATTGTCACAACTTATAGTAATAATTGATCCACTTTTCTTTTTTACAAGTGCAACAATGGATTTATATGGGAAGAATCTAATTTGAATAAATTGGTGTAATTTCAAATTTCTTTATCTATTTTTTCTGAATATTTTACATTGATAGATATCATAATGTTTTCGGATTCCTAAATGGTTTATTGTCCATCAGTCTAATTTTTTATTTCATTTTTGTTGCTTTGAAGAATTATTTGAAATAACGACACCAGACGATTGGTCAGTGTCCTCCGGCACATAACATTGCATACATTGAAGGTGTTTATTGTTTTTATAATAAACTGACGATTTAATGAGCTAAAATATTTATTCTGTTCTGTGCAAACTTTACGTTAGACGACAGATAATTTGGTGTTATTTTCAACAATTGGCCGGAATAACTGCTTGCTGACTTTGATGTAATCTATTTTTGTATCACCTCATGTCCCCAGCTAAAGGACTGTAAGTGTTTTTTGCATATATCTTATGTTTAAGTGATTCAGGTATTTCTATTTGAGGTACGATGTTCTTTTACCTACAAATTACCGACTGGGGGACATCATATATTATTATATAAGACACTTACTTCGTTTTTGTGTTATTTGCAATATTAAAATATTTTATTAATGATTTATCTTCCTGCTGTAATTTAATTATTCCTCCCAAGATAGATTTAGGATAGTTAATGCCTCTGAGTATCTAAGGTAGTTTTTCTTCTTATTTACATTTAGTTCATTGTAGTGACATCAAGCGTTTGTGATTATTTGGATATGTTAAATATGTTCTGATGAGGTTGCACTATCTAGAATCTCTGAATCCAGTAGTGGCATGCTTCTTAAGCAGTTTTTTTCATTTTAATTAAGTTACCATATTATTCACTGTAATATCTGCTATGTGCTTTTTATTACCTAAACATCACACTGGCAATTCTTTTTATTACTTTATTTCTGAAATATTTGTTTAAAAGTGGTTTTCTACATTTAGTTTGTTAGTTTAAATATGGCCTGCACCATTCCATCTTGGAATTCTACATAATGTCTCACTATATTTTGAGTATCTTCAATAGTAGCAGCAATGTTATTTTCCCATTAAGTTATTATGAAAAAGATCTTTTAGTCACGCTTAACATGTATTTCTTTTTTTACTATTCAACCATTCTAGGAATGATTCACTAAAATTGTCTGGTTGAATATCAGGCAGGATACCATTGGTAAGAGGTACTACTGGCGAGTGCATTGGAATAGCTTCTATTTTTACCAATAAACCAAGGAGATCGGTGTCGGGATAAGTACATTTTCTAGTTAAATATTCTCATCATTACTAATCTAACATTTTTAGATCTGTTAGTGATATTCGCAAAGATATTAACTTTCTTCTGGGAATGTATGACAATCATGTACTACAATGCGTTTCTATAGCACGTGATTTGGTTTCTCGTTGAGAAAACATGGATAACATATATACCACTTCCAATTATACAACTCAATAAATGGCATCTAACTTAATGCTGTTCATTACTGTTCTTACTTTGATTCCTACGTCTCTCATTACTCTCTCTTGGTGGACTATCGTTTGTTGTATGTTTTCTAAAGTTTTGTCTTGAAATTCTATTATAAACTCACATTATTATTTCTTTGCTAATATTGTAAGTAAAATATCTTCTGTTATTATTTTGATAGTTTGTGTCCATTTTTAAGTCGTCTCACTATGAGCACCTAACGGGTTCTACTTTTATGACATAGAAATCTGTGCTCACTACTAACGTCAAACAGGTAGACTTAATTGTCTCTAAGGTTTGATAATAAGTAATATAATAACAAATTATTGTGAATCCATATTGGATTGTTTTTGAAACTCATTGTATTTAAATAATCTTCTACCTGAACAATGAGATGTTCTGGTTTTTATCTTTTTATAAATCAGACAAAGCAGGAATAAGGTAGAAATTTAGTTTGTTACTTTTCATTGCGTTATTGAAAGAAAATAGTTTCACTTGAACTCAGATTTAACATTTTCACTACTGAGCATTCATTCTATTTTTTCAACTCTACTAATATCATTGCTTCCTGCTTGATTTTTTTGTCGAATGCTCGTTGAGATTCAATTTTGTGCTGACTTTTTAGCTGTGAATATCAATTTTCTTTTTTATTGATTTTTCTTTTCGTTTTACTATCCTCTCTATCTTGTTTTTATCGACTTTCACTATTTTCCTTCATCAATCTTTTTTCTTCTAACAAAATGCACTACTTTCTATCTTTCTAAATCCATGATTTCTAACATATTTATAGTTCTTTGGGTTCAGCAAATCAGCGGTTTGCATCAACTTTTAAAACTCAAGCTATTACAAACCTGTGGTTTTCAGATGTAACATTATATTGGTAAAATCTTCTTTACGCAGTTGTTCATCATATCGAAGAACAATGATCAGAATTAAATAACAACAAAATCGCCAAATATTGTAAAATTTAAATATATGGAAGAAATGGTATAACCGATCAATGTTTCGTATTTAACGCAATCAATGAAAATAACGTGGAATCAGCAAAGAAGAACATTCTCATTGAAAGGTTGGAATTTACCCATGATACTGTTAATAAGTTTGACCCCCTTGTTGAATTCAAAATGGAAATTGGACAATAATAAACAAACATTGCTGTAGCTGATATGACCAAACGACTTGAGTCGTTATTCAAATATTTAAAAATTTAATGATAATCATGGATCGCAAAATATCTGGAGTTGAGCTTTTTAATTAAATAAAACTGATTTTTGAAGAACTGATGTAAAGATCATTTAAGACTGCTGAAGTTTGTCATTGTCAAAGTCTCAAAACTAACAGTTATTAAAGATCAAATATATAATTTTCATTTGGTTTTGGTTAGTCGAAAACGGAAACAAAAATTCAAAATGGCTTCTAACCCATCTTAATAGCTTTTCTTTAAAAACTCGAACTGAGTTTAAAATAGTTTCTTTGAATGTTCATTATGAAGAACCAATAGCATTTTTTAACATCGTCTCAAATGTAAAAAATAGTATTAATCGAAAATTTAAAGACGTGTCATAAAACTAGCGAACACGTTTATATTTCATATCTAATTTCGAAAATGGAGTTTGTTTTTTTACAAACCTCGAAGAAATTTAGTAAATTTATTCTATTGTAACAAAATATATTTTCCAGCTGTATAATATAGCATTTCATTGCAATAAATAGGGCTTTGATTTATTTTAAATTACAAAAATAAGATTATATAGGCCTAAAACTAAGTCAAGTGAAAAAGAAAAATAATCGAACAATTCTTTTTATAAATAATACATTAAAATTAATGTTTTGATAGTGTGATGCGTTAGCTGAATGGACACGTATCTTGGTGTTATGTTTTTTTAAGCTGACTAGTAAACAAATGACCGGTACCAGGACCGGCAAGTAGGCACACAATTGGAGCTGAAAATAGTGAAAACTATAATTGAGTCCGTTAACAATCAGTTGTATATACTTGCTGTTGCCCCAAGGACATGAATAGATTATTGTAGCCAACGAATACATTTGAGAATCCTGGACACCTAATGGTACATGAAATAAAGTTCATATATTCCAAATGGTTCATCCCAAAGAAAATAACTTCACTATGGATAAACAATCTTAACATAACCAACCCTGATGATTAAATTCTTAAAATCATAATTCATTTATAATATTTTAATGGACTCTTCTCCAAATAGCTCTAAATTTAATGTTTTGTGACGTTCAACATAACGTATTAAAACAAGCAATTTAAGTCTTTTCCGTTACGGACAAAGGACATTTTAGAACATTTTCGGCTACGGTTACGCCGGACGAAATCCGGGTTACAGCCATAGATATTGCTCCACGCGTATGGGTTTTGATAAATAGAGAGGAAAATAATCATGTTGAATAACTGTTACAAAAATAAATAATGATTACACCCCTTTGATTAGCTTTTATTATTTATATTTAAAATATAAGCAAAAACGGTACATAGGAAACTCTTATATTCAACCCTGATAGGTCAGATCGCATAATGAACATTTGATGTACACTTTGGAAGGCCAAGACCTACAAAATGAATACCCATCATGGGTCTAGGAGTTATAGTTGCTGAGATGTGGGGCGCTCCTCTGTTAACTATAGCTTATATGGTAAAAAACGGTACATTATAAGCCACCTTTTACGGCCCTCAGAGTTCAGATCGCAAAATGGACTTTTGATTCATACATGTCAGGCCCAGACCTACAAGGTGATAAGTACTTCATGGGTCTAGGACTTATGGTTGTTGAGATCTAGAGGTGATGACAGACAGACAGACAGACAGACAAAACGGGACAAAGAGCTTTTGGGCGAAAAGATAGGCGTGATAGAACACCTGAAGTGAAGCCAAGCTTTACATGTGGTTTATTTACCGGCAAACACATTGCCAACTTGGCCTCTTTCGGGTGGTGGGGGGCGTCCTGCATTTTACTTAAAGGATATTTCAATCCCCCTCTAAGCTCGGTTTCGAGTGGGGCCCCAAATATTGCACACTAAATATTAGAGCTTAATCTCATGTCATGGTATCAGATGTCAAAATGCAGGAGCCCAAAAGAGGCAGGCACCACAGGACCTAATCCCTAGGTTACTTACTTTACAATGGTCTTTTCCTTGTAAAGACTTTGCAGGGTTCAACTAAGACCAACATATACAATTAAGGTTCACTAATGAAAACATAATTGGAATAAAAGAAAAATGGTTTCTGTTTCACTTCTGTTGAGTTATTCATCCTGATGTAGTTCCGAACAACTGTTTTTATTTGAAGAAACTGGGTGAAGAAAATGCACTAAATGTTCTACAAATATTTATTACGTTGACGCACTGGAGTTCAGCTTAGTTGATAAAACGTGTGTAGTTGTCATTTTCTTTAGACTTATATTCATTTATTGTCGTAGATATGTGATGTAGACCCTATATATTCGCCTTTTCATTCATGTTTTGCGTGATTAGGATTAAATGGTGTGTGATAGGTCAGAAGAGAGCAGGTCTGTTTCGAGGTGCTATGAAAATACCCTTTGAAGTGGCCCCCATTTCAGCTTTGACAAGCGAACCCTTAGGAAACGCTCTGGTAAGGCTCAATTCAAGTTGTCACTAAATCTTTTGGGTTTATTTTAGAGCCACAAGTCCGAAAGCTTCCCGAGACTTCAGAATGACTTGGTCTTTTAAAATTTTGTAGGAGCATCCCATGGACTTAGGACAGTCATCAACAACATGATTGTTTCGTTGTGCGTTGTAAAGAACTACAGGATTAGCTAGTATAAACCAAACAACTCCACAGTCCGCGGAAAAACAGATGCAACTTGATGGATATTTGCAAAGATGATTTTAAGTACCGTTGTTCAGCGTGTACTGATCTTTTTAAGACGGAGCTCGATCTAACGCGCTGAGGACTCGGCGGCTTGTAATATGTGATGATTTCAACGCCATGTTTTAAACAAGTATTGTGATAGGGTTCGAAGGAACAGCGTAACGTTAGTCTATGTTACCGTTGATTACGCGTAATTTACGGTAACATCAGTACGGAAAATCCGCCTGAGCCACTGTCGTTTAAAAGTTGCCCCCTTGACGGTACTGATGACTTTAATAATTCTTTTCAATTGTTGTGTTTTACAGTGGCGATTAATTGGTTAGAGCGAACAGGAGTGCTACAATATATTGCGATTTGCCTAAACCGGAAGTGGATTCGCTGCCAAAAAGCGATCAACTGCGCCAATCGACTTGCTATTAAAATGGCACTCAATAAGGAGTGATAAGTCGATGCGTCCCAGACGATTGTACGAACTTTGCCGTCATTCTAATCATGATAAATTATGGGAACACTGGATTGTCGAACTGGCAAGACCAGTGGAAAAAGCATACGGCAAAATGCAGATATTGGGGCTTTATGCTGGCCGTCAACGTATGCAGACTGTGCAACCCCCGGTTGCGTGGCAAGAAACTGAAATGACGTTAAGGAAACGCGTACAAGCGCCGAACATTGAAACAAGCGATTACAACATTACAACCAAAGATAACCCTTTAAGAAACGTGACAGAAGATGGCCGATGCAGACACGCCAGCATCTTACTCTAGATCTGGTATAAAAGCGGCGCGCCGCTGATGGCTAGGACACAGTTGGAAATCTGATCTGATCTTCAGAAACGGGAAGACATTGTTTTACAACAGCTGCGATAACGAATTGGAATATCGAATCCTAATGTAACGGTGAGACTGAACCAGTTGTTAACTGAAGACATTCAGCGCTCATTGCAACTTGGTCAGTTCTTGACAAAAAATATTTAACGGGCAGATCCCGATTGGATTATTCTATGGGCTAATCATCTTTCATTTCCGACAAACTTATGTTTGCTAATGATTCACTTCTTTTTTGAAGTTATTCTATAGCGAACGGTCGAATTTAATCAATTTTGCATTTCAAAGTTCGCCAAATGGTTATTGGATGCAATTGTCGGAGGAACTGAAGAAACAGATAATTATTGTTCAATAACATCAGCAAAGCGAAATAAACCCCGATGAACTGATGGCTGGTCGGAGGTAAATAATTGCATGTCTGGTAAATAATAGCATTGGTACACGGAACTGCTCGACGCGAACTCCGATCAAGCTGATCTGAACAAGACTGATTCAAAATTCATTTACAGCATCTGTACTAGATGTTAATACAGTCGCTGTCACTAAATGATCCACCAGAGAAGCAGATGAAGTAACGTTGCACCGCAGCATTGAAATTAAGTAACTGGTTAAACGAACTAGGAGCGCTATGCGATCAATATCAGTTGAAACATGATTGTGTTGATATCGACATCGGCTTGGAAGATACGGAAAAAACATGAGTTTACTTCTTACAACTGAACGCATCCTTTAAAACTCCATGCGAAAGCGACTTTCGTAAAATGTAAAGACCAAAGCCCCTGATATCCAACAACCCTCAAAATTTCCGACTTTTTAAAGTTATTCAATTGCTGAAGGTGTTGAGGGAATCCGACTTCAAAAAGTAGCAACAATAAGCATTGAATGTTGTCATTAAAGCTGTACGACTTCAGATGGAGTAAGATTATTTCATGTTGTTGATAAATCTATTCTGGAAGAGCTGTTGAATTTATGCGACAACTGGCAATCTGCAACGAGAAATAAAGCCGATGCGGAAATTGTAAGAACCTCATTTGCTCTGATGAAGAGTTCTGGGATGTGGTGCGGCGACATTTATTCGCTGCTCAAACCCTAATAATAGTCATTCTGCGGCGATGTTTGAAAGCTTTTTAATGCCTCGTGGCGGCGGCGCATTGCCTGGAGCTGTCACCAAACAAACGCTGGGATTTGACGACGACAGTCAAGTGATTGTGGGTGGTGGCAGCGGGCTGATCCATGAACACCCAACCAATCACCGCGCAACGCATCGCGCCAGTCAAGGCTACACGGTGCTGGATTGGGCGAAGATGGAATGATTAACCAAAAGCGCTTCCAAGCATCATGGGCATGGTTGCTTTCATGAGAAGATGGATCTCCGTCTTGCATCGTTCGCCCTTGCTGGGCTAGATCAAGAAGTGGGGAAAGCTGTTCCCGGAAAAAGGACTTTGTCTGGGAAGCACGGTTTCAGTAGGAGCGACGCAACCCACAGTTGGTGGTTCGTCGCTGTGGTCATCGTGAAGGGCTTTGTCAAAGATTGCGACATTCATCTCGCGCAACGTGGCGGCAAAGCAGCAGTGGGCGCTGCAGCAAAATAACACCGGGGCTGGTCAAGAGCGTTTATCCGCACTCGTGCCTTTTAGCTGGCTATGGTTTTTAACACGACCTCAAAGTTAAGGAAGTTCGTCGATCTGCAAATCATTCAAGGCGTTTTTCGTTGGCGCGATGATCCTTCCCTGTTATGAACCTGGTTTTAAACCCCGCGAAGGCTGACTGCTCGTTGATTTTGCTTCGTCACGATTTGGATTCAGGTGAGCTGAAGCATTTGCGGTATACCGTTTTGATTGAGGATAATCAGGCCGGTTAAGAATGGTTCATACATCGTTAGATGCAGCTGCAACTACTGGTGGAAGATGGCGAATGAAACTGGGTGATATGGAAGATGGTGTCGGTTTTCTTTATCTTGAGCTGTTACGAGGAGATTGTTAAGTTACGTAAAAAGAAGTTATTGGCTAGAACGAAAAAAAGGAAAATCAAAATGGCATTCTTGCATCTTACGCGTGTTGACGCAGTGCGGGCGCAACTTTTGCCTATTTACTTCGCTCTCACCCGAAACATGGATATTTTATGCATCCGGCCCGCACAGCGAAAGAGACCATCAGCACCGTTGAAAAACGGTCGTCGAGCATATACTTGAACTTAGCTTTGGAATTCTGGATTTCTACGAGCTTTGGTTCTAACATGAATAAAACTTTAACTAACTTTGGCGCAATTGAAGTTATTCGATAAATAGTGGACTTTACCGCCTAAAACGTCCGTGATCTGCCTCAACTCTCAACTACATTTTATCCAATAATTAATTATTCTTGCAGTAATACTTGGCATTTATGAACATTTGTAGATTGGTTAAACTTTGGATTGTCTTGAACTTTGAAGATGTTGTGTCATCCCATTTTTTTAGTATTTTAAATTTGATAAGTATTCTGTTTGAACTGATTTTTCTAAAACTTGCTTTTAATGCGTGGCAAAGCGTTCTCCACTAAGCGTTGAACGAACTTTTTGACTATACTGGTGCTGCTTGATTTAACTGGTTGTACTGAGTCTAATGCGCGTTGAATCAGCGCAGAGTATCCATCTGGACTTTCAGGATTGCTAATTTATATGACAAATTAACAATATACTGCAACAATCAGTAATCGTTGCTGTTATTTTTGCTTTATCATCTTTCACGGAAGTATATTTAACTGATTCGGTAATTCACTGTGATTTTGGGTTAATTAAGAAAGCATTTAAGGCTACTAACAACTATCAGAATACTTTAATGGTACCCTATTGACTTTATGTAACGTATGTTAAATGTAATTGAAGAAGTGAATGATTTGAAATCTTTAACATGCATTACTAACGTAATCAAATTTTTATGAGCAACAAAAGATTTGGCGCATCTGATAGCAAGCATTGAACTTAATGGTGTATTTAATTCATAATTTACGCGTACACATAACAGACATGTGGGGTGTTAATAATAACAGGGACTAAGTGAGAACACAATAACAGACTGGGTGGGGCGTGTACACAAATACAGACTGGGTGGGGCGTGTACACAAATACAGACTTGGTGAGGCGAGTACATAAAACAGACTTGTGGGACGTGGAAAATATAATAGACTGATGCGACGGTTCACAAAAACAGACTAAGGGCGAGTACACAGTAACAGACTGGGTAAGGTGGACACAAAAACAGACTGGGTGGAGCGAGTACACACTAACAGACTGTTTGGGCGTGTACACAAGAACAGACTGGGTTGGGCGTGTACACATTAACATACTAGGTAAGACGTACGCCTACACACTAACAGACTTGGTGGGACGTGTACACAATAAAAGAATGGTTGGGGCGAGTACAATAATAAAAGACTGATGGGACGCGTACACATAACAGACTGGGTAGGACGTGTACAAAATAACAGACTAGGTAAGACGTGTTCGCCTACACAATAACAGACTGATGGGCCGAGTACGCAATAACAGACTGGGTAGGACGTGTACAAAATAACAGACTAGGTAAGACGTGTTCGCCTACACAATAACAGACTGATGGGCCGAGTACGCAATAACAGACTGGGTAGGACGTGTACACAATAAGAGACTGGATGAGAGTGTATTTTATAACAGACTGGGGACGTGTACACAACAACAGACTGGGGAGGGCGAGTACACAATAACAGACTTGGTGGGGCGAGTACACAATAAAAGACTGGGTGAGATTGTAATAACAGAATTGGGACGAGTACACAATAACAATAACAGTCTGGGTGGAAAGGGTACACATAAAGTCTGGCTGGGGCGAGAACACAATAACGGACATGGTGGGGGCGTTTACACAATAACAGACTTTGTGGGACGTACACAATAACAGACTGGGTGAGACGTGTACATAATAACAGACTGGATGGGACATGTACACAATAACAGAAAGGCGGGGCGAGTACACAACAGACTGGGTGGGGAGCGAGTCACAATAACAGACTGGTTGGGACATGTACACAATAGCAAATTGGTGGGACTAGAACACAATAACAGACTGGTGGGACTAGAACACAAAAACAGACTGGTGGGACTAGAACACAATAACAGACTGGTGGGACTAGAACACCATAACAGACTGGTGGGACTAGAACACAATAACAGACTGGTGGGACTAGAACACAATAACAGATTTGTAGGACATGTACACAAAAGACTGGGGGAGCGTGTACACAATAACAGACTGGGTGGGGCGAGACACAATAACAGCGTGGCGTGACACAACAGGCTTGGTGTGGCGAATACACAACAACAGACTGGGTAGGGCGAGTACACATTAACAGACTGTGGGGCGAGTACACAATAACAGACTTGGTGGGGCGAGTACACAATAACAGACTGGGTGGGACTAATACACAATAACAGACTGGGTGTACACAATAACAGACTGGGTGAGGCGAATACACATTAACAGACTGGGTGGGGCGTGTACACAATAACAGACTGAGTGGGGCGAGTACACAATAACAGACTGTGTAGGGCAAGTACACAATAACAGACTGGGTGTGGCGTACACAAAAACAGACTTGGTGGGTCGTGTACACAAAAAACAGACTTGGGGCGAGCACACATTAACAGACTGGGTGGGGCGTACACACAACAGACTGGGTGGGGCGAGTACACAATAACAGACTGGGTGGGGCGTGTACAACAACGGACTTGGTGGGGCGAATACATGTTGGCCATCGCAGTACACAATAACAGACTTGGTGGGGCGAGTACACATAACATACTGGGTGGGGCGAGTACACAATAACAGACTGGGTGGGGCGAATACAAAATAACAGATTGGGTGGGGCGAATACACAATAATGGATTTGGGTGGGGCGAGTACACAATAACAGACTTGGTAATACACACAACAGACTTGGGGCGTGTACACACAACATACCGGATGGGGCAAGACAATAACAGACTGGGTGGGGCGAATACACAATAACAGACTGGGTGGGGCGAGTACACAATAACAGACTGGGGCGAGTACACAAAACAGCCTGGGTGGGGCGACAGACTTGGTGAGGCGAATACACAATAACAGACTGGGTGGGGCGAGTACACAATAACAGACGGCGTAACACACACACAACACTGGGTAACAACAGTGACTGGGCGAGAACAAGAGACTGGTGGGGACTAGAACACAATAACATACTGGTGGGACTATAACACAATAACAGACTGGTGGGACTAGAACACAATAAAAGACTGGTGGGACTAGAACACAATAACAGACTGGGTGGGACTAGAACACACACAGACTGGTGGGACTAGAACACAATAACAGACTGGTGGGACTAGAACACAATAACAGACTGGTGGGACTAGAACACAATCGCAGACTGGTGGGACTAGAACACAATAACAGACTGGTGGGACTAGAACACATAACAGACTGGTGGGGACCAGAACACAATTACAGACTGGTGGGACTAGAACACAATAACAGACTGGTGGGACTAGAACACAATAACAGACTGGCGGGACTAGAACAACAATAACAGACTGGTGGGACTAGAACACAATAACAGACTGGTGGGGACTAGAACACAATAACAGACCGTGGGATTAGAACACAACACAGACTGGTGGGACTAGAACACAATAACAGACTGGTGGGACTAGAACACAATAACAGATTGGTGGGACTAGAACACAATAGACTGGGTGGGACTAGAACACAATAACAGACTTGGTGGGGCGAATACACAATAACAGTTTGGTGGGGCGAGTACACACACATACTGGGTGTGGCAAGGTTGACAATAACAGACTGGGTGGGGCGAATACACAATAACAGACTGTGGGGCGTGTACACAATAACAGACTGGGTATGAGTACAGTCAACAACAGACTGTGTAGGGCGTACACAATAACAGACTGGGTAGGGTTGACACAAAAAACAGACTGGGTAAGGGTGTGACACACAGACTGGCGGGGACTAGAACACACAACAGACTGGTGGGACTAGAACACAATAACAGATTTGTAAGCACATGTGACAACAGACTGGGTAGGGCGTGTACACAATAACAGACTGATTGGCAAGTACAAATAACAGACTGGGTGAGGCGAATACACACAACAGACTTGTGTGAAGACACAACAGATGGTAGGGCTAGTACACAATAACATAATGGGTGGGCGTGTACACAATAACAGACTTGGTAAGTGTGTACACAACATACTGGGTAGCGTACACAATAGTGATTGGTATGACACAATTAACAGACTGGGTAAGGCGTGTACACAATAACAGATTGGTGGGGCGAGTACACAATAACAGACTATGTAGGGCAAGTACACAATAACAGATTAAGGAGTACAAAAAACAGACTGAAGCTGGGGCGAATACAATAAGACTGGGTGGGGCGTGTACACAACATACTGGGTGGGGCGAGTACACAATAACAGACTGGGTAAGGAATACAAGACTAAGTGGGGTGTGCACACACACAGACTGGGGTGTAGGCGAGCATACAAATAACAGACTGTGTAGGAGCACAATACAGACTGGGTGGGGCGAGTACACAAAACAGACTTGTGTGGGGGCGTAACACACACAGATTATTAGCGAGTACACAATTACAGACTGTGCGTTAACAGATGGGTGGGCGTGTACATACAATAACAGACCAAGCGAGCAATACCAGTTCGGGGTGGGGCGTGTACACAATAACAGACGGTGGGGCATACACAACAGACTCGTGCGTATTAACAATAACAGACTATGTGGGCGTGTACACAAACAGACTGGTGGGGCGAGAACACAACAGACTTGCGGGGCAAATGCACAGTACAGAATCGGTGAAAGAGCACAGACTTCTGTGTGGGGATCATAAAATACAATAGACAAAATGACTGCGACGCAACAAAACAGACGAAGTATGGGCGAGCAATATACCAGACTGTGTGGGCGTGACACAAAACAGACTGGGTGGAGCGAGCACACATAACAGAGGCGTACAATACATTAAACAGACAGGGCAGTACACACAAAAGATGCAGTACAATACAGACTTTTTGGGCGTGTACGCAAAAGTAGTAAATGAAGCCAGTCAAAAAGACTGATGGGACGCGCACACAACAGATCGGGCAGACGTACAATTAACAATACCAGACTGACGAAGTCGAGCAATACCGGGTAGGACGTACAAAATAACAGACTAGGTAAAGACGTGTTGCCTACACAGACTGACGTAATCACGGCTAACACAGACTTTGGGCAGACGTGTGCACAATAAATAGATAGATCGAGCGAGAGTGGCCAACAGACTGGGGACGCACATGTGACAACAAAAGACTCAGGAGGGCGAGTACACAATAACAGATTTGGCGATTTTTTTATAAAGACCATCAATAAATACACAATATAGAATTGGGACACACAATAACGTTTTGTACACAATAAAGTCTGGCTGGGCGAGTATGGTGGGGCGTTTACAATAACAGATTTCTTTGTGGGACGTGTACACAATAATTTGTACTCGTGAGACGTGCATAATAACAGATTGATGGGACATGTAGGTTATGTTACAGAAAGGCGGCGAGCTTATTTGTATCAATTAAGAAAGTGTTACAGATTTGGGACATGTAAATATAGAATTGTGACTGAACACAATAACAGACTGGTGGGATTGTGAACACAAAAACAGATCGGTGGGACTTCAGAACACAATAACAGACTCGGTAAACTAGAACACTCATAACAGACTGGTGGACTAGAACACAATAACAGACTGGTGGGACTAGAACACAATAACAGATTTGTAGACATGCACACAAATAAGGTGGAGCCGCGTTCACAATAACAGACTGGGTGGGGCCACACAAATCAGACTGGGGGGGCGTGTACACATAACAGGCTTGGTAAAAGTGAATAATACAACAACAGACTGGGTAGGGCGAGTGCCACATTACCGGGTGGGGCGGACACAATAACAGACTTGCGAGTCACAATAACAGACTCGGGTGGACTAATACACAATAACAGACTGGTGGCGTACACGTAACAGACTGGCGAGGCTTTTGTAATACTACACTGACAGCGTACACAACAGACGCGGGGCGAGTACACAACAGACTGCTGTAGGGCAGCGGTTGGTCACACAGATTGGGTGTGTATGTTAATAAAAACAGATTTGCGTCGTGCATGGGCAGTGGAAATACCATTAACAGATCAAAATAATATTACCAGATTACCAATTTGGTGGCGGGGGCGAACACACCAATAACCAGACTGGGCGGGAAGTGAGTACACAACACAGACTGTTATGTAGGGCGAGTACACAACAATATACTGGCAGCGGCGAACCGGGCGAATAATACAATAACGGACTTCTGTCTGGGGCGAATACACAATAAGCAGACTGGGTGTACACAATAATACGGTGTATTAGGGCGAATACACAATAACAGACTGGGTGGGCACACAATAACTATTGATGGGCAAGTACACAATACCACCAGGGTGAATACACAATGGCAGATCTGGGTGGGGCGAGGCGGGGCGAGCACAGAAACAGTTTGGGTGGGTGCCCTACACAATCACAGACTTGCGAGTGAATACACAATAACAGACAGTGGGCGAGCAACAGACTGGGTGGGGCGAATACATACATTAGTGGGGTACAGCACACAACGTGTACACAATACAGATTGTAATGTTATTGTGAACACAATAACATACTGGTGCCCATAACACACACACTGGTGGGACAGAACACACAAAAGATCTTCTGGGACCAAAAACAATACCCAGTCTGGTGCGGGACTAAACAATGTTATTAGAACACAATACCAGACTGGTGGTCGGCCACACAGACTGGTGGGCCCCTCAGAACACAATACCAGACTGGTGGGACTAGAACAATAATACCAGTCTGTTATTGTGTTCTAGTCCCACCCAGTCTGTATTGTGTTCTGGTCCCACCAGTCTGTTATTGTGTTCTAGTCCCACCAGTCTGTTATTGTGTTCTAGTCCCACCAGTCTGGTATTGTGTTCTAGTCCCACCAGTCTGTTATTGTGTTCTAGTCCCACCAGTCTGTTATTGTGTTCTAGTCCCACCCAGTCTGTTATTGTGTTCTAGTCCCACCCAGTCTGTTATTGTGTTCTAGTCCCACCAGTCTGTTATTGTGTCTAGTCCCAACTCAGTCTGTTATTGTGTTATAGTCCCACCAGTATGTTATTGTGTTCTAGTCCCACCAGTCTCTTATTTTGTTCTCGCCCACCCAGTCTGTTATTGTGTATTCGCCCCACCCAGTCTGTTATTGTGTACTCGCCCCACTCAGTATGTTATTGTGTATCGCCCCACCCAGTCTGTTATTGTGTACTCGCCCCACCCAGTCTGTTATTGTGTATTCGCCTCACCAAGTCTGTGATTGTGTATTCGCCCCACCCAGGCTGTTTTTGTGTACTCTCGCCCACCCAGTCTGTTATTGTGTACTGCCCCACCCAGTCTGTTATTGTGTATTCTGCCCCACCCAGTCTGTTATTGTGTACTTGCCCCATCCAGTATGTTATTGTGTACACGCCCCACCCAGTCTGTTATTGTGTATTCGCCCCACCAAGTCTGTTATTGTACTCGCCCCACCCAGTCTGTTATTGTGTATTCGCCCCACCAAGTCCGTTATTGTGTATCGCCCCACCCAGTCTGTTATTTTGTATTCGCCCCACCCAGTCTGTTATTGTGTACTCGCCCCACCCAGTATGTTATTGTGTACTCGCCCCACCAAGTCTGTTATTGTGTACTCGCCCCACCCAGTCTGTTATTGTGTATTCGCCCCACCAAGTCCGTTATTGTGTACACGCCCCACCCAGTCTGTTATTGTGTACTCGCTCCCACCCAGTCTGTTATTGTGTACTCGCCCCACCCAGTCTGTTAATGTGTGCTCGCCCCACCAAGTCTGTTTTTGTGTACACGACCCACCAAGTCTGTTTTTGTGTACACGCCACACCCAGTCTGTTATTGTGTACTTGCCCTACACAGTCTGTTATTGTGTACTCGCCTCCACTCAGTCTGTTATTGTGTACACGCCCCACCCAGTCTGTTAATGTGTATTCGCCTCACCCAGTCTGTTATTGTGTACACGCCCCACCCAGTCTGTTATTGTGTATTAGTCCCACCCAGTCTGTTATTGTGTACTCGCCCCACCAAGTCTGTTATTGTGTACTCGCCCCACCCAGTCTGTTAATGTGTACTCGCCCTACCCAGTCTGTTGTTGTGTATTCGCCACACCAAGCCTGTTATTGTGTACACGCCCCACTCCAGTCTGTTATTGTGTACTGCCCCACCCAGTCTGTTATTGTGTACACGCTCCACCCAGTCTTTTATTGTGTACATGTCCTACAAATCTGTTATTGTGTTCTAGTCCCACCAGTCTGTTATTGTGTTCTAGTCCCACCAGTCTGTTATGGTGTTCTAGTCCCACCAGTCTGTTATTGTGTTCTAGTCCCACCAGTCTGTTTTTGTGTTCTAGTCCCACCAGTCTGTTATTGTGTTCTAGTCCCACCCAATTTGCTATTGTGTACATGTCCCAACCAGTCTGTTATTGTGTACTCGCCCCACCCAGTCTGTTAATGTGTACTGCCCCGCCTTTCTGTTATTGTGTACATGTCCCATCCAGTCTGTTATTATGTACACGTCTCACCCAGTCTGTTATTGTGTACACGTCCCACAAGTCTGTTATTGTGTAAACGCCCCACCATGTCCGTTATTGTGTTCTCGCCCCAGCCAGACTTTATTGTGTACCCTTCCACCCAGACTGTTATTGTTATTGTGTACTCGTCCCAATTCTGTTATTGTGTACAATCTCACCCAGTCTTTTATTGTGTACTCGCCCCACCAAGTCTGTTATTGTGTACTCGCCCTCCCCAGTCTGTTGTTGTGTACACGTCCCCAGTCTGTTATAAAATACACTCTCATCCAGTCTCTTATTGTGTACACGTCCTACCCAGTCTGTTATTGCGTACTCGGCCCATCAGTCTGTTATTGTGTAGGCGAACACGTCTTACCTAGTCTGTTATTTTGTACACGTCCTACCCAGTCTGTTATTGCGTACTCGGCCCATCAGTCTGTTATTGTGTAGGCGAACACGTCTTACCTAGTCTGTTATTTGTACACGTCCTACCCAGTCTGTTATTGTGTACGCGTCCCATCAGTCTTTTATTGTGTACTGCCCCAACCATTCTTTTATTGTGTACACGTCCCACCAAGTCTGGTAGTGTAGGCGTACACGTCTTACCTAGTATGTTAATGTGTAACATCGCCCAACCCAGTCTGTTCTTGTGTACACGCCCCAACAGTCTGTTAGTGTGTACCTGCTCCACCCAGTCTGTTTTTGTGTCCACGCCCCACCCAGTCTGTTACTGTGTACTCGCCCCACTTAGTCTGTTTTTGTGAACACGTCGCATCAGTCTATTATATTTTCCACGTCCCACAAGTCTGTTTTTGCGTACTCGCCCTCACCGTCTGTATTTGTGTACACGCCCCACCCAGTCTGTATTTGTGTACACGCCCCACCCAGTCTGTTATTGTGTTCTCGCCCCACCCAGTCTGTTATTGTGTACACGCCCCACATAGTCTGTTATTGTACACGCCCCACCCAGTCTGTTATTGTGTACTCGCCCCACCCAGTCTGTTATTGTGTACACGCCCCACCCAGACTGTTATTGTGTACTCGCCCCACCCAGTCTGTTATTGTGTACACGCCCCACCCAGTCTGTTAATGTGTGTCGCCCCACCCAGTCTGTAATTGTGTACTCGCCCCAACAATCTGTTATTGTGTACACGCCCCACCAAGTCTGTTTTTGTGTACTCGCCCCACCCAGTCTGTTATTGTGTACTTTCCTTCCTACACAGTCTGTTATTGTGTACTCGCCCCACCCAGTCTGTTGTGTACACGCCCCACTTAGTCTTTTATTGTGTATTCGCCCCACCCAGTCTGTTATTGTGTACTCGCCCCACCCAGTATGTTATTGTGTACACGCCCCACCCAGTCTGTTATTGTGTATTCGCCCAGCCAGTCTGTTTTTGTGTACTGCCCCACCCAGTCTGTTATTGTGTACTTGCCCTACATAGTCTGTTATTGTGTACTCGCCCCACCCAGTCTGTTATTGTGTACACGCCTTACCCAGTCTGTAATTGTGTATTCGCCCCACCCAGTCCTTTATTGTGTACACGCCCCACCCAGTATGTTATTGTGTACACGCCCCACCAAGTCTGTTATTGTACACGCCCCACCCATTATGTTATTGTGTACTAGCCCTACCAGTCTGTTATTGTGTATTCGCCCCACAAAGTCTGTTATTGTGTATTCGTCCTCACCCAGTCTGTTATTGTGTACTTGCCCCAATCAGTCTGGTATTGTGTACACGCCCTACCCAGTCTGTTATTGTGTACATGTCCTACAAATCTGTTATTGTGTTCTAGTCCCACCAGTCTGTTATTGTGTTCTAGTCCCACCAGTCTGTTATTGTGTACACGCCCCACCCAGTCTGTTTTTGTGTACTCGCCCTACCCAGTCTGTTATTGTGTACTTGCCCTACACAGTCTGTTATTGTGTACTCGCCCCACCCAGTCTGTTATTGTGTACACGCCCCACCCAGTCTGTTATTGTGTATCGCCCCACCCAGTCTGTTATTGTGTACTTGCCACACCCAGTATGTTATTGTGTACTCGCCCCACCAAACTGTTATTGTGTATTCGCCCCACCAAGTCTGTTATTGTGTTCTAGTCCCACCCAGTCTGTTATTGTGTTCTAGTCCCACCAATCTGTTATTGTGTTCTAGTCCCACCAGTCTGTTATTGTGTTCTAGTCCCACCAGTCTGTTATTGTGTTCTAGTCCCACCAGTCTGTTATTGTGTTCTAGTCCCACCAGTCTGTTATTGTGTTCTAGTCCCACCAGTCTGTTATTGTGTTCTAGTCCCGCCAGTCTGTTATTGTGTTCTAGTCCCACCAGTCTGTTATTGTGTTCTAGTCCCACCAGTCTGTAATTGTGTTCTGGTCCCACCAGTCTGTTATTGTGTTCTAGTCCCACCAGTCTGTTATTGTGTTCTAGTCCCACCAGTCTGTTATTGTGTTCTAGTCCCACCAGTCTGTTATTGTGTTCTAGTCCCACCAGTCTGTTATTGTGTTCTAGTCCCACCAGTCTGTTATTGTGTTCTAGTCCCACCCAGTCTGTTATTGTGTTCTAGTCCCACCAGTCTTTTATTGTGTTCTAGTCCCACCAGTCTGTTATTGTGTTATAGTCCCACCAGTATGTTATTGTGTTCTAGTCCCACCAGTCTCTTATTTTGTTCTCGCCCCACCCAGTCTGTTATTGTGTACTCGCCCCACCCAGTCTGTTATTGTGTACTCGCCCCACCTAGTATGTTATTGTGTATTCGCCCCACCCAGTCTGTTATTGTGTACTCGCCCCACCCAGTCTGTTATTGTGTATTCGCCTCACCAAGTCTGTGATTGTGTATTCGCCCCACCCAGGCTGTTTTTGTGTACTCTGCCCCACCCAGTCTGTTATTGTGTACTCGCCCCACCCAGTCTGTTATTGTGTATTCGCCCCACCCAGTCTGTTATTGTGTACTTGCCCCATCCAGTATGTTATTGTGTACACGTCCCACCCAGTCTGTTATTGTGTATTCGCCCCACCAAGTCTGTTATTGTGTACTCGCCCCACCCAGTCTGTTATTGTGTATTCGCCCCACCAAGTCCGTTATTGTGTATTCGCCCCACCCAGTCTGTTATTTTGTATTCGCCCCACCCAGTCTGTTATTGTGTACTGCCCCACCCAGTATGTTATTGTGTACTCGCCCCACCAAGTCTGTTATTGTGTACTCGCCCCACCCAGTCTGTTATTGTGTATTCGCCCCACCAAGTCCGTTATTGTGTACACGCCCCACCCAGTCTGTTATTGTGTACTCGCCCCACCCAGTCTGTTATTGTGTACTCGCCCCACCCAGTCTGTTAATGTGTGCTCGCCCCACCAAGTCTGTTTTTGTGTACACGACCCACCAAGTCTGTTTTTGTGTACACGCCACCCAGTCTGTTATTGTGTACTTGCCCTACACAGTCTGTTATTGTGTACTGCCCCACTCAGTCTGTTATTGTGTACACGCCCCACCCAGTCTGTTAATGTGTATCTGCCTCACCCAGTCTGTTATTGTGTACACGCCCCACCCAGTCTGTTATTGTGTATTAGTCCCACCCAGTCTGTTATTGTGTACTCGCCCCACCAAGTCTGTTATTGTGTACTGCCCCACCCAGTCTGTTAATGTGTACTGCCCTACCCAGTCTGTTGTTGTGTATTCGCCACACCAAGCCTGTTATTGTGTACACGCCCCACCCAGTCTGTTATTGTGTACTGCCCCACCCAGTCTGTTATTGTGCAACACTGCTCCACCCAGTCTTTATTGTGTACATGTCCTACAAATCTGTTATTGTGTTCTAGTCCCACCAGTCTGTTATTGTGTTCTAGTCCCACCAGTCTGTTATGGTGTTCTAGTCCCACCAGTCTGTTATTGTGTTCTAGTCCCACCAGTCTGTTTTTGTGTTCTAGTCCCACCAGTCTGTTATTGTGTTCTAGTCCCACCAATTTGCTATTGTGTACATGTCCCAACCAGTCTGTTATTGTGTACTCGCCCCACCCAGTCTGTTAATGTGTACTCGCCCCGCCTTTCTGTTATTGTGTACATGTCCCATCCAGTCTGTTATTATGTACACGTCTCACCCAGTCTGTTATTGTGTACACGTCCCACAAAGTCTGTTATTGTGTAAACGCCCCACCATGTCCGTTATTGTGTCCTCGCCCCAGCCAGACTTTATTGTGTACCCTTTCCACCCAGACTGTTATTGTTATTGTGTACTCGTCCCAATTCTGTTATTGTGTACAATCTCACCCAGTCTTTTATTGTGTACTCTGCCCCACCAAGTCTGTTATTGTGTACTCGCCCTCCCCAGTCTGTTGTTGTGTACACGTCCCCAGTCTGTTATAAAATACACTCTCATCCAGTCTCTTATTGTGTACACGTCCTACCCAGTCTGTTATTGCGTACTCGGCCCATCAGTCTGTTATTGTGTAGGCGAACACGTCTTACCTAGTCTGTTATTTTGTACACGTCCTACCCAGTCTGTTATTGTACTCGGCCCATCAGTCTGTTATTGTGTAGGCGAACACGTCTTACCTAGTCTGTTATTTTGTACACGTCCTACCCAGTCTGTTATTGTGTACGCGTCCCATCAGTCTTTTATTGTGTACTCGCCCCAACCATTCTTTTATTGTGTACACGTCCCACCAAGTCTGTTAGTGTAGGCGTACACGTCTTACCTAGTATGTTAATGTGTACACGCCCAACCCAGTCTGTTCTTGTGTACACGCCCCAAACAGTCTGTTAGTGTGTACTCGCTCCACCCAGTCTGTTTTTGTGTCCACGCCCCACCCAGTCTGTTACTGTGTACTCGCCCCACTTAGTCTGTTTTTGTGAACACGTCGCATCAGTCTATTATATTTTCCACGTCCCACAAGTCTGTTTTTATGTACTCGCCTCACCAAGTCTGTATTTGTGTACACGCCCCACCCAGTCTGTATTTGTGTACACGCCCCACCCAGTCTGTTATTGTGTTCTCGCCCCACCCAGTCTGTTATTGTGTACACGCCCCACATAGTTCTGTTATTGTGTACACGCCCCACCCAGTCTGTTATTGTGTACTCGCCCCACCCAGTCTGTTATTGTGTACACGCCCCACCCAGACTGTTATTGTGTACTCGCCCCACCCAGTCTGTTATTGTGTACACGCCCCACCCAGTCTGTTAATGTGTGCTCGCCCCACCCAGTCTGTAATTGTGTACTCGCCCCAACCAATCTGTTATTGTGTACACGCCCCACCAAGTCTGTTTTTGTGTACTCGCCCCACCCAGTCTGTTATTGTGTACTTTCCCTACACAGTCTGTTATTGTGTACTCGCCCCACCCAGTCTGTTATTGTGTACACGCCCCACTTAGTCTTTTATTGTGTATTCGCCCCACCCAGTCTGTTATTGTGTACTCGCCCCACCCAGTATGTTATTGTGTACACGCCCCACCCAGTCTGTTATTGTGTATTCGCCCCAGCCAGTCTGTTTTTGTGTACTCGCCCCACCCAGTCTGTTATTGTGTACTTGCCCTACATAGTCTGTTATTGTGTACTCGCCCCACCCAGTCTGTTATTGTGTACACGCCTTACCCAGTCTGTAATTGTGTATTCGCCCCACCCAGTCCTTTATTGTGTACACGCCCCACCCAGTATGTTATTGTGTACACGCCCCACCAAGTCTGTTATTGTGTACACGCCCCACCCATTATGTTATTGTGTACTAGCCCCTACCAGTCTGTTATTGTGTATTCGCCCCACAAAGTCTGTTATTGTGTATTCGCCTCACCCAGTCTGTTATTGTGTACTTGCCCCAATCAGTCTGGTATTGTGTACACGCCCTACCCAGTCTGTTATTGTGTACATGTCCTACAAATCTGTTATTGTGTTCTAGTCCCACCAGTCTGTTATTGTGTTCTAGTCCCACCAGTCTGTTATTGTGTTCTAGTCCCACCAGTCTGTTTTTGTGTTCTAGTCCCACCAGTCTGTTATGTGTTCTAGTCCCACCAGTCTGTTATTGTGTTCTAGTCCCACCAGTCTGTTATTGTGTTCTAGTCCCACCAGTCTGTTATTGTGTTCTAGTCCCACCAGTATGTTATTGTGTTCTAGTCCCACCAGTATTTTATTGTGTTCTAGTCCCATCAGTCTGTTATTGTGTTCTAGTCCCACCAGTCTGTTATTGTGTTCTAGTCCCACCAGTCTGTTATTGTGTTCTAGTCCCACCAGTCTGTTATTGTGTTCTAGTCCCACCCAGTCTGTTATTGTGTTCTAGTCCCACCCAGTCTGTTATTGTGTTCTAGTCCCACCCAGTCTGTTATTGTGTTCTAGTCCCACCCAGTCTTTAATTGTGTTCTAGTCCCACCTGTCTGTTATTGTGTTCTAGTCCCACCAGTCTGTTATTGTGTTCTAGTCCCACCAGTATGTTATTGTGTTCTAGTCCCACCAGTCTGTAATTGTGTTCTGGTCCCACCAGTCTGTTATTGTGTTCTAGTCCCTCCAGTCTGTTATTGTGTTCTAGTCCCACCAGTCTGTTATTGTGTACTGCCCCACCCAGTCTGTTAATGTGTTCTAGTCCCACCCAGTCTGTTATTGTGTTCTAGTCCCACCCAGTCTGTTATTGTGTTCTAGTCCCACCAGTAATTTTTTGTGTTCTAGTCCCTCCAGTCTGTTATTGTGTTCTAGTCCCACCAGTCTGTTATTGTGTTCTAGTCCCACCAGTCTGTTATTGTGTTCTAGTCCCACCAGTCTGTTATTGTGTTCTAGTCCCACCAGTCTGTTATTGTGTACTGCCCCACCCAGTCTGTTAATGTGTATTCGCCCCACCCAGTCTTTTATTGTGTTTTAGTCCCACCCAGTCTGTTATTGTGTTCTAGTCCCACCAGTCTGTTTTTGTGTTTTAGTCCCACCAGTCTGTTATTGTGTTCTAGTCCCACCAGTCTGTTATTGTGTTCTAGTCCCACCAGTATGTTATTGTGTTCTAGTCCCACAAGTCTGTTATTGTGTACTCGCCCCACCCAGTCTGTTATTGTGTACTCGCCCCACCCAGTCTGTTATTTTGTACACGCCCCACCTAGTCTTTATTGTGTATTCGCCCCACCCAGTCTGTTATTGTGTACTGGCCCCACCCAGTCTGTTATTGTGTACTCGCCCCACCCAGTCTGTTATTGTGTACTCGCCCCACCAAGTCTGTTATTGTGTACTCGCCCCACCCAGTATGTTATTGTGTACTCGCCCCACCCAGTCTGTTATTGTGTACACGCCCCACCCAGTATGTTATTGTGTATACGCCCCACCCAGTCTGTTATTGTGTATTCGCCCCACCAAGTCTGTTATTGTGTATTCGCCCCACCAAGTCTGTTATTGTGTACTCGCCCCACCCAGTCTGGTATTGTGTATACGCCCCACCCAGTCTGTTATTGTTTATTCGCCCCACCCAGTCTGTTATTGTGTACACGCCCCACCCAGTCGTTTATTGTGTACGTTGTTTTCGGGTCTGGTTTTTTTTCCTGGGCGTCAAAAATAAGGAAAAAACGATTACTAAAATGTATGTATGCAGTTTAAACTAAATGGATTGAAATTAACACATTATTAACATTTTTTATCGCAAATTAACGCAATTATAATCTACACAAATTATTTCAATCATTATTTGTATTTAAACATGTTTGTCTTTATTCTATCAAAACATTAACAGAATAAACAAGTCAGAGGCGTATTTACCAAACTGTGGCTCTAGGCGCATGACCAATTTTGGGCCCTCGCCTATAAATCATTTAAAAATGATCAGAATACAACAATAGTCAGAACACTCATGTATTATTTAACATGCATACTACATAGTTATGCATACTAGCTAGAACTTACAATTGTCAGTTTATTACAGTTATATAACTTTTTTCCTGTTCTTCAATTTCGCAAACGTGTCAATGAGCGCATTGAAATCGTATTCTAATGTCTCCTTTGGATCAATGCATAAAATAGACAAATCTCCCAGCCTACATTGGCTGATGGAATTCCGCAAGTAATTCTTGATCCTTTTCAACACAGAAAATGACCGTTCTCCAGTTGCATTTGATATAGGAATGGTGAGAAAGATTCTTAGAAGGGTTTCCACATTGGAAATGTACATTGTATTCCACCCACTGCTATAAGCTGGTACATCTCTACCGCAGATTTAGCGCCTTCTTCTTTAGCGAAATGCAAAAACTGTTTGATTTCATTGGCAGTGGTATCAGAATTAACATCGTCTTTGTATTCTTCTAACAAGGCCGAAATCTTTTGTTCAAGTCATCTACCTTGTCCTTGAAAAATAGACTAAACAAATCATGTATACATTTGTATGCTTCGTTTCTGTGATCAAGTTCCGTGATCAATCTATCACAAATGGTGTTTACTGTGTTAACAATAAAATTATCGCGACCAGTTAAAATAACTTCCGGTACATTGCTTTCATCAGAAAACGGTTTTCGCTTCTTCTTGCGGCTCACTTCATCTTGATATTTACAGTCTTTGAGATCCTCGTTCATAAGCAATGCTGCTCGCTCTTCAGTACGAGTGAAATCGTTTCGCACTTCGTTGTTAATAAATAGCTTTAGTGATTCTAGAAGATTTACACCAGCATCAAGATATAAATTTGAATTTTTGCAGGGATTTGCTGTTGCATTCATCCGCTGTAAAATTGTATCCCAAAGAACAGTCATCAATGCAGTTTCAAAAAGATCCATTTTATTAGCAAGAGCGTTAGCCTCATTTCTTACAGCTGCCTTCTGATCACGATCTTCGGCTGCTTGAAGAAGAGCTTCCTGATTACCAATGTAGTTCTGATGCAATGCAAACACTGCATCTGCTCTAGCTGACCATCTTGTGTCCGAAACTTTCTTTATGGTGCATCCATTTTTGACTAGATGACTTTTAAGGATGTTCCACCTGTGTGTGGATGCTGAGAACCAAACATAAACATGTTGAATAAAGTCAAAGTATGATACTGCTGAAAGCGACGATTCTGCACCGCATTACCAAATAGATTTAAGCTATGGCTGGAGCAGGGAATGTAAACTGCATTGGGACTGTGTGCCTTGATTCGAGCCTGCAAGCCCGAGTATCTGCCAGACATGTTAGAAGCATTGGCGTAGCTCTGTTCCCTGCATTTTGTGATATCTAATCCCCAGTTCTTCAAAACGTCTAGTATCACTTGCTCCAGATTTTGAGCGTTATGAGCATAGATGTCAACAAAAGTTAAAAATCGTTCTTTAATTTCACCATCAATAAGAACATATCTGAGTATCACAGTTAGCTGGTCCACGTGGCTAACATCAGGTGTTGAATCAACAATCAAAGAGAAATATATCGATTTCTTTACTTCTGATATAAACTGATCTCTGACAGCATTGCCCATTATTTTAATAAATTCGTCACAAGTAGCATGTGACAAATAACTGACAGAACCACTACCCTTGTTACCGTACCGTGCAATATGATTTGCTAAGAAAGGGTCAAATTTTGACAAGTAATTCAAGCAACTGGTAAAATTACCGTCATTGTTGGCATGACCACGAAAGGCCAAGCCTTCAGAGGAAAGAAACTGTACAGTTGCTACAATCCTTAGTAGAACTTCTCTCCAGTATTGCCTTTCGTCATCTAACTGTTTGGCCATCTGTTCGTCAATACGCCCTTTTGCGTTCAAGCATTTAGCGAAAGTGCACATTGCTTGAACGTGGCCATCAATATGCCAGCGCGTGAAAAGTCGCCAACATTTTTTGGTTTGAAATCCAAAACATAATTACCCATGGTTTCTGTCAAATTCGCTGGCCACATAGCAATATCTGTCAAAATTTCACCACAGTTGTTATCATCAACAGTTTCACTACTCACGACCTCCGGTATAGGACCTTCAGCCAGCTGTTCAGGTTCTGGCAGCTGTTTGGCTCGGGCTCAGAATCCATACTGGGTGTTGCCGAGACGACTGGACTTGGATCATTAGCTGTTATTTCTGTTTGAGTAGTTTCTGATTGTGGGATTACAGGTCGTTTCGCTAAAAATGTCAACAAGGCGCCTTCGTTTTTCGCATCTTCTGCTTTTCTTTCTTTTGGATATCACGCTTTTTTGCACCTGAGGGATATTGTCTCATAGACATAGTTTTAATGAAACGATTGTGTCGCAATCAGCTATAACAGTAAAGGAAAAATGATCAATGATCATTCATCCACACAAAGCGTAGTGGGTAGCAAGAACAAAATTATCAAAATAGTGTAATAAACTGGGAATTAACAATTAGTTATTGCAATTTGCAAAAAATTAAAATTTGAATTAGAATTATTAATTAAAATCTGTGACGTAAGGTGCGCCAACTATTTTTTATTTCTTTTATAAAACCAGGTTTTTGGGGCCCCTAAATTATCTGGGGCCCTAGGCGCGCGTAATGCACCTAGGCCTAAGTTCGCCACTGAAACAAGTCAGTTTTATTTATGAAAGAGTAATAATTAATTGTATTAGATCTTTTAAATTGTTTATATAATATCTATTGAGTAAGCTATACAGGCCACGAATTTGTGACACGTAACAATCTATTCAAGTGATGCAAGGTATTTTTAAAGATACCGGCAGAAAAGGTCGACATTGGTCGATTAATAAGAAGCCACTATGAAACCAAATGAACGGAGAAGCAAATTAATGTCTATCAAATATTCTTCATTTTTTTATTTCCGGGTTGGGGACGTAGGCATTTTTTAATGGCGCTATTTAGGTTTATTCCCTTTTGTATATATGTAGCATAAAAAACATTAATGTTACACTCATCGGCATCATTACAGAGATGTTAATCACCCCGTCATTAAAATATTAACTCTTCTATGACCATTCAATTGTTAAGTAACATTTTTTCTTGAATTTTGGAACCCTTCTAGTTTTTCATGGGGAGAAAAAATCAGAAAAATAGAAATTCTTGTTCGTGCCCGTCCGTCCGTCTCTATGTACAAATAAAAATAATTTAACATAGTTTAAGGTAAATGTATATGTAAACAAAATGTGATGGGCTCTATCTATTGGGTTCAGGGGACGGATGGTCGTGCGGTAACGCGCTCGACTGTCGACCTGAAGGTACCTGGTTCGATCTCCGGTGAGGACCAAGGAAATTTTTCAGGTCTTGGCTCAAGTTCCCGATATACCTCCCGTGGTGCCTCCATGACCATTGCACTATCGGCTATGGTGGGGATGAAAGAAGGGCACCATAAAACCGTCCCATTAGTGGTTTATAGGATCTAAGGGATTTCATCTCATCCTTACAGGGACTTTACACATCTATTGGGTTCCAAGTGATATTTCTCTATTTTTTAGATAAATAAATGCGACAACTTACTGGCGTATTAATACATTCAGAATAAGGTACACAGCCACCAATAGTTTCATTTTGACATTCGTTTATATCTGTGCATACCTAAACAAAAAATTAAATTGCCAAGATGTTATTAAAAATGAATACAATGACTACTTATTCTTGCTTACTGTACACATTATGTTTATAAAAGTTAAAAAAAATGTATTGATTTACTTGAAAACGTAGCCATTAAAAATGTTCCAAATGCAATAGAACAAATGCCTGGATTAACCATTAGGTAAACAAGGCAGTGCTTAGGGCACCAAGCATTGGGGGGGGGAGGACTACAAGACCTCAAGAAAAATGTGTATATTGTCCTGGTAGGCGGGCGTAATCGACATGACATTAGCAAATCGCGAATATAATATTGGATGCACATTATTTAACCAGGGTCCCAAACAAAACTGGGTGATAAAATACCTCAACATCCCCCCGTCTTTTTGGTATTTTTCTTCGAGGTTTTCTTGTGCTTTTTTTTTTACTTTTTTTTAGGAAATGTTTGTGCTACGTAACTAACTAATGCGTAGAGACCAACACACTTCCGTTTTAGTCTTTTAGTGAAAACAACTGTGAATAGTGCTAATTTGTCGATGTGCCATTGAATGACTGTATATTTGCAAGATGGCTTAGATAAACTGAAAACATTGCAAAGTAGATGCAATAATTAGAATTTGCTTTCATGCTTGTGTTTTAAGAAGAAGTGTTACAACATTTTCAATAAAGCTCTACAAAACAAGTAGTTGAACTTGAAAAACGTGTGCTGGCTTATATTCTTAACCAGCATATCACTTGTACAAAACTAGGTATGAATTAGAAAGATTTGAAGAAGCTGCTAAAGAAATAACACCAGGTGTGGATTATAAGTCAACTTTGACCCATTATCGTAAACAAAAGACAGTGGTCATTGATGGTGATGCTCAGAGGTATCTCTGAATGCCAGAGACAAATTTTGTATATATTCTTTCTACGCCTTTGTTTACAAACTTGACACAGAGATGAGTAGACGAGGACAGGTGGTATAATGATGTAGCAAAGTCGATTTTCTCGTTTGATCGATGTATCACAAACATCTCAGTGTTGTGTAAGGCTAATAAATATTTACTTGATTGATCTGGAACAATAATGTATATACTGAACTACAATATATTCGCCACAATATTTGTGCATCAAAATCTGAAAACAACACATTCAGACATGCCGAATTATACAAAGTAATAGTTAGAGACAACATCGAATATGCTTTTCCAAATATAGAAATTGCCTCGCGCATACTTTAACATTAATGTTACGAACTGTTCAACTGAGTGCTTTTTTGCAATGTTTTTGTTAACTTCACTTTATAGTTTGCCATTCCGGGGTCATTTCTTGTTTGTCTTCCCGGGGTCATTTCTTGTTTATCTGTCCGGAATTTGGCAATCCAATTGTAGACCACTTTCCGATAAGCTATATGTCTAATACTTTCAATATAGCTCAGAACCCAATGACGATGCAATATTCTTACTATTTCATTATGATTTGATGAGTTTCTTAAGTATTTTTCAAAACAACGTTTTTTTATTAACTTGTTTGTCTTTCCGGGGTCACTTCTTGTTTGTCTTTCCGGTGTCACTTGTTTGTCTTTCTGGGGTCACTTCTTGTTATAACTCTTCGTATGTATAAATTGGAAAAAAAAACAACTAAAAGTAGAAATAAAAAATATATTATAAAAAATATTTTATAAAAACAACGTTTTTCTTGCGTACCAAAAAGCAGAAAATAATTTATGAATAAAATGGTCACATGGTAATAGACTTTATAAGCGCTTCTAATTTTTAAAAAACGAAAAACGTTGGGCGCTTGAACACAAACATCCAGACCTTTCTAACATACTCTAATTTCTATAAATGAAAACCTGTTTAATATAATTTGACTATATTAATATATTGATTCAATTGACTTTACAAGTATTGCATTCTATATCATGAGTTTAGGTTATACAACACTAGAATAAATTTTAGATACTCATATGCATTTATTTATAGAAGTTCTAATAAATTATCTGCAATATCGTAATATTTCGAAACCTTCTGTGATAATTCTTTTGGGATTTAATTGTTAACATTAAAATAATTGTGCAATAAACGAATTGAAATATACATTCTTTAAACAAAATTTCAGCATTGTAAAATAAACATTCACATAATATAAACTTCATGCGCCCAACGTTTTTCGTTTTATAAAAATTAGAAGCGCTTATAACTGACAGAACCACTACCCTTGTTATCGTACCGTGCAATATGATTTGCTAAGAAAGAGTCAAATTTTTGACAAGTAATTCAAGCAACTGGTAAAATTACCGTCATTGTTGGCACACCACGAAAGGCCAAGCTTCAGAGGAAAGAAACTGTACAGTTGCTACAATCCTTAGTAGAACTTCTCTCCAGTATTGCCTTTCGTCATCTAACTGTTTGGCCATCTGTTCGTCAATACGCCCTTTTGCGTTCAAGCATTTCAGCGAAAGTGCACATTGCTTGAACGTGGCCATCAATATGCCAGCGCGTGAAAAGTCGCCAACATTTTTTGGTTTGAAATCCAATTTATTTATAATTTATTTTCTGCTTTTTAGTACGCAAGAAAAACGTTGTTTTTTATAAAATATTTTTTATAATGTAATTTTTATTTCTCAGTAAAACGTAAGTAAAAATCCAAGTAGATCGACAATGAAACAAGAGAGTCTTGTTTCTTTATCTAAGCTGATGATAGAGGTAGACTTGTTGCGCAAAATTAACTTTGATGATGTAGTCAACAACATTGCCAGACGTAAATCTTGAAAAAAACTTTAAAATGCAAATGTGTGCTGTCTTTTGACTTTCTTGTCTATTAAAAAGTTACAATATTTTTGTCTATTATTATTTAAAAATTAATTAACTATTACTTTTAATAAAAATATATTATTGTAGATTTTATTTGAGTGAAAGTAATACAGACATATATGTTAAAAACTGTTTTTCTTTGTTAGTATTTTGCATAAAATTGAAAATACCAGCGGTCAGTGGATGATCGGGGCTTGGGGCAGAGGGGCAGTTTGTGGGTTTGTACCTAGAGCACCAAAAGCTTAATCTGGCCCTGACTATAATGTGTACATTAGTTGGTATTTGGACAAAACCCCAAGCGGACAAAACCGCTCAGCGCACAAAACCCTTACTTTTAGTATAAAATCTATGTAAAGTATTTTTAGGTGAATTTTTTTTTCAAAGTACCCCAATAAGCTGCGTTGGCCCGTCGAGCAAAAGTGGTCAAAAGTAAATCTCTTGTTACCTTTACATCAACAGGAAGCTTATTTTTCCGGGTAAAACAAACAAATTAATACTTTTAGCCCTAAAGTCTGACCGTGGTATTCTCACGCCAGAAACATTTTATAGCTCAAGGTAAAACAAACAGCATAAGAACCACGGTGGTCGAAAGGTATTCGATTATTTAGGTAAAACAACATAGGAATATGCCGATTGATATACTGTGTTGAATGACATGATCTTTTATATCGATAAATATTTCCTTAGCCCATGGTCAATATTATATATAGAAGTATCAATAATATTACTTAAATTCAATCTTAATATTTTGGGGTTTTGTCCTTAGGGTTTTTTATTGTGGGCGTTTTGGGGGGTTTTGTCCTACACTCACATTAGTTAGTTGTTTTTTTGTGTTTGGGTACTTAAAATGTTTTTATATAATAAGGCAATACTAAAACTCACTTGTCTTGCTAAATGTCGTCCAATGCCTTGAACTACAGATCCGGTATAACCTGGAGGACAGGGACTGCAGCTAAATCCAGGGCTTAAGTTTTCACATTTGGTAAGATCATCACAAGGTTTACTAAGTTCGCACTAAAAAATCGAAAAATAATTACAGCAGAGAGGTGATATGACACAACAAAAAAAACAAAACTATAAGTATAGGTCCTAGTTTAGGCTTTAACATGTATAGTAGGATCACAGCATAATGCTCATTTCATAAGAAAAACATTGAAAGCGAAACTATTTTTACACAGTTATCAAAGCTGTACACCTAGAAGTTTTTGCAGATCTCGTTTTTGATAGAAATATTTCCACTGATTGAAATAAGGATAAAACAATGTTTAGGTCAGTTTCATTAAAAAAATTAGCTTCGGTTAATTAATGAGTTAGCTACATTCAAGATTTAACGAAGTTATCTAAATAAAGAAACATGAATACTGTCCAAAAGATCAATTTTTAAACAAAATAAGGTATTCTAATAGAAACATATATCAAAAATCGATTTATAAATTCAGAATTTAATAAATATTTATTATTTCTACATTGAAAAATTGCTATATTGGGCAGAGATAAAACATTTTTTATTAAGTTGAAAAAAGTCTGCGTCTTTTGCCTCAATTTCCTTATTGCCTGTATAAATTTTATGGGTTAATTGCAATTAGATTGCATATCTTTTAACTTACATTATTTTGACTATATTGATGGTTTTATTTCATTCCTTTAATATTTTTGTACATATTCATCAAACACCACTTTAAATTCACACTAATATTTTATATTGACTTTTTAAACGTTTTTTGATATCAAATTTTCACCATTTTCATTGTAAATTAAAAAAAAAAAAAAATCCACACAAATTACTTGTTGGTGGCTTCGTCAATTTAATCCGTAAATGTTGATTGCTTATTATCACACACAGTCATATAAAGAGATAACTCGAACACTAATTGTTAAGACGAAATATAAATTCAGTGAAACTTTATTAAAACTCTCCTCAAGCTCTAACATCTAACTCTAACTAACTCGTCCGTTTCAATGGACTACTGGCCCCTGAATGAGGTGGGAGGGTAGTAGGGGAGGGGAGTTTCAGACATCAAAGCCTGACCCAGAGGTTTTCCCTTAGCTCTCGGTAGTGCTTTGTTGTTGGTTGGCGACCAAAGGTGCGAAGTCGCTCCTCCGTCCACCACCCGAGCTTTGAACTGCTGACCACAGAATTTGAGGTGGAGGGTTGAGGGGAACATAATACGGGGGTAGATGGTGGGATTATGATCTTAACACTTCTTAATATAGAAGCTTCATATTTTCCCAGCTTTTTCTGGAGTTTATTTTTTGCAGTCCTCCAAAGCAATTTTTTACAATATAATTTAGAAATGTTTATAATTTTCCTTTCTATTTAACCCACCAAATTTTCCCCAGGTTTTGATGGTATCCTAAAAATACACAATTTTGCATTGCTCCTTTATAATTTTTTTAATTTACTTAAAAATACAAATAAATATTTGTACCAAATACCTTTATGATTTTGACGAAGTTTCTATTTTTTCATTTTTCAAACATGCCACAAAATTAAATTCTTCACACTATAGTCACATTATGCATGTGCCAAAATAGTGAATATAACCCAATGAATTATAAAAAAATTATGCCTTGGGTAAAGAGCTACCATAAAGAAATATGGTTACAAAATGTAACAGTAGGAAGTATGCTATATATACAATTTTACTTTGCCAGCCGCAAAATGACCCATTTGATCACTTGTCATGAAAATGAACTTTGCTGGGGTGAGGAGTTTTAAATTTTATTACTGGCAACCAGCTTTTACAGCATTCTGACTATGGCATCAACACTGCTGGACATGATTCCCAAAACAGACTTAACGTAAACCAATACTGTACATCTCCCTAGTGTCCAAAAGTACATTTACTAAAGTCCCACAAACTATAAGAAAGGCTGTGATATCATCTACTGTTTCTAACACAATGAATTCAATCTTTAAAGATAAAACTTTGTATAACACAATACAAACACAAGACTACAATTGAAACCTCGTCTATATCTTGACAGACCGAACCATTTCCAGTAAAGCCAGGAGGGCAAGATCCACATCTGTAGCCGCCCGGTACTTCATAACATTCTACTCCAGAAAACATGGATTGGATCTGCAATTGTGCTGGTCAAGTGGATGACAGCCACGCCTAGTCCCATCTCCAGTGTATCCAGGTGGACATGGGCCACATCGATAACCACGCTCAGAATCTAGACAACGTACACCTGCTCAATCCATCGATACAATGACATGTTAACAGATCTCGTGATGTGCTAATCGATAGTATTAATACAGAAATTTAGATAGTCAATATTTAGGCTTAAAAGTATCATTGCAACGAAAATCTTCACTACCTACATTAATTATATATATTTATGTGTGTGTGTGTGTGTGTGCGTATTTCTTTATTCAACAGATATATATATATATATATATATATATATATATATATATATGTAACATTCAACTTACTTGATATATCTACACTATCTACTTCAAATTATCACTAATCCATATGTATGTAAAATAGTACTTGATCTATCTACACTGCCTACGTAACATTAGCACCATTATATATGTATGTAAAATTTAACAACTTTGACTTGTTTGGTGACTGCAAATCTAGCTTTAACACAAATTAGCTGCGTGTATAGCGTTAAACGGTATCCGGACAAAAACCCCACCGGACATAACCCCTACTTTTATTATGAAGTCTATTATTTGATTCATTTTTATTATATAATGTAATATAAATACCTGGATGTAAATATATATAAAAATGCGTATTTTTAAGTGATTTTTTTTCAAAGAACCCCAATAAGATGCATTGGCCCGTCGAGCCACAGAGGTAAAAAGAAAATCCCTTGTTAACTTTACATCAACAGGAAGCTTATCTTAGCAGGTAACACAAAATAAAGTAATAGTTTTAACTAGAGCTGCTGTTCGATTAAAATTTTAATCGAAATTAACGCATTATTAAAAAAATTATCGCAAATTAACGCATATTTAATCGAAAAAATACTTTATTTATTAATTGTAACATTTTTTAATTCAATCAACATGTCACTTTAAAATAATAACAACGTGTTATTTTTTCGCACTACTTGGCCTAAGCAATAGAGTATTAAACATTTGTGTGTGTGTGTGTGTGTGTGTGTGTGTGTGTGTGATCGCCTTGACAATAAAATATGAGCTAGCAACCTACCCAGAATAAATTCTTTACAATGGTTTAAATGCAGAATCTGACACATATATATGAAGATTAACTGGTATGAATGACACCCAATGAAACTCATTGGAATTTTTTCTACAGCATTGCAAAAATTGCACGAACTACACGTAACTTTCCACTATTCACGGTTCTGTAAGTGTCAATAACCTTGGCAAATCTGAAGTAGGCCTAATCCACGTCAAACTGTCAGCAAACGTGCTTCAGATTATGTTATATAAGTATTTAAAATGAAAGGTCAAATAAAGTGTAACCAATATGACCTGCTTCCAGTGGCGCAACCAGGAGGGGACAGGGGGGCTTGAGCGGCCACTCCCCCGGCAAAATCATCAAATACATAATTTAAGTTATAAAGTTACAAATAAGACTGTCAAACTGTCTTTTTTCAACATGTGAGCCCCCCCCAGCATTTTTTGGCTGGTTGCGCCACTGCCTGCTTCCATTAGTAGACCTACGTTTTAACTGTATTGACGAAGCATTAGCTTCATAAAAGTAATACATAAATTTTTATGTTTGTTGCATTATATAAAAACTACTTCATAAAACAAACCATAAATAAATAAATAATACAACACTCTGAACTGATGTGAGTAGCAGCCCCGTAGCATGAAAATTCTACAGCAGGGGCCAGGCATTCTACAGCAGGGGCCAGGCATTTCCACAGCAGGGGCCAGGCATTCTACAGCAGGGGCCAGGCATTCTACAGCAGGGGCCAGCATTCTACAGCAGGGTTATATTATTTTGCGGGGGCCGGGTAATACATTTTACTAAGTAGAGCAAATAAACAGATGGGGCCAGACAAAATGTAGGGGCTGGCCCCCCTGCCCCCCCGCACACTACGGCCTGGTGAGTAGTATGGCTTTCAGACTCCAAGTGGGGCAGGCATCAATCCGCTGGTGAAACTGGCAGTTACTTTCACCCCGTGCCATAATCACAGTGTCTACATGCTGGTGTACACCTCTTCCTCAAATGCCCAAGGTATGAAGAATTCCAAGCATTCATCATCAATTATTTCTTCATCTTTTACATCCAGCATGTCATTATCATGTAACTTTTCATCGCCAATCATTTCCACAACATTGACCAGCTCCTTGGCATCCAAACATGACTCTCCATTACAATTTTAGAAGGCTATGCATGACAAACCATACTCAAAGCAGCGACACAAACGTGTCCCATACTGTGTCCTGGATCCGAAGTACATTTGCAACAAACCACCTTCAAACATCTGGTGGAGCCATGATCAAGTCAGTGGCAACATGGATGTACTTTTCCTCATGAAGCTTCCATCCCCATTCTGTGTAATTCAGTATTGTTTAACAACATCAAGATATGTTCCACCAGGATAGACAACCAAACAAAATTTCACTCTAGCCGTGTACGGTTTAGGCTGACGCAAGGGTTAAACAAAGTTGCACTATTATATACATGCTTGCTTGTTTTCGTTCGTCCATTGTTTATTCGGGTTTTTATTTGTGTTATTACTGTTGTTTTTCTAAAATTTCTTTTCTCGGTAAAATTTACGTATAATAATTGTTTTGGTTTATAAATCTAATTTTAAATATAATAAATAACTAAGAAAATGGTCAATAAGTGTTCTTATAAGTGGATATGACAGTGTTGAAAAAGCGGAAAGTAAAGGAGTTTTTCATTCGTATCCATTAAACAATGTGGAATTATGTGAAAAATGGATTAGAGCTAATCCTTGCCAAAATTTTCAGCCTGGGAAATATTCAAAAATGTGTTCGCTCCATTTCTTGCCAAGTGATTTTGTTAGTGATGTAAAAGATACAAACATGTCTCGATCAAAGAAAAGATGTGAATCCAATAAACCTGTTAGACCAAAAATTAAATTAAAAGAGGATGCAGTGCCAAGTATTTTTCAGAATGCACCATCATACTTATCAACTCCAAAGTACCGTAGAACAACAATGAAGTCTTCGTCATCAGCTCGACAAGAAGTTGTTGAAAATCAAATGATGGAGTTGGAAAACTTGTTTAATGAAAATGATGTCATAAACAAGTTATCTTTAGTTGATCTAAAAGAAAAATTAAGTAAAGAGAAAATACCTTCTGGATATCAACTCCATATTCAAAATGAACATTTATATATTTATTTGTTGGAATTTCAGAATAACATTTTGTTTATTAAATCATCAATTTCAATTTCAAAATCATTCGACATATCACTACATCACAAAGGAAAACAATTATCTAAATCATTTTCAAACGATATTTGTTCTTCCAATTTGGAAACAATGAGTCAGTTGTTGAATTTGCTTGCTCGTTTAAAATGTTTTGATGAAACTCCATTTCATGAAACCTTTGATGAGATCAAGCAAGAAGCAAAATCAAATTTGAAAAAAATGATGACTTTTTATGAAGATTCAAATCCTGTTTTTCAAAAAAACCTGACGTGATACAAAAGAAATAAGTACATCAAAATTTATCATTTTTAATAAGCTTTCAGAAATTCATAATGTTTTGCTTGCAGTTTTTTTTTATGTAAACCAGTGTTATATAAGTCAGGTGGTGCCTAAGTCTGTGCTAATACCATCTACACTTACTAGTAAATTATGTATTATATAATTATTTACATAAAAGCCACATATTTTAATGTTTATTTAATTATTTCTTTAAAAAAATGACAAACATAAAAAATGAAATGTAAAGAAATTCAAATGAACCAAATACATTATAATTAGATAACTAATTAATTTTTTTTTGGTTATTCTTGATGGAACTGAAGATGTATGAAGTAGAGATTCAACGATTGGAAATATAATTCATTGAGAAGGCGAAGTAGTTTTTCGTCTTGTATTCCTTGTACTGTGTTTGATTGCATATTACCAATCTGAAAAAAAAAATGTATTTTAGTGAAGTCGGTAACTGGATAATTTTATGACAGTGTTTTCCAAACTTTCGATATCTGTGTAGGCTCTTGTTTATTTTCGTAACATTGTGTAATCGAGGTCAATATATTACAGTCAATGTTTCCCCTCATTTCATTGTTTTCACTTTAATCGTGCATGTTTTCCCAATACTCTCAGCCTGGTGCAGCGCTTACTCCCACTAAGCGCCTTAAGTACTTCATGGTGGACGCATTGAACACTTTGAGAAACATTGTTCTTTATAGCATCTTTATCCAAATTATCTTTGTACGTATCTACCGCCATCTCCCTGTATCTCAATAATTTACCACATTCTCTGTCTCCATCCTTATAATCTACCACTTCCTCTGTCTCTATCTTCATAATCTACCACTTTCTCTGTCTCTATCCTCATAATCTACCACATTCTCTGTCTCTATCCTCATAATTAGGCCAGGAGTTTTAGCAACCTACCCAGAATAAATTCTTTACAATGGTTTAAATGCAAAATCTGACATATATATATATATATATGAAGATTAACTGGTATGAATGACACCCAATGAAACTCATTGGAACTTTTTCTACAGCATTGCAAAAATTGCACGAATTACACGTAACTTTCCACTATTAACGGTTCTGTAAGTGTCAATAACCTTGGTAAATCTGAAGTACGCCTAATCCACGTCAAACTGTCAGCAAACGTACTTCAGATTATGTTATATAAGTATTTAAAATGAAATGTTAAATAAAGTGTAACCAATGTGACCTGCTTCCTGCTTGAGCGGCCCTCCCCCATCCCCGGCAAAATCATCAAATACATAACTTAAGCTATAAAGTTACAAATAAGACTGTCAAACTGTCTTTTTTCAACATGTGAGCCCCACCCCAGCATTTTTTACTGGTTGCCCCACTGCCTGCTTCCATTAGTAGACCTACGTTTGTTTTAACAGTGTTGACGAAGCATTAGCTTCATAAAAGTAATACATAAATTTTTATGTTTGTTGCATTATATAAAAACTACTTCATAAAACAAACCATAAATAAATAAATAATACAACACTCTGAACTGATGTGAGTAGCAGCCCCGTAGCGTGAAAATTCTACAGCAGGGGCCAGGCATTCTACAGCAGGGGCCAGGCATAAGCAGGGGGGGCGGGTAATACATTTTACTAAGTAGAGCAAATAAACAGAGGGGGCCGGTCCCCTGCCCCCACCCCCCTCCCCCGCACGCTACGGGCCTGGTGAGTAGTATGGCTTTCAGACTCCGGGTGGGGCAGGCATCAATCCGCTGGTGAAACTGGCAGTTGCTTCACCCCGTGCCATAATCACAGTGTTCACATGATGGTGTACACCTCTTCCTCAAATGCCCAAGATATAAAGAATTCCAAGCATTCATCATCGATTATTTCTTCATCTTTTACATCCAGCATATCATTATCATGTAACTCTTCATCGTCAATCATTTCCACAACATTGACCAGCTCCTTGGCATTCAAATATGACTCTCCATTATAATTTTTGAAGGCTGTTATGCATGACACACCATACTCAAAGCAACGACACAAACGTTTCCCACACTGTTTCCTGGATCCGGAAGTACATTTGCAACAAACCACCTTCAGAACATCTGGTGGAGCCACATCTAAGTCAGTGGCAATATGGATGTACTTTTCCTCATGAAGCTTCCATCCCCTTAACAACATCAAGATATGTTCCACCTTCCAGCCACTGAACAGCACGGAGTAAGTAACTGCTTGGTTTCAATGATGGTTCTACACCCTTTCAGATTTCTTTACCGAGCTGTTATTTATCAACTTTCCGCATGTAGTTATCTTTGAACAGAGAAGTAGGAAGTGTTGACAGCTCATAGCTCAAATATTTCTCTATATCAGGTGATTTTTGCATTATGACCAGAAGCCTATTAAATAGAACTGTGGGATCATCACCTGTCAAAGCTTTCTTGGAAGTTGATGAAGAAGCATTGTTTACTTGTGCTAATGTTCTTATTTGAGATTTTCTTTGAAGGACATCATCCTTGAAGTTCTTGCCGCTCATGTTCTGAACAATATCAGCGCCAACTTCTTCAGCATTGTCGCAGATTATATTATCAGATTCAGATGCTGCAATACCTGATGGTATGCTGTGGAGTCTTTTGTCAGAAGTATCAAATTGATTATGTGGCTTCAAGAATTCGAGAACTTTTGTGAGATCGTCATTATCTCTATTGATCCTGGACTACCCCTCTTCCGGATGCTGAACTGCATCATGGCAGTAGTCAATATCAGCAAACTGCGCTAAAGATGTCCTTACAGCTGCAGTCCTATGAATTGTGGAAGTCCATGTGGTGCGTACACTTTCAGTCACTCCTCTTCCATGAGTTATTCCTCCCTTACCTTTAATGGCCCGCATCATTGCCTGCTCTATGGTAAGGTCAACTTACAGTCCGGCCCACTGTTTACTACTACGCCGTGCAACATGTGATCCTGACATGAGCTGCTTGTGTAGATCTGGATGTGAGTTAGGTAAGCCCATCATCATCTCCAGGTAGAGACGAGCACACTTGGCATAATTGTTGTGACAATTCTCCTGATACTGACAAGATGTAGCTGATAGTTGCCCATTCGTTCTGCCCGCAGCAGAAGCTTTAATGTGGCAATGTAATACAGAAGCCAAAGGTTTTTACTATATAAGCTATAGTAATAGTTATGTTTTTACTATATAAGCTATAGTAATAGTTATGTCATTTTCAGGGCCCCATTCTACACCTTATACGTAGCTATACGAGATAAAGGGCCCTAGGGGCCCCAAGAGTAGCTATCCCCCTAACATAAATTTGGTTTAAATAATTTTGGTAATGTCTTTCAAGTGCTGGGCTTCAGTGTTTTTGAAGTTACCGTCTTATCTTTCAGTATTTTTTAATAATCTTGTAGTTGGCAGCTGCCTTTTTTTGTTAACATGGATGACAGTATTTTATATAGAATATAGAGGACCTTTTTTGTACAATTTTATTGAATGCATTTAAACACAATTTAGGTATTCAAAACAAGGGTGTCATTAATCCTCGTTATGTTAACTAACTAGTTATTACCAAATAATTTCACAAAACGCTTGTAAGACATTAATTCTAGGTACGTAATGTAATATTTATTCAACACCTGGTCTAAATCTACCACATTCTGTGTCTCTATCTTCATAATCTACCACATTCTGTGTCTCTATCTTCATAATCTACCACATTCTCTGTCTCTATCTTCATAATCTACCACATTCTGTGTCTCTATCTTCATAATCTACCACATTCTGTGTCTCTATCTTCATAATCTACCACATTCTGTGTCTCTATCTTCATAATCTACCACATTCTATGTCTCTATCTTCATAATCTACCACATAACATGTCGTTAGGAAATAGTATAATCCACAATAAAATGAATGATTATAGATATTTTTTTTTAGAAATACTGATATATATATATATATATATATATATATATATATATATATATATATATATATAACATAAACTTAAATAGAATGTCATTAATAATAATTCCTTTGCTCAGCATTTGGTAAAATGTTCCCTTAGCCCTAACGGGCCATCGAGGCTAATGAAGTGTAGAATTCATCTTTCTATAACCTAAGCAAATGAATGGATTGTGTGGTTTGCACAATGCCATGCCAACTTTACCTACCCAACGTATGTCAGGAACCATTTAAAGGTGGGTGGAATTATGGGACGACATTCAGAAAATATTACCTAGAAAAATTCCCATGGTTCTCCCATGTTTCTCGCAGTTGATCGAACTTACGAATTTCAGGTCGCCAATCGAGAATCTACACCACTCGTTCATACTACCCACCTTCAAGCAACAACGGGTCGGATAGTCTATAGTCTACTGTAATATTCCAATAAAAAAATATTATTTTGTTAGATTTTGTAATTCATGATAGCTAAAATGGCAATACTAAAATTGATTTATATATTTTTCTTTAGATATGTTTAGATACCTCCATAGTTAAGAATATATGTAAAGTAGTGCATCGAGTTATGATCTTAATTCGTTCTGTAACGTCTGTAAATTTTCAAAGCAATGTTCTCAAATACAATTAATTGAAATAGTTTTAATTCATTCCAGCCCCAACATTGCCACTCAAGTTGTTTTCGTTACGTGTTTTTGATTAAAAAAATGTATATATAAATAACAAATACTGCATATAAACATAATTAAAGAGAATGTAAGGAAATAAACTGGTTGAAGGCGGAGGTGTGGGGTGAAGGAGAGAATCGGAGGTGTAGGGTGGAGGAGAGAGGGTGGAGTTGTAGGGTGGAGGAGAAAGGCGGAGGTGTAGGGTGGAGGAGAGAGGCGGAGGTGTAGGGTGGAGGAGAGAGGCGGATGTGTAGGGTGGATGACAGAGGCGGAGGTGTATGGTGGAGAAGATAGCAGGAGGATTAGGGTGGAGGAGATAGCAGGAGGATTAGGGTGGAGGAGAGAGGCGGATGTGTAGGGTTGATGAGAGAGGCGGATGAGTAGGGTGGAGGAGAAAGGCGGATGTGTAGGGTGGAGGAGAGAGGCGGAGATGTAGGGTGGAGGAGAGAGGCAGATGGTTTGGGTGGAGGAGAGAGGCGGAGATGTAAGGTTGAGGAGAGAGCCCGATGTGTAGGGTGGAGGAGAGAGGCGGATGTGTAGGGTGGAGGAGAGAGGCGGAGATGTAGGGCGGAGGAGAGAGGCGGAGGTGTAGGGTGGAGGAGAGAGGCGGAGATGTAAGGTTGAGGAGAGAGCCCGATGTGTAGGGTGGAGGAGAGAGGCGGAGGTGTAGGGTGAAGGAGAGAGGCGGAGGTGTAGGGTGGATGAGAGAGGCGGATGAGTAGGGTGGAGGAGAAAGGTGGATGAGAGAGGCGGATGAGTAGGGTGGAGGAGAAAGGCGGATGTGTAGGGTGGAGGAGAGAGGCGGAGATGTAGGGTGGAGGAGAGAGGCGGAGGTGTAGGGTGGAGGAGAGAGGCGGAGATGTAAGGTTGAGGAGAGAGCCCGATGTGTAGGGTGGAGGAGAGAGGCGGATGTGTAGGGTGGAGGAGAGAGGCGGAGATGTAGGGTGGAGGAGAGAGGCGGATGTGTAGGGTGGAGGAGAGAGGCGGAGGTGTAGGGTGGAGGAGAGAGGCGGATGTGTAGGGTGGAGGAGAGAGGCGGAGGTGTAGGGTGGAGGAGAGAGGCGGAGGTGTAGGGTGGAGGAGAGAGGCGGATGTGTAGGGTGGGGGAGAGAGGCGGAGATGTAAGGTTGAGGAGAGGTGCGGATGTGTAGGGTGGAGGAGAGAGGCGGATGTGTAGGGTGGGGGAGAGAGGCGGAGATGTAAGGTTGAGGAGAGAGGCGGAGGTGGAGGGTGGAGGACAGAGGCGGAGGTGTAGGGTGGAGGAGAGAGGCGGAGGTGTATGGTGGAGAAGATAGCAGGAGGATTAGGGTGGAGGAGAGAGGCGGATGTGTAGGGTTGATGAGAGAGGCGGATGAGTAGGGTGGAGGAGAAAGGCGGATGTGTAGGGTGGAGGAGAGAGGCGGAGATGTAGGGTGGAGGAGAGAGGCAGATGGTTTGGGTGGAGGAGAGAGGCGGAGATGTAAGGTTGAGGAGAGAGCCCGATGTGTAGGGTGGAGGAGAGAGGCGGATGTGTAGGGTGGAGGAGAGAGGCGGAGATGTAGGGCGGAGGAGAGAGGCGGAGGTGTAGGGTGGAGGAGAGAGAGGCGGAGATGTAAGGTTGAGGAGAGAGCCCGATGTGTAGGGTGGAGGAGAGAGGCGGAGGTGTAGGGTGGAGGAGAGAGGCGGAGGTGTAGGGTGGATGAGAGAGGCGGATGAGTAGGGTGGAGGAGAAAGGTGGATGAGAGAGGCGGATGAGTAGGGTGGAGGAGAAAGGCGGATGTGTAGGGTGGAGGAGAGAGGCGGAGATGTAGGGTGGAGGAGAGAGGCGGAGGTGTAGGGTGGAGGAGAGAGGCGGAGATGTAAGGTTGAGGAGAGAGCCCGATGTGTAGGGTGGAGGAGAGAGGCGGATGTGTAGGGTGGAGGAGAGAGGCGGAGATGTAGGGTGGAGGAGAGAGGCGGATGTGTAGGGTGGAGGAGAGAGGCGGAGGTGTAGGGTGGAGGAGAGAGGCGGATGTGTAGGGTGGAGGAGAGAGGCGGAGGTGTAGGGTGGAGGAGAGAGGCGGAGGTGTAGGGTGGAGGAGAGAGGCGGATGTGTAGGGTGGGGGAGAGAGGCGGAGATGTAAGGTTGAGGAGAGGTGCGGATGTGTAGGGTGGAGGAGAGAGGCGGATGTGTAGGGTGGGGGAGAGAGGCGGAGATGTAAGGTTGAGGAGAGAGGCGGAGGTGGAGGGTGGAGGACAGAGGCGGAGGTGTAGGGTGGAGGAGAGAGGCGGATGTGTAGGGTGGAGGGGAGAGGCGGATGCGTAGGGTGGGGGAGAGAGGCGGAGATGTAAGGTGCAGATGTGTAGGGTGGAGGAGAGAGGCGGATGTGTAGTGTGGAGGAGAGAGGCGGATGTGTAGGGTGGAGGAGAGAGGCGGATGTGTAGTGTGGAGGAGAGAGGCGGATGTGTAGATTGGAGGAGAGAGGCGGATGTGTAGAGTGGAGGAGAGAGGCGGAGGTGAAGGGTGGAGGAGAGAGGCGGAGGTGGAGGGTGGAGGAGAGAGGCGGAGGTGAAGGGTGGATGAGAGAGGCGGAGGTGTTGGGTGGATGAGAGAGGCGGAGGTGTAGGGTGGAGGAGAGAGGCGGAGGTGTAGGGTGGAGGAGAGAGGCGGAGGTATAGGGTGGAGGAGAGAGGCGGAGGTATAGGGTGGAGGAGAGAGGCGGAGATGTGGGGTGGAGGAGAGAGGCGGAGGTGTAGGGTGGAGGAGAGAGGCGGAGGTGTAGGGTGGAGGAGAGAGAGGATGTGTAGGGTGGGGAGAGAGGCGGAGATGTAAGGTTGAGGAGAGGTGTGGATGTGTAGGGTGGAGGAGAGAGGCGGATGTGTAGGGTGGGGGAGAGAGGCGGAGATGTAAGGTTGAGGAGAGAGGCGGAGGTGGAGGGTGGAGGACAGAGGCGGAGGTGTAGGGTGGAGGAGAGAGGCGGATGTGTAGGGTGGAGGGGAGAGGCGGATGCGTAGGGTGGGGGAGAGAGGCGGAGATGTAAGGTGCAGATGTGTAGGGTGGAGGAGAGAGGCGGATGTGTAGTGTGGAGGAGAGAGGCGGATGTGTAGGGTGGAGGAGAGAGGCGGATGTGTAGTGTGGAGGAGAGAGGCGGATGTGTAGATTGGAGGAGAGAGGCGGATGTGTAGAGTGGAGGAGAGAGGCGGAGGTGAAGGGTGGAGGAGAGAGGCGGAGGTGAAGGGTGGAGGAGAGAGGCGGAGGTGAAGGGTGGATGAGTGAGGCGGAGGTGTTGGGTGGATGAGAGAGGCGGAGGTGTAGGGTGGAGGAGAGAGGCGGAGATGTAAGGTTAAGGAGAGAGGCGGAAGTGGAGGGTGGAGGAGAAAGGCGGAGGTGTAGGGTGGATGGGAGAGGCGGATATGTAGGGTGGATGACAGAGGCGGAGGTGTAGGGTGGAGGAGAGAGGCGGAGGTGTAGGGTGGAGGAGAGAGGCGGAGGTGTAGGGTGGAGGAGAAAGGCGGAGGTGTAGGGTGGAGGAGAGAGGCGGAGGTGGAGGGTGGAGAAGAGAGGCTGAGGTGTAGGGTGGAGGTGAGAGGCAGAGATGTAGGGTGGAGGAGATAGCAGGAGGTGTAGGGTGGAGGAGAGAGGCGGGGGTGTATGGTGGACGAGAGAGGCGGAGGTGTAGGGTGGAGGAGAGAAGCGGTGTAGGGTGGAGGAGAGAGGCGGAGGTATCCCTAATTACACAGCGACCATTCTGTGCATCATGGAATTATCAACTGCCATATAAAACGTTTGAATACTGGTGAATGAAATGTCTGATCTAAAAAAAAAAATTGGAGGTTTTCAGATAAAAATGAATAAACCAAAACTGAATAAGCTCTTTTTCTATTAAATTAAAGTATAAAAAGTAAATAAGCACTTATTAAGACCTGAAACAACGAAAAAACAATAAAGACTACAATGTTAGAGCCAAGTTTACAATAAGCTACTATGTTAGATTAAAAAAAAAATTGCTAGTTAACATTGTCCTTAAAACGGTCGTTGTCAGCTAGTTACTAGAAGCTAGATTACTATGTACGATATGAAATCAGGGAAAAAAAATTTACAGGTTAAAAGATGAAATTTTGCCAGCATTTTAATCCTTCTATGAGATATCAAAGAGACGCATGCATCCCCCGGGCCTTCAGTGTAATATTCTTGTTTTATTAAACCATTCGATTTCAATTGCTAGAAAGTAGTTAGCAGTGGCGTCACTAGGGTTGGTGTCACCCGGTGCGGTAACTCAGGGTGTCACCCCCTCTCATGACACCCCGGTCAGTATTTTTTTTCAGACACCGTATATATATCTGCGCATGCGCGACTTTATTATTTTTTTCCGTTTCCGGGGTCAGGATTTTAGCGATAATTGATATATATAGGTCAGTGTAAGTATACCAATAATTTCATTAAAATAACGCACTGGCTCCGGATAGGTCTAAGACGTACTACGTATTTTTTTTCGGGATACGTCTAGCAAACTTTGATGACGTCAGTAAACAGAATGAATAAGAACTCTTATTTACTGCAGACGTTGATGACGTCATTTACTGTTAATAATGGGAGATATATTTTTTTTTCGGGGACCATCAATAGATATTGCTCCACACCCTAACCCTACCCCTAACCCTAATTCTGAAAAAAAAAATCTGAAAAAAAAAATTATATGTCTCTAATAGGAATCGAAGAAACGGAGCTTCAATTTTAATATATAATCAGAAAGAATTGCTCGATTATGCAATTTCCCGCGAAAAGAAAATAACTTTAAATCATAAGAGTTCATCTTAGACGTATCCGGAACCGGTGCGTTAAAAGAATTAATAATAAAAAGTACGCAGTGTCTGTTAATAATCGGAGATATTTTTATTTATTTATAAAAATTAAATACGGCTTTGAATTATTTTAAGAATATAGGCCTAAAACTAGATATTTTGCATTCGGGTGTCACCCCTCGTGAGGGTGTCACCCGGTGCGGTCCGCACCCCCCGCAACCCTCTAGTGACGCCACTGGTAGTTAGTTATATGATAGACACTTTGTTTCAAACATTTAGGGCTGGTAAGATTTAAATGGAAAACAAATAAGTCTGTAAAATAAAAATAAAATAATATTTGTTGTGTTCTATACATGCATGTATGTATTTGTGTTGAGATCTTTATGTTATTAATTACAAACAAAAACGTTGTGAATTATACAATAGATCAGATACAGTGTTGATGATGTTAGCGATGGTCTTTTACGGTTAATGTCGTAGATGGTAGCATACAAATAGAGTCTGTATTGGGGGGGGGAGGGGATACTAAAAATAATCAAATAACATTTTAATTACCAAATATCTTCCTGAATGTCCAGTGAACTATAAATATTGTACTACTTTCATGGTCATTCATGTAAGACCTTTTACCACATAGCAAATATTCGCCGTTATTGTTATAACTCTACTTTCTCCAATTTTTCGAAATGATTGATATAACATCAACAAATTATTCCCCATTCCTCAAAATGAGTGATATCATCTCACCAACATTTCCCTAAGATGAGGTATAATAATCTCACCAACATTATTCCCCCATTTCCTGAGATTTTTTTATACATCTCATTAACACTATTACCATTTCTCTAAAATGAATGATATAATCTCACCAACACATTCCCCAATTTCCTGAGATGATTTATATAATCTCACCAAAAATAATCCTCTTTATCCTGAGATGAACGATATAACCTCACCAACCCTAATCCCCATTCTCTGAGATTAATAATATGATATCACCATCACTATTTCTCTTTCCCTGAGATGAATGATATAATCTTACCTTCACTGTTACCCATTCACACAGATGAAATGACATAATCTCAACATCAGTATCGCCCATTCACAGATATGAAATTACATAATCTCAACTTTCACAGATATGGAATGACATAATCTCAACATCAGTATCGCCCATTCACAGAGCCTAATCAACACTATTCCTACACGTTGAATGTTTTAATCGTTCTCCTAATTCCAACGCAACTTTCTACCCTACCTTACTTTAGTCAGATTTGGCACGTGATAGGAGATGGGTTATTAGAGTCCTACCCGATAGTTACGTCCCTGATTTGAAGACATTAAAGCTGCTTAGCGTCAAAGGTCAGAGACGTTCAAAATATTTGGCGGCCATCGACACTATTACCTTTTGCGACTCATATATCATTAGATTTAATATGAATCTAGGGTGTAGGGTGGAGGAGAGAGGCGGAGGTGTAGGGTGGAGGAGATACGCGGAGGGTTATTGCTTCAGTTTTAATTTACATATACATGATATATTCACCATTACAATGGTTTACATGAAAAAACATCATGTAAAACATTATATATTTCTGAAAGCTTGTTAAAAAAATGAAAAACGTTGAAGTGCTTGATTTTATGTGCATTACATTATGTTTTTAAAAAAACATCATAAGTGTGTTTAGAATCCTGGACATCAGGTGCATCCTTTTTTATTATATGTGATCAACCAATTATAAGGTTGAATATAGTTAAATGAATACAAGTTTGTGTGTTTAAGACTTTTATTCCGAAATAGGATTCGCTATGCCAAGACATTGTACGAATTCAGCAGACATGTTCTACTATGTTTTCTTATGAATCTGCACAGTGGCTGAGAAGATGAAAATATTACATATAACACAAGTATTATTATGCGCACTTTGGATGTAAACGGTGCGACTTGATAAAAAAAAGCATAGGCGCTTCATGTTATTTGAAGACTTGTAAAAAAACTCTTGGCAATTGAAAAGTTTGTCATTTTGTATGTGAGCCTTCAAATCATGTGATAGATTAACATGTGAGTATGACGAATGTTGTTGGATTTTAAAGGATTCAATATCCTAATGTACCATCAGACCTGCGGCCTGTCTGACGCTGTGAAGACATTCCTGTGACAACTCCTCACCTCATCTGGATAAGATCAGTTATGATAGCTGAAGTTCTGTAGACAGTGCTGATGTTAATGATTCTGATATTAGCGCAGAAATCTCACCAAATCTTCTTCCTTGGGAAGATCTTAGTGATGTATTTCGAGATCTCAACCTTCCAAAGTCACCAGCTGAACTTTTTGCACACGCTAACAAGAACAGAACTATAGCATTCCTGAAACTAGAGTATGTACATATATCATGAAGCAGACATTGTAAAGTTTATTTCAAGTGAGCGATACGTGTTATATTTTAACTAGATATTAAGCCCGGAGTTGCCCGGAAAATTCAGGTGTAATGTGAAACCCCTTCCTAATCAATTTAAACTACTGGATTTTTAAATACGGTTAATTAGGTGCTTACTTATACCACCTTCCTAATGTGTAGAAATGACCTACATTTCATACGTCACAAATTACGTTTTACCCGTCAACACTAACCAACCAAACCAACCAAACCAAACAGCCAAACCAGCTAACTAAACTAAACAACCGAACCAACCGATCAACCAACCAAACCAACAAAATCAACCAAAGTGTACCTACCAAACATACAAAACCAAACACTATTAGGTAAAGATTTGGTGGTAATTTATGTCGCCCGTTACGTTTTGCCCTTAATTCTCGCAATATTAAAATCAAAACAAAGCTTAAAAAAAAAAACAAGCAAGTAAGCCTGTTCCATTCTGGACACAGGACGTGTTAGCGCATTTTTATGTTAAGTACGTTTGTTAGCTTTCAGTAAATATTTGTAAATTTTGAAAATGTTTGTAAATTCAATTTTGTAATGCATATTATATATCTGTAAAAAAAAAATATTATAAAGACGTTTCTTTATATTTGAAAAAAAAATATTTTCTCTTAAATCTAACTACAAGTGGTTTGTGGTTACTGAAATAGGACTCATAATTGAAAACATTCGAAGTTGTAGTCATTTAATCGTCCGAAAACTCCGTCAATTGTTGCATAGCTCTGATACTTTCAATTAAACTCAGAACACAAGCTTACTATTTCATTTGATGAGTTTCTTAATAAATCTTGGTGAAACTACGTGCTGCAGTATTTCGCACCAAATGAATGGGTTATTGAACGTACAAGATATAGAATGGGGCCATATATATAATACTAGTTGCAAGTACCCGGCTTTGCCCGGGTTTAAAATAAGGTTTTATGTTTTCTGTTTACCTTCTGTTTTCTCCCTACCCCCTCTCTCCCTTCCTCTCACTCTCCCTCCCTCTCTCCCATCACTCTCCTTCCCTCTCCCATCTCCCTCTCTCCCCTCTCCCCCTCCTTCTCTCCCCCGTCCATCCTCCTCCCTCCTCCTTCCCTCTCTCTCCCTCAATGTCCCCTCTTCCTCCTATTTCTCCCATCCTCTCTCTCTCCTTCCCTCCCCTCTCTCTCCCTCCCTAACCCCTCTCTCCCTCCTTTCTCCCTCCCTACCCTTTCCACCTCTCTCTCTCTTCCTCCCCCTCTCTCCCCCTTCCTCCCTCCCTCATTCCCTCTCTCTCCCTCAACGCCCCCTCACTCTTTATCTCTCTCCCGCTCTCTCTCCCACCCTCTCTCTCCCCCCTACCCCCTCTCTCCCTCCCTTCCTTTCTCTCTCCCTCTCCCCCTGCTCCCTCTCCCATCTCCCTCTCTCTCCCTCATTTTCTCTCCCCTGTCCATCCCCTCCCTCCTCTCTCCCCCTCTTTCCCTCCCTCCTACCTTCCTTTCCTCTCTCTCCCCCCTGCCCCCTCTCTCTCTCTCTTTATCTCTCTCTCCCTCGCACTCCCTCTCTCTCGCTCTCTCTCTCTCTCTCTCTCTCTCTCTATATATATATATATATATATATATATATATACTTATTATTATGGCTTCACACTTCTTTTAAAATCCTTCTTCATTCCTTTACCTTCCTCAAACTGTACAAATCAGAGAGCATGAAAAAACATCAACAATTCTTTGCATCACAAAGGCACAATACAGCACCAGCGCGCAAGTTCTATTCGATCATCGGGAAATGACGTTACAGAGGAATTTTATTTATGGCGCCGTCGAGATTACTTTAATATAGTAAAATAATAAAATAAAAAAAATTAATTACAATTAAACTACCCATTGAGATGAAACGAAACCTGTCCTATAACCTTCCCCATGTAATTATGTGTATGTGTAACAATTTTCACGTTATTTGTTTGTCTAGATCTTGAGTTATAAGGGAACAGACAGACAACAAATGCGTTTTATAAGTATAGATATAAGCCCCTTAGGAGCCCTGAATCCCGGCCCTCAATATAAGCAATATAAGTCTTTTCCGTTTCGGACAAAGGACATTTTAGAGCATTTTTAATGAGAGGGAAGTAATCATGTTGAATAACTGTTACAAAAATAAATAATGATTACGCCCCTTTGATTAGCTTTTATTATTTATATTTAAAATGTAAGCAAAAACGGTACATAAGAAACTCTTATATTTTGGCCCTGGGAGGTCCTATCGCAAAATTGACTTTTGATGTACACTTGGCAGGCCAAGACCTACAAAATGATATATACATCATGGGTCTAGGACTTATGGTTGCTGAGATATAGGGCGCTCCTTTATTAATATAGCTTATATAGTAAAAAACGGTACTTTATAAGCCCTCTTTTACGGCCGTCAGAGGTCAGATCGCGAAATGGAAAAAAGTCATTTCTTGGCAGGCCACGACCTACAAAATGATATATACATCATGGGTCTAGGACTTATGGTTGTTGAGATCTAGGGTGTTGACGGACAGATAGACAGACAGACAGACAAAACGGGGACAATAGAGCATTTTTTTTCGAAAATGCTCTAAAAAGCTCTTATAAAAGTGAACTGAAATGTAAAAAATAACTACTTTATTATGCCATTCTGCAGCACAAAGGCAAATTGATGTGGCACGATACAGCACCCCCACGCAAGTTCAATTTGGCTTTATTAGTAAAAAAAAAAATAAATATGTACATCGGGAATTGACGTCATAGAGGATTTTTATTTATAGCGACGGCGTTCCCATTCTGCAAAAAAATTGTAACATCGGAAAATGACGTCATAGATTATTGATAGCGACGGCTTTCCTATACCGCACGGACGACAAGATAAGCAATTTTTTAGTAGAATAATATTGAATGAATTGTCACATCTATGGGATTTTAATATAATTATAAGATCGTTGCTGCTAGGAGAGAACTGAAAGACAGGAAAAACGATATTTGAGAAAATATTAAGTTATTGAATTGATTAAAAAATAAAATGTTTTATATATGACTGAGCAATTAATAAATACTAACAACATATGCACTAGGGTTATGACTAGGGCTGTACCGGAATCCGATTCCGGTTCCTGTTAAGCCGAATTCCGGCAGTTTTAACAAATCCGGTTCCGATTCCGATTCCGGTTAAAATGTGCCGGATTTAAGCCGGATTTCTTTGTTGTTTGAAATTTGTAAGAATTTTTTTTAGCGCAACATAATTTTGAAATATTTAGCGCTATACAATTAAATTAAAACAATAACTTCCTTTCTTTCTTTCCTGCATTTTCAAAAATACAATAACGTCGATCGCTTTTAGTTCTAGATGTAAGTAAACATATATTACAAAGGAAGATTAGAATCGTATTTAGTCCAGTAGTATTACGACACCATTCCTTCCGCTACATTTGATTCCGTGTTTTCTATAAACTATATTTAGCTTTAAAAGTTGAAATTCCCTAAAGAGCGGCAAACGATCTAGTTTTGAATGTTTACAGTTTTAAAATAGGTAAGTAATTTATTTTACTGCAAATTTTTTTTAATTTCGTGACTTTTGTCACATGTTTGGATAAAATTCCTCGCATATCTAGATAAATAACTTGAAAATACATTTTAAAATGAACATTAATGTGATGTTGATATAGATTTGAAATGCTTTTTCATTGGCGTTTTAGTGGGAAATAGTCAGACAATGATTTAAAGAAAAGTATGAATGAAATAACACGGTTTGGTGACGTCACTATGGGAAACTAAAGGAAAATAAGCTATCGGGTATACATTTATTTTTTTTGGAATGTGTTTATTATTTATTTGTTTGATTGTAATAGAAATCAAGTTAAATTAGATACAGCTGTATTAAAATATTTTTTTTAAAACAAAGAACCCTGTTATTTTGACAGAGTTATCTTCCTTAACTCAAGATTGGGTAAAGGATTTTAGTCACAGTCTTCAAGATCTAAATAGTTAATACTGTTTTTTGCTATCTAGAACTTAAAAACTATTTTTTTTTCTTTTTTTCATTCATATATCATTTTTATGTTAGGCGAGAATGTATTACTTCGTTAACGTCTCAAGGTCAAGCCCCCCCCCCCTGCCCCCCCCCTCCGGTTGTGCCACTGCGTGTATCACATTTCACGATATTTGGTTGTCTGGATCTTGAGTTTTAAGGGAACAGACAGACAGCAAATGCGTCTTATAAGTAAGAGAAGTACAGGCCCGTAGCCAGAGAAGGGCTAGGGGGGGGGCTGAGCCCCCCCCCCCGTGCATGACCTGAGCCCCCCGTGCATGATTTGAGCTTTTTGACAAAATTTTAATAATAACGGCTATAAAACATCAATCATTTTATTCAATAAATCAATAACAATAAAAACTTAAAAGTTTATATTTTGGCAATCATTCAGGCTATTTTTCTTACATATATAGCTTATCTAATTTTTGGGCATAAAAGATTGAATCTTATTGGTATTTGGGGCTTCAAAAGCCGTGTGTGAGAGCAGTTTCTCAACCCTCACACGAATGCTCACCCCATATCGCAAATCAAAGTTACAAAAGCGTCTAAATAATCTTTTCCTGCTTACATTTGAAAAAGATTTAACAGACAATCTGAATGCTGAAACATTTTTAGGTAAATTCAGTGCTAAACCACGACGTTTGCAAATTTGAAACGTATTATAATATCAGTTCGCAACCAATGCCGACGAGTGTGGGGTCGGGGCAGGGGGGAGCCTACGCCCAGGGGCCCGGCGAGTTTTAGGGACCCGGACTGAGCTGGCCAATCAACTTTTTAAAATATTAATATCAGCACGGGGGCCGTGTCACCCCTGCCCAGGGACCCGACATTTCTGTAATAGTTTTGGTATATTCTGAGGACAACTAGCAACTTAAATAAGTTAATAAAATAGCATTTACTTCTGACTTCATTTTTATACATATGTATAATAAAATAATAAAGTACAAACTCCGTGATTTCTAATTGATGTTATTTAATTTGCAAATTTACTTTTTAGCAGAATTAATTTTATTTTAAATTGAATAATTGCGACTGTTGTTGTTGATAGATCTGTTCTTTGTTTTCAATATTTTATAAGAAATGACACACAAATAGCTAAGCTATATTCGTGCATCTTTGTCGTTCTTCCCGGGTTGTAAGTTAAACCAACAGTATAATAATATAAATCAGGTATTTATTTTGTAACAATTGTGTAGCAGAACAAATGGTCAATATATATATAACAGGAATCAGAAATTGCTCAGCCTCAATAAATATTTATCATTAAATTATTTTTAACAAAACTGCAACATGCCATGCATTATTGAAACGTAGTTTAAATTATATATTTCTAATTAATAGCTAAACAATCGGTACTCACTGAGATCCCCTCCCCAAACCCCTCTTCTCCGTTCGCAAGCTTTCGGCGCTTTGCGCCTCCATTTTCGCCCCCCCCCCCAAACATTTCTTCTACCCCACCATGGGCGGATTTAGGGGGAGGAGCCGGGGGGGACATGCCCCCCCCCCTCCGTTATCGCAAGTTTAGGTCATTAAATTATCGAAATATTTTTTTGTTCTAAGACCAATTTTCAACAATGAAAACAGTTTCCCCCCCCCCGGTCAATGTTTTGCCCCCGCGGTCAAAGTTGCCTAGATCCGCCCCTGTGCCCTAGGAAAATTTCTTCGGCCCCCCCCCCCCCCGCAAAAGTGACTTCGGCCCCCCCCAATCCAATATTCCTGGCTACGGGCCTGGAGAAGTATTGACATCTACCGAATGACGGCAAATGTAATTTTTAAAGAAAATTCAATTATTTATTATCTTTTCATAAATTACTTTTTGTTTATTGAGTTTTCCGTTTCCGGTTTCATATTCATCATCATTCATGATAATTATCAGTAATTTTCTGATCTAATTTCACTATTAAATTTGTAAACAAACTGACAATACGAATCAGTTGACGACAGAAGTGCTCAATGTTCATTTTTATTTTTTTTAATATATTATTTTTTAATAATATCGATTAAATACTTGCTACAGAATTACTATATTCTATTATAGAATTAAGGGGGTAAAATTTGTCTTTCGGTCATATTTCGTCTTGCCCCTCCTTAAATTTTCAAGGGGCGGCGCCCCCCCCCCTTGAATTTTGGCTTGCCCCCCCCCCCCCCTTAAAATATTTCGTTCCGCCGCCGGTGAACCAATGACATGCAATCATACTTGACAATGCTAGAAATATGGAAAAATGCTTCAGTATTTGTGAACTACCAAGCTATGGATGCTTTGCACATTCACTGCAGTTAGTAATTAGAGAGGGTAAGTGATATCATTGCATCTTGTCGACAAATTGTTGGCCACTTCAAACATTCATCATCTGCCAACACCAGCTGAATCTACCACAGCCTCAATTGATCCAAGATGTGAGAACACGGTGGAATAGCACCTATTATATGTTAAGCCGATTATTAGAACAGAGACAAGCAATAGCATTATTTGGATCTGAAGACAACTAAATTCAATCTTTGTCAGCTAATATGTGGTCAATTTTGGATAATGTAGTTCGACTTCTAACACCATTTGAAGAAATCACAAAAGACATAAGTGCTGAAAATGCCAGAATCTCAACAGTCATTCCACTAGTTCATGTTCTTCAGACAGTATTATCAACAGATGGTGGTGATCAGTGGCGTCACTAGGGTTGGTGTCACCCGGTGCGGTAACTCATGGTGTCACTCCTCTCATGACACCCCATAGACATACAGCATTCTTAGCAAAATTTATAAATAAATTTACAACGACAATAGAAGAATAAGTAATTGATATATATAGGTCAGTGCAAGTATACCAATAATTTCATTAAAATAATTAATAATAAAAAGTACGCAGTGTCTGTCGGAGACATTTTTATATTTGTCATTAATTTTTTTCGAAGCCTTATAAAGTCATTTGCTGTTAATAATCGGATATATATTTTTTTTTAAATTAAATATGGATTTGAATTATTTTAAATTACAAAATAAGAATATAGGCCTAAAACTAGATATTTTGCATTTTGGTGTCACCCCTTGTGAGGTGCGGTCCGCACCCCCCGCACCCCCCCCCTCCCTAGTGACGATACTGGTTATGATGATGGTGTTAGAACTATGAAATTAGCACTATTAGAATCAACAAAACGTCGATTTGACAAACTCTGGACTGAACCTGCATATGTCGTTGCAACATTGCTAGATCCTCGATTTAAAATGACCTTCTTCTCCATAACTGATCATAGTTTGGTTGTGAAGGCATTTCTCTAAGAGGCATCCACAAAATATATAATTCCAAGAATCAAACTGACAATCAAGCGGGTAATCCAGCTATCAACCCCACCTCACCATTAGCATTTGGTGAGCCTGATCCTAAACGTGTGATGCTCAGCAAAGATGCATCTATTTGGGAACATATGAACACGATTACTGCACTGGCAATAAAAAGTGAGCCAATCTCTTCAGTAGAAAATCAAGGGATTGAAGTTGAACTCAAACAGTATACCTTAGTAAATACAACAATATATATGAGAATGTGTAAAATTGTGTTTAAAACAGTTTTTTGTATACCTTTAGACATTTCAATTTTTTATTCTTTTTAGAGCATTTTTGAAAAAAAATGCTCCATTGTCCCCGTTTTGTCTGTCTGTCTGTCTGTCTGTCTGTCTGTCCGTCATCACCCTAGATCTCAACAACCATAAGTCCTAGACCCATGATGTATATATCATTTTGTAGGTCTTGGCCTGCCAAGTGTACATCAAAAGTCAATTTTGCGATAGGACCTCCCAGGGCCAAAATATAAGAGTTTCTTATGTACCGTTTTTGCTTACATTTTAAATATAAATAATAAAAGCTAATCAAAGGGGCGTAATCATTATTTATTTTTGTAACAGTTATTCAACATGATTACTTCCCTCTCATTAAAAATGCTCTAAAATGTCCTTTGTCCGAAACGGAAAAGACTTATATTGCTTGTTTTAATTTCAAATTTAAATTATATTTTTTCATCATCGCCTTGGGTTAAATTTGATTAATGTATGATTGAGGAAGAGTTACTATTTTATTTGGTAAAATCCGGTTCCTGTTCCGATTCCGGCAGGATTGAAATATTAAATCCGATTCCCGTTCCGGTACCTGCATGATCTAAAAATTGCAATCCGGTACAGCCCTAGTTAAGACAAATATTTTTTTCAAAATTTGAATATTCCTGATGTTGAATTAGATGAACATTTACAAACAGATACAATTTTGCATGTTCATTTTAATGGCTCATGATAAAACGTCCCGCGCCTAGCCTCGTCTGAATTTTTTAAGGAGTTTAAGGAGAATATGACTTTTTTTGAGAATACACATTTTTTTAGGTATATTGCTTTTCTATTGGACAATCTGATTGAAACGAAGCTATTTAAATTTCAAACAATTTGCAGATTGTGCCGTCCATTAAAGTCATTTTATTTTAGACCTTGCGACAAGCTGAAACTTGACCAAACATATGTGAGGTTTTAAACTGTAAATGTATACTATATTTTGTTCTTTTGGATATTTTTTTTCTGTAGACCTGCTGTTGGGAGATTCTTCTTAGAAATATGTCTTTAAAAAGTAAAATGTCAAAATCCGCAATAAAGCGGCTGGGAGAATATTGGCACAAAACTTAAAAGTAAGCACTAAACGCGACTTAAACAGGATATGAGCGAAATGCTGTGTAAAATACCTTCTAACAAAAATATTATCGGTATATTTTAAGACTTTTTGAATTGTAAAGCTTAAGAAAAGACTGAATTTCCTAGTTCTTTTCAAACAGCACGTGTCAGCAAAGGTTTAAAAACTTATCACCTCTTTTGAAAAACACAGAAAGCGACCAAATGAAGAATTTATAGAACGTGTTTTTAATATGTTTGGTTTAACAGAAACAAATGAAAATTGGCTTAGTAGTGAAGATAAAGAACTGTATAGAAGACAAATGGAATCAAGAGGCAGGGTTGTATATATAACTGTCTTTCAAAAAAGGGAAATACACACTATAGATCCTTTGACAAGCCAGATAATAATCTCCGAATATAGTGATAGTGAGGAATAAAACAACAGTAGTGAGTGTGACACTGACGAATTTCATGAAGATTTTTCTGTAAAAAGTGAAATGCGCCTCTCAACTAAGTCTGGCTGCTAAACTCGTTTCTAAACATTTTTTGTCAACCAGAATAACGTCACATGTGCTTTAAAGTATGACTGAAGATGGGGTTAGTGTTCCAACAAAATCACAGTCTTAAATTTGGCGACGAACAATTAATGATGCAGAATTAGTTAAAAAAACGCATGATGGAATTGATCTCTGAAGAGAAATTTTATTTGCATTTTGATGGTAAAAAAATAGTAAATAAGGAGTAACAAGTTGTTTATTTTTAAAAAAGGGCAAAAGAACATTGCGACTTGGCATTTAATCTGTGACAGTGGAACCTCTGCAGGCATCTTTAAACCTCTACAGGAACTGCTCGATGAGTACATTGCATGGTGAAGTATTTAGATGATCATCTCTGACACAACAGCAGTCAATACTGGTAGAAAAATGGGGATGTAGCCAGGCTTCAGAGAACATTTCGAGATAAGAGATTTAAAGAAACATGATACATTAGCTACCAACACCTCATTTTTTATCTTGTTCTTCGACAATTGATGGACTTTTTATTTTCTATACCGTCACGGTCACCTGACTACAAGTCTCTTGATGAGGTGCTAGAACGATATGACGCATACATAGGCACGGAAATAATACCGAAAGTGTGAGAATCGTGGCTGGAGAGATAATTTTTTTATATTTTTTCGAGCCTTGCAAAACATATAATTTTTACAAAACAGAAAAAAATGGCATCAGTTACAGGTGGAACTCGCCATTATTTTTTTTTCATTTATTGCATTTTTCCTTCTTCCAATTGGGCGAGAACAGCTCGAGGTAAAATGCGATTTTATTGTAACTACATGGTCGCATATATAATTTTCTAACCAACACTACTAAGAGATGGATTATGAAAATCTGCTTTGAACAATAACCAAACTTCAGTGTCCCAATTAGGGGTTGTCGGTTTTTAAAAACCGGCGGCGAAAAACCGGTTTTTTGACGAAAGTCGAAGCATTCGACAACCGGTTTTTTTGGCTTTAAAAGTCGGTTTTAGCTTAGAAATTAACAAACAGCAAAAAATGTTGATACATTCCACGATATTACAGAGAAATCTGGGAAACTGTGACTTTCCATTGAACTCCCTCCTCAGTTCGACCTGTGTACACTGGCATTGATAGAAAGTAACTGTTGAGCGATACAAAAGAGAAGGCGTGCCCAAGTGGTCCAAGGGTAACTTGAGGATTGGATGGAGGGGGAGGGGACGGTATATACACATTGAGAGATTTATTGCATCCGTTTCCTCGACCTGGAAAGAGGGCTAAATTCAAATCGTTAACTAATTCCACAAAACAACCGATGTTTTTTTAGCGCACGAATTTAGTGTTGACATTCGGGAAGTAAACAACTTGAAACGGGGGGTGGGGGGTATATAATCGGTGCCTCCCTAGCTCATCACTAAGCAATAGACAGAACGGGGCTATTTTTTTTCAAGTTGACTAAATTATGCTCGCCATCCAACACCTCCACCACCACCAACCCGTCTAACCTAAACAAGACATTCACATGGCAGGACCGTCGTACAGTCATTGTAATGAATAGTGTAGCTAATACATCTCAGGGATGAGAGGGGGTAGGTGGGGAGCCAAGTGTATGAAGGGAGGGGCGAGGAGTTCAACAGTGGAGGAATGTTTTTAAACGGGCACTCGATCTGAGTCCATGGAGAGGTGCAGAGGTGTTTGTGTACTGTGTCACATATATAGATAGCGTTAGAAACTTATACAGAGGATGAGAGAGAGAGAGAGAGAGAGAGAAAGAGAGAGAGAGGGAAAGGCAGAAAGTGAATACCATGAGTAGAAATAGAACCGTAATATCTATAGACTATATACATAAATAAGCTCTATGCTGAGGTCTTCATCACAACGGCTGATTTCAGAACTGGTCTGTGTGCGGCAAAACAAACCTCTTGTCTTTGACAATATAATATAAATGAAACATAAGAAAGAAAGGCCATGATATAAATGTATTTAGTTATAAAGCAGTTTAAATGAATATATAGGTACCCAGTAGACAGTAGTAGTATTTTTACTGTCATATTGATAATTTTTTTCTTGTATTTATTGTTTTATGTAAAAATTGGTTGACTTAATTACATTATCTTTCATTCTTTCTCATACACGTTAATTAAATACTATATACATTGAAAATAATTATTGCTAGAATGCTTAAAATATCCGTTATTTCACTTATTTTATAGTAAAACCGAAAAACGGTTTTCGCCGGTTTTTTGAGAAATTGACCTTCGACAACCGGTTTTTTCAAAAGTCGGTTTTTGTATAACCCCTAATCCCAATGCTGTAAAATGCTGTAAAATCACTGGAATAAAACACCATTAGTGCTTGATGTGCTTCGTTCCAACATAGTAGCTAGGAGAGCTTTACAGTTGATGGAGGAGGTACATTCTACTTGCATAACAGACACATATTGTAAATCAAATGTGTAAACACAAACACACAAATCTGAAACACTATTAAAACACTGAATATGCTCATTTATATGTATTACTCATTTGTATTTTATGCAAAACTTACATGTTATAATTAATATTGTTTGATCCTCTATATGTTTCAATATTAAAAAAAAGAAATTAACTTAGGCACGCGAGGTTTTTTCTTGTTTTGGCAAGGCCAAAGTCATTATTGTGATTTTTAAGTCGAAGTTCATCGTTTAAAACCCCAGGTTAATAAATTTGAAATTTGTCATAACCTTCATATACACTGACTTGTAATAATTTTAATTCCATGTCTAAACATATGTACATATGTAGTATGTACTGTATATTTTTGTGTACATTAAATGAAATATACTGATCTAAAAGTGAAAAAAATATATATTTAAGAAATAAATAAATAGATAAAAAGTTGTTTTTTTTCATATTAATTAATCTAGTATATATTTTTTGTCTTTCAGTGGGAAACGTATTTTTGTAAAGTCCAGCAGCCTTTTAAGCTTTGGTTTCTGGTAATTTTTTAAAACACAAATCATTTATATGAGGTCTAAAAGCCTAAAATAAATTATAAATTTAGATCTTTGTGACAGGGTGTCCGATGAAAAAGTTTTAATTTTGTTTTCTTCTCCCAGAAATGTTTTGTTTGTTTACTACAATTCACTAATATTTCCTATTCATTTCGTTCATTTGAATTTATGCCTCAAGATAATTATATTTAATTTTGTTTGTGTAAATGCAAATTTATTGCTGGCTTAATAGAGTCTGCTTGAACTAGTAAATTATTATAATACGTTTTAATTTTGAATGTAACATTTGTTTATTTTTTTTCTTCCTGGTTTAGGGTTATCTATCTAACATTAAGCTAAGTCCTCGAGAAGGAACGAAAATGCAAGGAAGGAATACACATCTTGATTTAAGTGTTATCTCTGGGTGATCTAAATTCAAGGAGTTCCAAAAAATTTATAATCATTTTTTTTTTCTTTACTTGTGTGTTGTGAAAGCTAAAAGTATACACTGGGTCTAATGTTCGAACAATTTAGAACCACTGGTTTTGCTCCCAGAAATATTTTCATATTTGAAATAGATGGACGTAAAACAGATCGAGAATGAAATAATTTATTGAACATTTAAATTATTGCGTTGAAAAATATTCAGTTACAATGACACATAACGTCTTGTTTACTTTTGATTGTGTGCGTAAAATGTATTGACATTTCGTCTTGTCTTACGACAGGTAAGTAATTAATGCAATATCAGTTTGCATCATAAGTCGTACGTATCAATTCATTTATTTTTTTTATTATGATTGATCAATGATACATAAAACTTTAAACCTAGATTTTCCTTTTGTAAAAGTGTTTAGTCAAAAATTAAAAAAAAAATGCTGATAAGTAAAAAAAAAACAAAAACAAAAATAATTATACCATATTGATATTTATTACAATTATTATCATTAGTAATAAAAAAGCTATGGTCTATTTAGATCTATACATACAATTTCAATTATATTTCCCATGCGTTTTACATGAATTTATAAAATTTAATTATTCATTTGGCAAAAATAATATGCTTATTATTTTTTTTGTAATCAGACGTAGCCAAATATTTCGAATAGTTGACCGATATGGACTCATAAATTTGACAGAACAGAGAAATAATGTGAAATAATCGTCGGTGTAGCTAAGTCTATAAGCACCGCCGGGAGTGGCTGTGCAGTCCGACTAGGGAGTGGCAATCCCTGCCGCACTTGTCGCAATTGAAAATATATGGTTGTTGTAGTTGTTGTTGTAGCTGTTCTTTTTTCCGCTTCCGCCTTGTTCTTTTCAGGGCAGCATTTTCCTGTCGCTCAGCCTCTGCGCGCAATGAACCCTGCCGGACAGCTAGCCTCTAGGACTGGCGGTCGGCTGCTTGGCTTTCCCAGGAGTTGGTGTTAATGGAGAACTGTTTCATATCCTTTTTTCAGGTGTCTTTGTAGCGCATTTTAGGTCGCCCTGATTTCCTCTGGCCGGTAACTAGCTCGCCATAAAGTAGGTCCTTCGGGATGCGGCCTGCGTCCATTCTTTTGACATGACCGAGCCATCTGAGGCGTCTCTCGCTGAGAACTGCAAACAAGCTGCTCATGTTGGCCCTCTCCAGCACCCCAGTGTTGGGGATCTTATCTTGCCACTTTATCTGCAGTATACGTCGCAGGCGCCTCATGTGGAAGTTGTTTAGCTTCAATTCGTGCCTCGCGTAAGTGGTCCACGTCTCGCATCCATAGAGGAGGGTACTAAGTATGCAGGCCTGGTAGACGCGCAGTCTGGTATTCTCGGTGAGGCTGGGGTTTTCCCGCACACGTTGATTTAGTATCGCCATGACTGTGGCTGCTCTAGCAATTCTGCAGTCGATCTCCGGGTCTATGGATAGCGAGCTGAAGATGGAGATAGATCAATTTTACCAGTCCCTAGATGAAGCGCTATTGAAGATTCCTAGCACTGATAGCCTTTATCTCCTTGGTGATTTCAACGCAAGGGTAGGAGCTGACCATGTGGCTTGGCCCACCTGTCTCGGAAGCTTTGGGAGGGGAAAGATAAATGAAAATGGTCAGAGACTGCTTGAGCTCTCGTGCCACCATGGCTTGTGCATGACCAACACTTTCTTCAGGTGCATAGAGATCCATCAGGTGTCATGGAGGCACCCACGCTCCCGCCACTGACACCAGCTTGACCTCGTCCTCACCAGAAGAGGGAATATCGACAGTATCCTCCTCACCCGCAGCTACCACAGTGCAGACTGCGACACGGACCACGCCCTCGTGGCAAGCAAGGTTCGCATAACGCCGTAGAAACTGCATCTAAGAAAAAAGGTCGCTCACGCATCAATATCAACTGTGCCAAAAATCCCGAAATAAACCAACAGTTTATCAGCAGTCTGGAAGTTGCACTCAGTGAAAGAAAGTTAGCAGATGACACCATCGACTCTAGGTGGTCGCGTCTGCGCGATGTCGTATATAACTCAGCCATCACCACCTATGGAAAGATAGAGCGGAAAAACGCCGATTGGTACGAGGCCCACTGGGAGGAAATGGAACCCGTTACCGAGGTAAAGAGGAAAGCCCTACTGGCATACAAGGCCAGGCCCAGTCCCAACACACTAAAAGCCTTACGGACAGCCAAGAGCTAAGCCCGGCAGACCGCCCGCAAATGCGCCAACTCCTGTAGCAGCATCCAGACAGCTGCCGATACAGGAAACGCAAGAGGGATGTACGAGGACATCAAAAAGGCAATAGGCCCAAATCCCTCCAAAACCGCCTCCCTTATATCCAAAACAGGAGAGGTCATCAAGGACCAGGAAAAACAGATGCAGAGGTGGACCGAACACTACCTGGAGCTATACGCAACCCAGAACACAGTGACTGATGCCGCTCTTGGCGCTATCCCAGATCTGCCTGTCATGGAGGAGCTAGACACCCCACCCACCGTGGATGAACTAAGCAAAGCCATCGACTGCCTTGCAAACGGAAAGGCACCCGGTAGCGATGGAATCCCACCAGAAGTTCTGAAGAGCGGAAAACCAACACTGCTAAAGCCATTGCACGACCTCCTAGATCGCTGCTGGGAACAGGGCTATATCCCCCAAGATATGAGGGGTGCCAAAACTATCACGCTATACAAGAACAAAGGGGACCGGAGCGACTGTATTAACTACCGGGGCATCTCCCTCCTCAGCATCTTTGGCAAAGCTTTCGCCCGCGTCGCTCTAAACCGCCTGCAGGCCCTCGCCTCCCGAGTCTATCCAGAGTCATAGTGTGGATTCAGGGCTGGCCGATCAACAGTGGACATGATCTTCTCACTACGTCAACTTCAAGAGAAGTGTCAGGAACAGCAGGTGCCACTCTACATCGCCTTCGTCGACCTCACAAAGGCATTTGATCTAGTAAGTCTAAGCGGACTCTTCAGCTTGCTGCAAAAGATTGGCTGCCCCCTACACCTGCTTGCAGTGGTCATGTCCTTCCACGACAACATGCATAGCACGGTTTACTACAACGGCGCAATCTCCGAGGCCTTCCTAGTCAGCAGCGGAGTAAAACAGGGCTGCGTCCTTGCACCTACACTCTTCGGCATTTTCTTTTCCATGCTCCTCTAATACGCCTTCAAGGATTGCAGCAAGGGTGTTTACATCCATACAAGGTCCGATGGCAAGCTCTATAACACAGCCCGCCTCCGTGCCAAGACCAAAGTCACGAAGGTCCTAATTCGCGAGCTGCTCTTTGCTGATGACGCAGCCTTGACATCACACACTGAAGACGGACTGCAGCAGCTTGTCACCCGCCTCTCCCATGCATGTAAGGAGTTTGGACTGACTATTAGCCTGAAAAAGACGAATGTCATGGTACAGGGTACAGATACACCCCCAAGCATTGACATCGATGGGCACACCCTTGAGGTCGTCGAGAACTTCACTTACCTCGGGTCCACCATAGATAGATTTATAATAATATATATAGTGTTATCTGAGATAATATATCTCCTAATATGGACATTATTGATGTGAAAAAGTGGAACTATATAGAACACAGGCAGAATTAATTAGTCAGGCAGGTTGAAATTTTCTTGCGGACCGTAATGTCTGGTCTTGGAGCAAATGTAAGACTGGCTGTGTTTGGTTGTCTTAGTATTCTTAAAAAGATTTTTATTACGTTATATAACAAAATAAAAATTTTATGATCTGTTAAATATCTTTATGTTATCTACATTTTTTTTTTGCAAAATTATATTTTTTTAAAATCCTTTACTTAAAAAAAAACATAATTGTGTCTTTGGTCAAATTTGCTTTTACCAGAAAAAAAATTAAATAGTCACAATGTTATCTTAGGAGTAGGCTCAAACACACAAAGTGTATTAATTTATTATCAAACCCTACAGTGGATACCATCATTATACACTGCCGGCTTCAATATCACTTCTTTGCTGTTATTACGACACAAATTCACAGCTTTCAAAAGTAAATTATACGGTGTGTTGGTCTTTGGTAATTCCCTATTTATAGCGCTCTCTCTGAAATATGATTATCTCGGACAGGTCATTTCTCAGAACATTGTCTTTATGAATGCAGGGCTCGGTTAATAATATCCTGTTCTCTTCATCCTTGTATACTTCACCCTTCACGTTCAGTCTACTGATACCATCACGTTTGATGACTTTACATTCTGGTGTCATCATCTGTTGCATGTTTCTGTTTTGCCTGTCTAATATACTCCAGTGATATGTGTGTCTCAAAGATTTAAACATCCCATATAATGCAAATAATTGTACTGTCGTCTTCTGATGTGACAATGACAATCTCCATGTTGAGAATGAACATGAGCTATTAATACTAGCAAGAAACATCACTTTTCTAAGGCATCAAAGTTTGATTCTGACATTGGTGGGGTCGGAGAGGATCGTGGTCATCCGGTAGTATCCTGGATGTACACTAAATAGATTTTCTCGCTGGTGCAGACGTTAAGCCGTCTGATCTCCATGAATCTTTTGGCGCAGAGATGCTGACCTCTAAATTGATGAGGTCAACACAATCAAACACTTGTAGATGAGGACAAACATGACGATGACGCAACATATGACGTAGCAGTGTTACTTCTTTTCATAACCCAATGGATATGCGCCATGTTCCTAACTGAAAAGATTCACAGCTTCATTAGAACTACACCAACACTCAGAAATGACGAAGCAACATATAGCTGTTAATTTATTCAGCATATTTGAGTCATTGCTCAGTCAGTCACTCTGGTTGGCCGATACCCCTTGTGACGTTATAGTTTTTATATGTGGCAGACTCGCCAAATGTTGCGTTACAATTCTATGCTAAATGTTACGTTCACAATTCTCTAATAATATATGGATGGCAGGCTCGCCAGGTGATTTTAATATGTACTTCACCAAATATGTAGCTTTAACTTTTATAAGACACACACACACACATATATATATATATATATATATATATATATATATATATATTAGGGTGGGTCAAACAAAATTTTTTTGGAGTTGGGAATTTGAAACATATTCAAAAAGTTGCCTATGGTCCTACTGATTGTAAAAATGTACAATTTGTAAAAATCAGATAATGTCATCCACTCCCAACTTTTGATTCAAGGGGGTACGGGGCGAAAAAAATGCACTACGTCTCAAAAAAAATATTTTTTTTTACATTTTTAGATACTAAAACATGTCAATAATAACTATGAATTAATTATATTGCAGAAAAAAATTTTTTAGATCAATTAAAATGTATTTTCAGAATGTTACTCATTCAGAAACTTCAATAATTTAAAAACTTAAAAGTCATTTTTCTCTGAAAAAATATTTTTGACATTTTGCTTCACTATGGCATGAAAATCTCAAAAACCACCTGTCAGATTTTGATAAAACTTCTAATTTTTATGTAGATGAGGTGCATTTATATAATGTCAGAGACTTTTCAAGAAATTTTAAGTCCATTTTTTTTTATTTTCAAAATTAGCATTTTTTGCTTATTTTCACCATACAAAATTTTAAAAATTCATAAAAAAATTATTTATTACATTATCAAAAAAGTACTTTGACATTCCCTAAAGTAAGCTTTTCTGATTATAAAATTGTACATTTTATATGAAACAGTCTATAAATATTTCAGAAATATTTGCCACAAAAAGGACATAAATTTCAAGATGGCGCCATGCCGCACCCACAAATATCAATATGTTAATATTTTTTTTTGAACAAAATTATTTTTAAATCTACTATATCATTACTAAGATATTAAAATGTCTTAAACTTTAATAATAAAAAAGATTTTGCTTTGACCCGGGTATCCCCCCCCCAATGTATGACATTTTACAACATTTAGAGAGTTTGGTATAAGTAATATGAAATTGTACAAATCTATAAATCGTTCATGCAAAATATACAGTGTACATATGAATAATACTGTTTATGGATTGTCGCGGGAAACTTGCTTTGCTTTCAACTTTCTGAAGAACATCCCTTGATTTCTTTGTTTGCAAAACCATCCCATGTCTAGAGCTATGTCCGTTCAGTTTGAAATGTCCGTACACTTTCAAACTAACAGCAGTAACTTCTTTAATTGCTCTCAACAGCTTGAGAGTGACAGGGAATTTGATCAAGTATGATTGGGTTGTTGCGTTTAAGTTCATCATCACAAATATGTTCCAGCAGGGGATGGGATGTAGCTGCACAAAGATCCCAGTTAATCATCTGATCATATGATTTAGTTGCAATATTCAGGATTATGTCATTTTTGTTGAAAAATTCTAACTCTGCATGGAGCTGGTTTATGTCGTGCTGTTATGATTTTATTTACTGCATACCTTCCAATTTCTTCATCATTGTCCTAACTGCAGCCAATAGAATGTTTTCTGGATGTGCAAAGTAGCAGTTATTTTCCAATACAGGCAATATAATAGATTGATCAGCAGTATCAAGGTTCTGAAGCAGTTGTATCATATAGAAAAAGTTTCTAGCCCCACTTTGACAAGATGGATCGCAAAAATCCTGTTCGCTTTTGTTAACCATCTTTGCTCTCATCAGTATGTTCCTTGGTTGCCCTATCTATGTCGACGCATCTTTGCTGGATCCAGAGCTGTGGAAGGTGTTAACTTTTTTAAGTCCTTCAACACAGCTTTAACGATAAGACATCAAGAACGATAAGACATGTATCCCTATTGCTTAGTTTACATCGATCCACTGCTTCATATTGATGTCTGTTTTGTTATTTGGAACATTCCTCATCGCTGGAGAAGTCTGCATCAAGTAGTTCATCATCTTCAGCATCCTGATCTGGAATATCATTATCTTTTTCATCATTGATGTTATCATTTGTGGTTCCTATCTGATCGCCACCCTGCATCAATGAATATTTTCTTTTCTGTCGATTTTGTAATATTTTTGTTGTTTGCTTTTCAACATTGTCTATGAACATATTTCTTGCCATCTTTTGATCCACCCGAAATGCCCATTCAAGCACAGAAATTATTACTGATTGTGGACATTTACAGTCTCCTCTATCCCTAACACCTGCATCTTTATACTCGGACAACTATACTGGTAATGTCATTTGTAGGGATACTAGCCGGTCATGTAATTGTTTAACTTCATGCGCTAATGCGTGCGCTTGTGAATGAAGGCTATGATTGTATTGTTCCATTTTAAGCATCCACCAATAACCTTGAAAACATCTTCACTGGTTGGAAGTTGTCTTTTAGGCATTCAGCTGCTGACCCAAACACAGAATTTACAGTTGCGCTTCTTGTAGAAGAACTCATATTCATAGAAGAACTTAATAACATAATTGAAAAATTAAACAAACATGAAATAAAACAACCATGCGTGATCCAATAATGAAAACACGGTACACCAGTTATAATGAGAGAAAAATGGATGCATTGCTTATCCCAGTTGTCTGAACTAATTAGTTATTCATAAAAAAGGTTATAAAGATAAAACACACATTTTATACGCATATCATTTCTTTTTTGAATAAACTAGTCACAAATTTAACATGTTCAGTCACAAAAAACTCATAGTAAATATAGTTAAAATTTCGAACAAAAGTTGGGAGTAGTAAAACTATGTAGTTTTCAAATATTTGTACATATTCCATGTACTACCATGATGTAACAACTTTTTAATAATGTTTCAATAAAAAAAAATTTTTTGACCCACCCTAATATATATATATATATAACAGAACTCAGTGGAATACACACTAAAACAAATACTTTATTACACTATATACAACTTAATATACTTCTCTTCTAACTACTTATATCTATCTACCTATGACTGTTCTAAGCCTCTCAGCACTAATCTCTAATCTAATATCTATTGCCTACTGACATAATGCATGTTCTTTACCGTACTGCCAGCCTGCAGCATATTCTCTACCGAGTGAATATTCTCTCGTTCTAACTTAACTTTTATAAGGTCGGGGGGTGGGGAAGGGGGTGACGACGTTGGTGAATCGATTCAACACAATATTTGGACTACTGGAACCTTGACCTCGAGTTGCGTAATATGGTCAACAAATATGAGTCACTCGTTTGGGAGGGGAGATTTTTACCTGACGGTGTAGGCAGGGGCCGAGCAAGGTGGAGGTAAATTCTAAACGTGACACCCCTGAACAGTTACACAAATCTCTTCACTTAAAAGGGAAATAAAACAAACGTTCAAGCATGACACGCCCATGTATTCATGACTTATCTTCTTGATGTTTTCTAAGGTTGAAGCCTGATAAACCGATTTGATACTTTCATGACAGCTGTTCCAAATAGATACTGTTCTGGATACATCGCAACTACATATATGGTTTTCTCGTTTATCGGGGTTACAGTAGTCTCCTGAAGCATCCACCACAATTTTCCCACGGTGAGGTTCTTGTGGTCAGGCACGGTATAGATGGACTATAAGGATATTTTTTACCCGTTATCTTGATCTCCAAGTTGTGGACATCGTATTGTATAGAGTCTTCATAATGATTCTCTTGCGCCCTGAGCTATATAGATTGTGTACGAAATTTAGACCTGTAATGGTCCTGCTATTGCAGTGCAAATCTTTGGCACCAGCATTATATCCGCATTTGTTTATTTCCTGCATTCGTGGCTTTCGTTGAGTTGTGGATCATTGTTCATGTCTTCGTTTTTTTCGAACTCTATCCGATTATAAATTTTCAGTCCATACCGCCCATGGATCACAACACTGTTTTCGCTATCATTCATTTCTGGTGGATAGAAATGTGTTAAGTGATACGAATATTGAAGACAACCGAGTCAGTTGTCGCTAGAAACTTTCAGATATTCAGCAAACTAAACATTAAAAAATTGCAATTCTTAATTCGGTTCCTTTTCATGTGCCCTTTCTTGGATACACACATTCTGAGGTGTCACTTTTTGGATGACCACATTTGCGGGGATCACTTCCTTTTGTGCCACTGCCTGGATGACGTCATTTGTTTCTATGATCAGATGTAACAGTCTCTGGATGTCAAGTTGCAATATTTCTTTACGTTTTCTTTTACTCTTCTTACTATTAGAAATAGTTCTTTAACTTCATCTCTTAGCTGCCCGTTTTCCGTTAAACAATGACGGCTCTTCTGTTTCATTCCCTCTTCAATTAGAGCCTCTTTCAGTCTATAAACTAATTGTTGTTTGTTGCTGTCAGTACAGAGATCCATATCTTTAAGTTGTTCTTTTGACGCTTTGACTAAAGATTATTAAACTTGTTAGATGATATTTTTAGAGTGAAATTCCGACTCATGACCCCAGTGTTTATTGCCCTAGATGAAAATGATGAAAGCATATGCGTAGGTTTAAGAGAACAACATTTAAAAATCTATTTACAAAAGCAACTAAAATGGCCACCATACTACACTGCCGGCTTCGTCATCACAACTCTTCTTCTCTTAGGTCACAAAATCACCGCTTCAAATAGTAAATTATATGGTATGCTCATCTACGGGAATTCCCTATTCATAGGGCACTATTTAGAGCAAGGTGATATTTGTAGCAATATTAGGCTGTCTAATTGGATCAATCTAAATGTAATGCGTACATTGACCCGTACATAGACGTCCGCTTTGGTTACCGATCCATAAGATGTTATTAAAAATAGATACTTTGCTAATGTATTGTTACAACTCTGCTTCACCCCTCCCCTCCTGGTCGCACCCCTGCCCTGAGATGAATGACGCAATCACGACTTTTGTACGCCTACACAATGGTAATTTGGTTGTTCACCCCATGCCTTAGTACAAGTGATGAAATAGTGTTATTTGCACTGCAACCCACGCAATGACCTTCAACCTCCATTTTGGTGGGTAAACAATGGTTTTAGCGTGGATGATACTAAATATAAAAGGAACTGTGCTGTGATTCATAGATCGAACTTCTTCTTCTTCTTTGTTCTCGATTATATGATCATGGAGGATTTCAAACGACCAGGCCTATAGCTATGATGAACTGCACGGTGACATCCAGGTCCGTCTCGCTCCCATAAAGTTTTTGATTGAAGGGGGACATCGAACGACAAACAAGGAACAAGTGACAACGAGAGAACAAGTCGAACATGACGAATAGGACGGAAAGAAGAAGTGGAGAGCTCCAGGTCTGTTGAAGCATGGAAATCTTGATATAGCATCAGGAAGGAAAACCAGTAGCTTAAAGAATACGTTTTAGGCTGACACACAATCAAGTGTTTAGCGTTAGTCTTTATGTGTTGGGCGATCTTGTTGTGTGTTTCGTGACATAGTGCGCATGTGTTGTAAGCGAGGGCGATCAAGATGGCGGACGCCAATGTTTATGTTCATGTTGACTGGTGTATTTTAAAGTATTAAAGTTTTCAAGTTTCTCAGTGAAGTCTTCAGTCTTGTCTTAACATGGTGGCAGGGTAAAAGAAGTTGTAAGTACTGTAGAGTTGTAGGTACGACAGACAGAGATATTAATAACTGTATATATTAGAGATGGCTGAAAGTTTTAAACCACCAATGATACTGGACATTGTCGAAGACAATGTGGCCGAGAAGTTTCGGAGGTGGAAGAGACAAATAGAAGTCTATCTGCTAGCCTCCGGGCCACCACAAAACCGAAAGAACAACAGGTTGCTATAATCCTGCAATGTGCAGGGCCTCAAATCATCGATGTATTCGACCACTTTGTTTTCCAGGACGGGGAGGATCCAAATGACCCACAAATGGTTATTAAAAAGTTGGGGGAGTTTTGTGCCCCAAGGCATAATGAGGTCCTCGAAGCATTCCGTTTCTGGAAGATGAAAATATCTCAACCTTTCAACCTGTTCCTCATCGAGTTGAGAATACAGGCTGATAAATGTAACTTTAAGGATAAAGAGAGAATGCTAAGAGACAAAATTGTTTTCTCAGTAGACAGTCAAATACAAGCATCTCTTCTCAAGGATCATGAGCTAACACTGGAAAAAGCGGTCAGAACTTGTCTGATTTTCGAGCAGACTACAAAAAGCTTGAGAGAAATGAAAACGGAGCAAACTGAAGAAGATAAGATTGTAGTGGATAAAGTGGACAGGAAAACTGAGGGAAAGCCCAGGAATATGAGAGGAAGGACCCTCACAGAAAGCAATGGATGTAGGTTTTGTGGTGGGACCCACGAAATGAAAAAACAAGCTTGCCCAGCATGGGGCAAAACGTGCCACAACTGTGGCCTCAGAAACCATTTTGCCGGAAAGTGTAGAACGGTTGTGAACGAGATCCAGGTGCAAGGGTCTGAGGATATGAAAGAAGACAAGTGGCTGTGTGCTGTGTCAAGCCTGAACAGTCGATTGACTGCCGTATTTGAAGTCAACAACTGTGAAGTAAGGTTTCAAATAGACACAGGCGCAGATGTCAATACCATTTCTAAACGTTTTCTAAAGCCGGGACAAGTGACAAAAACTAACCATACATTAACTATGTGAAATCGGACCAAGCTTTAACCTGAGGGAGTGGCACGTTTGCATGTCACGAACCCTAAAACAAGGAAACAGACACTCACCGAGTTTACCGTGGTTGGAATGAGTTTCAGTGCCTTCTAGGGAGAGAGTCTTGTAAGGAACTTGGGTTAATAACAGTCAACAAAGACAATTTTATAGCGCAACTTGAGGCTGAGATCCAAACCTCGGTGACCTAGGGGAAGTCACTTTGACTGTGGACCCTTCCATAAAACCGGGGATATAGTCATGCCGACACATACCACACTCGTTAAAGAATAGGGTGAAGGAAGAAATAGAGCAGCTGGTGAGACGGAAGATATTAATACCTGTGGAAGGGGCGACCAAGTGGGTCAACCAAATGGCCATCGTACACAAACAGAACGGGGACATACGAATCTGCATTGGTCCTCAACCTTTAAACAGAGCGTTGCGAAGAGAGCACTACAAATTACCAACCCTTGATGATGTTCTACCTCAGTTCAACAATGCTAAGGTCTTCTCCAAGCTAGATGTCAAGGAAGCATATTGGCACATACGACTGGATCAGAAATCCAGTCTGTTGACCACAATGATTACTCCATTTGGCCGATTTAGATGGTCTAGACTTCCTTTTGGATTGAGTGTCAGTGGTAAATTTTCCAGAGAAAACTTACTTTGGCCCTGGAGGGTTTAAATGGTTGCATCAACGTGACTGGCGACATTATAATAGCTGGTTGTGGGGACACCACAGAAGCAGCAGATAAGGATCATCATATAAAGTTAAGCCAGTTAATGAAGCGTTGGCATAAACGGGGATTCAGACTGAATGATTCCAAGACCATCATGAAGCAACGAGAGGACATATTCATGGGTCACATCATAAGTGCTGATGGAGTAAAACCTGATCCAAAGAAAATCAAGGCCATAACCGAAATGAGTCGCCCACGAAATGTGCAGGAAACATAAAGATTCACCCCATGAGCCCAGCCCGAGAACCACTTCGATTGTCCAAAGAGGCAGATCATGGAACGTGCTGCCTCGAATGAGCTCTTTCTTGCACTCACGAGCAGCACTTGGGAATCTGTCGACTGGACTATTGCCTTGGCAATGCCGTCTGCCCTTTCATTTCCGGGCACGTCCGCATGTCCGGGAACCCATTGAAGGTTCACATGCACGTGATGTTGGGACACAAGACCCTGTATTGCCATCAGCATGGCTTCCAGCAGAAGCGGCCATTCTCCTGTCCCTTTTACAGCTTGGAGAACAGAGAGCGCGTCAGTGAGAATGACAATGTCCAGAGCAGGCAAAGTACCCTCACCGATTAGCTCCCCTATGTGGTCCACTGCCTCAGTAATGGCTGTCATCTCTGCCTCATAAGCACAGAGCGACCCACATAGGCCAGCATGGTCTTTCACAAAGCCAGTTTGTGGGAGAGTGATGTGGACCCCAAACGAGGCGCTTGTCCGGCCGTCTCTACTGGATACAGAGGCATTAATATAGGCCAGTATAGCGTTCCCTGTATAGGTTCCAATCATCTCCATAGCCACATCCGTGATGGTTCGGCGATTTTTTGCGTTCCCAGCGTTGGTTTCGACCAGGGTCGTGCGTACCTCAGGCATGTAGAAAGCCTCGCCAGGAAGGACCCTAGAGACTGTCTCTAGCATTAGGCGGTCCGTCGGCAGCTTGATCTCGGAGGCAAGTCTCACTGCGTGGTGCTTAAAAGACTGCATCGAGAGCCGCTTCCTTTCCACCCAGCCATCGACCATCTCCCTTAGGACAGAGGTCTCCTCCTGCTGCTTAAACCGATCATACGCGGTTATAACGGCCTGCTCTCTACGAATACCTAGAGGTGGCACATTTGCCATGATTTCCACCGCTGCTGTGGGTGCCGTTCGAAAAGTGCCTGTGATCAGCCGGAGAGCCTGGTTTTGTACAACATCTAAGACCTCTAAAGAGGACTTAGACCCTTAGACATCCACAACCTGGCTATAATCTATCTGAGACCTTACTGCACCCATGTACAATGACCTCAGGACATCTGCTCGAGCCCCCCAGGACGTGCTCGCCAACTTCTTGACAATATTCAGTCTGTCAGAGGCGCAGCGGGCAACCTCTGAAAGATGTGTGCAGAGAGTAAGCTTTCTGTCAAGTGTAACTCCCAGGTACTTGGGCTTAGGTTCCAGAGCAAGAACCTCACCCTCTACCTCCAGTCTAAATGGCTCCTTAAGGATACTCGTGCCCATGGTAAACAGCGAGTAGACGGTCTTCGAGACGTTAATCTCTAGCCCCCACATCCTAGTATAATAGCCGACCGTAGTCAGGTCCTTCTGGAGTGCTCTCTCAAGGACTGAGGCACTCTTTCCGGTCTTCCAGACCGCTAAATCGTCGGCCTACCCAACCGCTGTAGCTTCAACAATAGTCCTGGACGCCAGACTCGATCGTAAGCCTGCTTGAGATCCAGGAAAACTACCGCCGTTGACTCAGCTCTCTGAAAGCCGTCGGCTATTTCTTGGACGAGGAGCGTGACCATGTCCATCGCACTCTTACCCCGCCGAAAGCCTCCTTGCTTTGGGGTAATGAGCCCTTTTTCCTCTAAGAACCACATCAACCTTCGGTTGACCATGCGTTCAACTACTTTCCCAACACATGAAGTGAGGGAGGTAGGACGGTAGCTTTCTGCTTGGTCAGTCTTTTTCCCTTTTTTAAGTACCTGCATTATGACAGCCTCCCTCCACCTCTGAGGGAGTTCTCCTGTCAACCACGTGCGATTGACAAACTGGAGAAGCTTTGCTTGTCCCGCTGCCCCGAGGTGTGTGATCATCTCATTACTGATCAAGTCACTGCCTGGGGCCTTTCTCATGCGACACTTCCTGACTGCGTATGCCAATTCATTGGCAGAGAATGGGGCTCTGAACGTGTCTCGATTTTCCGTGCCAAACTCAGCCTTCTCTTTGACTCGTCGGACTTTATCCAGTACCTTGGACAATGTACTTTTCTTACTCGACTTGCTGACCTCTGCAAAGTGCCTGTTAAGCACTTCGGCCTTCTTGCTATCGCTAGCCGTCAGGCCTGAGTCCGTTTGCAACGGGGCACCAGTTCTAATTGCCCCAGCCTGGGTCAAGTCTTTCAGCAATTTCCATGTCTTTTGGCTCTCCCTTAGATCCAACTTCTCGCATGTATCAGTCCATTTCTGCTTTTTGGCCTCAGCAGACGCCCTTTTTACTTGCTCAGTTAGTTTATTGTACTCACGGCGCGCCTCAGCCGTTTTCAATCGACAAGCTTTCTTTCGAGCGGCTTGTCTTTGCCGAACTAACCTTGCAAGGGCTGTAGTCCAAAATGGTCTGAACTTACGTTTCGGTAGGCTCTTTGTGATCGTCCTACGTGCGGCACCTAATATCGCTTCAGTGATCTCCTTGTAAGCAGCGTCGACTGTTCCACACTCGGTATCTACCCTCTCCAAGGCAGCGTCAGCTGCTGCCTTGAAGGCGTCCCAATTTGCTTTTGAATAGACCCAGCACCTGTGCTTAGCTCCTGGGTTTCTCACGGGTGGAGGAATATCCACTGAGACGAGAACGGGTTTATGATCACTACCAATGCAATCTAGCACGCGGAAAGAGGTGTTACAGGCCAGGTCAGCCGAGACGAGTGTTAAGTCGGGCTCGTTTCGTTCCCACTCGCACCGTGCAGCAAGGTGGGCACAGACTCATGGTACTGCAACCTAACTAAATTTGTAATATTACAAATCTCCTCAATCCTCCGGCCAGCCGCGTCAGTGCGTTCATAACTAGGGTTCGAAAATTACGCGTAAAATTGGCGCGCGTAATTTACGCGTAACGCGTAATTTACGCGTAAGTTACGCCAAAATTACGCGTGTCATTAATGCCCAATTACATGAAAATGTATGTTCCTTTTGTTGCTCACGCTCACTAATTACTAGTAGGTGTATTTTTAATAATGTTTTCAAAGGTTTTTACTTGTAATTGACCGGTCATACTAATTTGCCCGTCGTCCGCATCGGCCACACATTTCGTCGTGTACTTACTACTGACTGCATCAGCGGCGGCCATCTTTGGCTGAGTAATACCGTCTAACATGTACGCGTAAATTACGTGAGAATTACGCACACCATTAGTGCCTTATTGCTTATCAGATGTTAAATTTCTTTTGTTGCTCATGTGCACTGATTGCTGTTAGTAGATGTATGTTAGCGATGTTTTCTTATCTCTTCACTTCTAATTATGCATTTATGCATAAGTTACATGCGTCATTAGTACCCATTAGGTATACTCTGATAGTTAGTTAGTATATTTTTTAATGTTTTCTTTGTTTTCACTCGTAATTTACGTGTGAATTACTTGAATTATTAGGTCACATTTCGTGAAAGATGATGTTGCCTCTGTAAGTAATGATTACTGATTGTTAAAGGCATATTGTTAATAATGTTACAATTAGCATCCTGGAAAACTACAGATGGATACTTGCAACAGATTCAACAAAGGCATTTAGACTTTAGTACAATCCAATCAAGTTACCCAGCATAATAAAAAGTTCAAAGTTCAATGGAAAAAGTTTTATTGTCACATTAAAAGTAAAGTTTTTAGCAAAATCAGTTCAAAACAGAATACTTATCAAATTTAAAATACAAAAAAAATGATGTGACACAACATCTTCAAAGTTCACACAACCCAAAGTTTAACCCAACTGCTAAACAAATTATAAATGCCAAGTATTACTGCAATACTGTAATTATTTATTACAATGCAGTTGAGAGTTGAGGTACATCAGCGAATGTTTTTAAGTGGCAAGTCCATCATTTTCCGAGCCTGGTCAACTTCACTGCTGTTAAAGAACAGTTTTATTCTTACGTTAGAACCAGCTGCAGAAACTAATTCTTGTGTTGGTTCGCTAAGTTTGACGACCTCGTTTTTTTCAACGGTGCTGATATCTTCGTTGGCAGGCCAGATGCATGAGCCATCCCGTTGCCTGGTGAGAAAGGACACAGTGTAAAAGTTGTTTTCCTGCACTGCGTCAACACGTGCAATGTGCAAGAATGCTTGCATTTTTGATTTTCCTTTCTTTTCAACACGGCCAACTTTTACAACTACCCAATCTCCTTGTAACAGTTCAACAGGCAGTAAACCGACATCATCTTCCATATCACTGCCAGTTTCATCGCTGTCTCCACTTGTGTTACAGTCGGCATCCAAATCACTGTCAGATCCACATTCAGAATTCGTTTCCGAGCTATCCTCATTCAAAATGGTGGCGTCTGTGGCACGCTCAGTTTCACTTGATCCAGATTGTGATGGAGCATAATTAACTGATGCTGTGCTCCCTGTGCATGGTCCAAATTGCAGCGACATAATATTTGTCTGCTGACTACGTCGCGCAGATCGATTTGTAGGATTTGATTGACCTTCCTGAACTTTGAGGTTGTAAGCGACCATAGCCAGCTTTGCAGCACGAGTGCAAGACAAACGGTTTCGTGACTTAGTCTTTGCAGTGGCATATTCTTTGTTGCAGCGTTCAATAACAGCTGCTGTTGCTGGCATGGAAAGAACAATGCGTGCAATTTTTGACAGTTCTCGAGATGACGCATATGACGACCACCACAACTGTGGGTTGGTACTGCTCCTACCAGAAACTGCAGCCTCCCAGACAAAGTCCTTTCCAAACAGCTTTCCACTTCTTGATCTATATTCAGCAAGATCACCGAGTACAAGATTGCGATCCATCTTCTCATGGTTAACCATGTTCATGATGCTTTCGTACGCGGTTAATCATTCATCTTCGCTCAATCCAGCACCGTGTAGCCTTGGATCAAGGATGTAAGCTAAAAGGGTGATTGGTTGGGTGTTCATGGATCGTCTTGCTGCCACCACCTCCACAATCGCATTGATCAAGTCGTCGTCAAATCCCAAGTGTTGAAGTTTTTCTGGAGACAGGCTCCAGGCAATGTGCTGCCAAATACGAGGCATTACAGAAAGCCTGGCATCATCGCCTTCGCAGAATTGAATGCCTGTCATTATAGGCTTGAGCAGTGCACAAATGCCGCCGCATTCATCCCAGAACTCTTCACTCGACACAATGAGGTTCTTAATTTCCGCATCGGTTCTCATTTCTCGTTGTAGACGGCTGTCTACGCATGCACCCAACAGTTCTTCCTTGAGACGTAGATTTCGCAACACCATGAAATAATCTGTACTCCATCTGGTTGCACAGCTTAACACAACATTCAATGCTTTGCCATACTTTTGTGTCGAGATCTCCTTCAACACCTCTTGGGGCATCGAATGACTCTTAAAAAAAACAGAAATTTTGCGGTTGTTGGATATCACTTCCTTTATTCTTGTTATTTTACGAAAGTCGCTTGCACAGAGGTTTAAACAGTGTGCACCGCAGCCGTAGCAGTGAACCCATGGTTTTTTTTCCTGTAAGATTTTCCAAGCCGATGTCATAACCGATGGCTGATCAGTGACAGCGCTCCGAATTGTTTGTTCAGTTATGTATGTTCCATTGTTTCCTGTGCTGGTGTTACTTTCATCTGCTTCTTCTGGTGGACCATTACACAGCGACTGCATAACATCTATAATAGATGTTGCAATGAAATTTGCATCATGTCTTTGAGCTCCAGGCTCAATGGACTTAACAAAAATTGGACAGTCTGCAAACAATGCGATATTTACTAGACATGTACTATTTACCTCCGACCAGCCATCAATCATCAAAGTGAGATTACCAGCTGATGCAATAGCCACACGATTTGTTTTTTCTACTCTCTCCGACACTGTATCCAACAATCCATTTGCCATCTTAAATGCACTTGGTGGGCTCCAACTGGGCCTCAGTTTGCAGAAGAATTCCTTCAGCTTTGGATTTGACATACCATTAAAAGCCCAGTTGTTCGAGTACATTACTTCAGCCCATAGAATATCCAACGAGATCTGTTCATTGGTAGCCATTTTGTCAAGAAACCGACCAAGCTGGGCCTGAGTTGCACACCTTCGTTTAACAACTGGTTCTGGTTCATCAGCTACATTAGATTGGATATCACAATTCATCGCAGCTGTTGTGTCAACAATCTTCCGTTTCTGATGACTGTGATCAGATTTGGAACTGTGTCCTACTACTGAAGTGGCGCTGCTGCTTCTTATATCAGGATCTGGAGATGGAGATGCTTTGCGTTCAGGAATGGCCATCTTCTTGTCATTATTTTGCATAGTTATCTTTTGTTTTAACGTTGCAACGCTTTGGCTGGACACTTCATGCTTGTACGTTTCCTTAACGTCATCTGGGGCTTCTTGGCACAGAACAACCAAATGCTGCTTAAATCTGCATACGTTGACGGCCAGCATGTGCCCACAATATCTGCATTTTGCTGTGCTGTTTTTTCCACTGGTCTTGCCAGTTCTGATCCAGTGTTCCCACAATTTATCAAGTGATTTGACCATTTGGCAAGTCTGTGTGTTTAACTTGTCTTATTTTTTACCAGACTTTGGCTTACCTTATTGAAAATATTTTACTATGTTTACTGGGCGGTTAACGCTTTTTTTCCGAACGAATACTTCCGGTTTAGGCTTGTGGCCGGATGTAGATGGCACTCCTAATCACCGTAATTAATTAATCGCCACTGGTAAACACAACAAATTGCGACAGAAACAATTAAAAATTGCCGTCAAATATGAATTTTTTAAATTACAGTAATTTATGCGTAATTTTCCAAAATTACGTTACCGTAAATTACGCGTAATTAACGGTAACTTACGCGTAACGTTACGCGACTTCGAACCCTATTCATAACCCCATGCCGGAAACATGGCGTTGAAATCATCATATACGAAGGTGCCAAGCAGAGTATCCTCAGCTGTTGTTAGACTGAGCTCCGTCTTGGGGGGGATTGTACACGTTGACACAATGGTACTTCCTCCCATCCTTATAAACATCCACCGCAAGCGTATCCGTTTTTCCGCGTGGACCGTGGGCGCTGCTCGGCTGAGCATTTAGCCAATCCCCTGCAGTTCTTACACCCACAACGGAAGCACTAATAGCCAGTGATGTGGACTGTCCTAAGTCCAAGGATGCACTCTTGTAACATTGCAACATCCACGTCATTCTCGTTCAAAAGCTTTGCGACTTCTAGGCTCTTGGGGATGAGACCCCTGACATTCAGGTGGACAATCCTGAATTGAGCCTTACCAGAGCGTTTCCCAAGTCTTCGCTTGTCAGTTGTGGTGCCGGCCACCTCAGGCGGGGAGCTTTCGGCTACACCCGGAAACAGTGACCTGCTCTCCTCTGACCTATCACAAACTATTTATTCACAATCACGCAAAACATGTGAAAAGGTTAACATATAGGTCTACATAACATATCTACGACAGTAAATACTACAAGGCCTAATTTTATTGACAACTACACACGTTACATCATCTAAGCTGAACTCCAGTGTCAACAAAAAAAAAATACTAGAACATTTGGTGCATTTTCTTCACCTTATTTCTTCAAATAAAACAACGGAACTACATCAGGATGAACAATCAACAGAAGTAAACAGTAACTATTTTTCTTTATTCCCGTTATGTTTTCATTAGTGTCCTTTAATTGTATATGTTGTAATAGCTTGAACCCTGCAAAGTCTTTGCATGAAAAGACTATTGTAAAGCCAGTGCGGAACCTAGGGATTTGGGGTCCCGGGTGGCTCTGCCTCTTTTTGGGCTCCTGCTTTTTGACATTTGATACCATGACATGAGATTATGGTTTAAATATTTAATGTAAAAATAGTTTTGGGGCCCCCACCCCGGGAACCGAGCTTGAGGGGGACCAAAAAATTATCTTATGTCAAAATGCAGGGACGCCCCCCACCACCCGAAAGAGGCCAAGCTACAATGTATATAATATTAAATAAACCACATGTAGAGTTTCGCTTAACTTACAGGCGTTCTTTCACGTCTATCTTTTTTAGAGCATTTTCCAAAAAAATGCTCTATTGTCCCCGTTTTAGTCTGTCTGTCTGTCTGTCCGTCATCACCCTAGATCTCAACAACCATAAGTTTTAGACCCATGATGTATATATCATTTTGTAGGTCTTGGCCTGCCATGTGTGCACCAAAAGTCCATTTCGCGATCTGAACTCTGAGGGCCGTATAGCTCTGATATAATGTACCGTTTTTTACTATATAAGCTATATGAACAAAGGAGCGCCCTATATCTCAGCAACTATAACTCCTAGACCCATGATGTATATATCATTTTGTAGGTCTTGGCCTTCCAAGTGTACATCAAATGTTCATTATGCGATCTGACCTATCAGGGTCGAATATAAGAATTTCTTATGTACCGTTTTTGCTTATATTTTAAATATAAATAATAAAAGCTAATCAAAGGGGCGTAATCATTATTTATTTTTGTAACAGTTATTCAACATGATTATTTCCCTCTCTATTTATCAAAACCCATACGCGTGGAGCAATATCTATGGCTGTAAACTGGATTTCGTCCGGCGTAACCGTAGCCGAAGATGTTCTAAAATGTCCTTTGTCCGAAACGGAAAAGACTTAAATTGATTGTTTTAATACGTTATGTGTAACGCCATAAAACATTAAATTAAGAGCTATTTGGAGAAGAGTCCATTAAAATATTATAAATGAATTATGATTTTAAGAATTTAATCATCAGGGTTGGTTATGTTAAGATTGTTTATCCATAGTGAAGATTATTTTCTTTGGGATGAACTATTTAACATATGAACTTTATTTCATGTACCATTAGGTGTCCCGATTCTCAAATGTATTTTGGCTACAATAATCTATTCATGTCCTTGGGGCAACAGCAAGTATATAAACTGATTGTTAACGGACTCAATTATAGTTTTCACTATTTTCAGCTCCAATTGTGTGCCTACTTGCCGGTCCTGGTACCGGTCATTTGTTTACTAGTCAGCTTAAAAAAAAAAAAAACATAACACCAAGATACGTGTCCATTCAGCTAACGCGTCACACTATCAAAACATTAATTTTAATGTATTATTTATAAAAAGAATTGTTCGATTATTTTTCACTTTCACTTGACTTAGTTTTAGGCCTATATAATCTTATTTTTGTAATTTAAAAGAAATCAAAGCCCTATTTATTGCAATGAAATGATATATTATAACAGCTGAGAAAATATATTGTATAGAAATTTACTAAATTTCTTTTTTATATTTAAAAAAAAACAAACTTTATTTTCGAAATTAGATATGACAAACGCGCTCGCTAGTTTTATCGTCGGTAAATTTTCGATTAATACTATTTTTTACATTTGACGATGTTAAAATGCTATCGGTTTCATAATAAACATCAAAGAAACTATTTAAAACTCACTTGTTTTTAAAGAAAATATCAACACGGGCAAGAAGCCATTTTGAATTTTTGTTTCCGCTTTCGATTTAACTTAAAATCCAAATGAAAATTATATATTTAGATTCTTAATTTAGGCGGATGGGACTTTGCATTAGATTAGCTAACTTAAAGGTTCTTGAAGATTTTTAGTGATTGTCTTTCTGCATCTGTTTTATTTAATTGTGTTCTACTTTGTGATATTTATGGATCCAGTTAGATTCTCATTACTCTTAAATATTTAGTTGACTTGACTTGTTTGTTTATTGTCATATTGCCATAAATGTTTGTTTACATATTGTCCAATTTATTTTTTCTTCACCAATTGTGTCTCGTTTAATCATATTGTTTTCTAAATTCTAATGTCCTTTAATTAATAGTCTTTTTGCTGATTCATTGTTTTCATTGATCAGTGCCAAATATTGTTTATTGATCAGTGCCAACATTTCTCCATATATTTAAATTTTACAACATTTATGGATTGTTTAGTTATTTAATTTGATCATTGCCTTTCGATATGATATCAATTGCAGTAGGTTAGTGATTTTATCAATATAACAGCATATCTGAACTATAATTAACACGGAAGCTAAAAAGTTGGATAAACCGCTGATTTATGGGAACTGTATGAACTTAAAGGTTAGAAATATGGATTTAAAGGAGAGAAAGAAGTGCAATTTGTTAATGAAAATATTGAGAAGGAAAATAGTAAAGCTAATAAAAATAAGATAGAGAGGAAAGTAAAACGAAAAAAAATAAATAAAAAAGAAAATTAGAGGCACAGCTAAAAAGTACAAACAAAATTGAATCTCAACAGCATTTACAAAAATCAGCAGTAAATAATGATAGTAATAGAGTTAAATAATAGAATGAATGCTCATAGTAAAAATTTTAAATCAGAGTTCCAGTAAACTATTTTCTTTCATTAATGTAAGAAAAGTAACAAACTAAATATACCTTATTCCTGCTTTGTCTGATTATAAAGATAAAAACCAGAACATCTCAATGTTCAGAAGTAGAGATAATACTTTAAATACAATGAGACAAAACAATCAATGTGGATACAATAAATTGAATAATAGTACTTATTACAAACCTAGAGACAACAGTCTACCTGTTTGACTACAGAAGACATATTTCTATTGTCATAAAGTAGATCCCATTAGTGCTCATAGTAGACAACTTAACAGTGGACACAAACTATCAAAATAATAACAGAAGATATTTTACTTACATATATTAACAAAGAAATAATAATGGAGTTTATAATAGAATTTCAAGACAAAACTTTAGAAAACATACAACAAACAATAGTCCACCAAGAGAGAGTAATGAGAGACGTAGGAATCAAAGTAAGAACAGTAATGAACAGCATTAAGTAGATGCATTATTGAGTTACAATGGAAAATTAATATTATATCCATGTTTTCTCAATGAGAAACCAATCACGTGCCTATGAGGCATTGTAATACATTATTTGCTTATTCCAGAAAGTAATATCTTTGCGAATATCATAAACAGATCTAAAAATGTTAGATTAAGTAATGATGAGAATGTTAACTGTAAAATGCAATTATGGAAATAGATGCTCCTTGGTTTAGTGGTAAAAATAGAAGCTATTGCAATGCACTCGCCAGTAGTCCCTCTTATTAATGGTATCCTTCCTGATATTAAACCAGACAATTTTAGTGAATCATTCCTGGAATGGTTGAATAGTAAAGAAATACATGTTCAGCGTGTACTAAAAGATCTTTTTAATAATAACTTAATAGAAAATAACATTGCTGCTACTATTGAAGATACTCAAAATATAGAGACATTATGTAGAATTCCAAGATGGAATGGTGCAGGCCATATTTTAAACAACATACCCAATGTAGAAAACTACTTCACAAATATTTCAGAAATAAAGTTAATAAAAAGAATTGCCAGTTTATTTTTAGGTAATAAAAAGCACATACGATAGCAGTGAATAATATTGGTAACTTAATTAAAATGAAGAAACAGCTAAGTAGGCATGCCACTATTGGATCAGAGATTCTAGATAGTGCAACTTCATCAGAACATATTGTAACATATCAAAATAAATTGTCACAAATGCTTGATGTCACTACCAGAGCTCAGTTTAAATAAGAAGAAAAAACTACCTTAGATACTCAAGAGACATTAACTATCCTAAATCTATCTTGGGAGGAATTAATTAAATTACAGCAGGAAGATAAATCATTGTCAAAATATTTTAATATTGCAAATAACACAAAAACTAAGAAAGTGTCTTATATAATAATATATGATGTTCTAGTCAGAACATTTGTGGGTAAAAGAACATGTACTCAAATAGTAATACCTGAATCACTTAAACATAGGATATTGCAAAAAACACTTTACAGTCCTTTAGCTGGACATATGAGTTATACAAAAATAAATTACTCAAAGTCAGCAAGCAGTTATTCCGGCCAATTGTTGAAAATAATAACAAATTATCTGTCAATTCATGTAAAGTTTGTACAGAACAGAATAAATATTTTAGCTCATTAAATCGTCATTTATTATAAAACAATAAACAATTTTCTAATGTGCATGTGGTAAATGCCATATAATGACACTGAATGTAACGTTCAGTACTGTTATTTCAAATACACTGGTAAAGCAACAAAAATTGAAAAAAAAAAATTAGACTGATAGACAATAAACCATTTAAATCCAAACATTATGATATCCATGTAAATATTCAGAAAAAAATAGATAAAGAAATTTTAAATTACACAACAATTTATTCAGAAATTCAGATTCTTCATATAAATCCATTATTGTACTTGTAAAAAAGAAAAATGGATCAATGACACTATGTTGACAATAGAGGTCTTAACTCACTAACACTAATAGACAAACAACCATTAGCCAACGTTGATGATCTTATAAATGATTTGGCTCATGCAAATATTTTTTTTTTCCTTTCTTAGACTTGAACCATGGATTTTGGCAAATAGCAAAGGAAGAAAACTGTAAAAGATTTACAGCATCATGTGCTCTTAATAACTTCTATAAATGAAACATTACTGTCAAATTCACTAAAAATGATGTTATCTATTTTATAAGTTGTGCCTAATAATAATTAATACGTTGATGATGTTTACATTTCTACTAAGGACTAGGAGACACACATAGAAACAATAATTAATCTATCGACAATACTTCAAAGTAATAAACTTACAATATCTCGTGTTAAAATAAAAATAGGATTCAACAACATTGATTTTTTAGGCTACAACAAGGTAATGTTAAACCAATAGAAAGTAATGTTAGCAACATTTTGCAAATAAAAAAACCTGAAACTAAAAACCAAAGTCAGAGCATAAATTGGTCTTTGTAGTTATTACAATATGTCCTACTAATAAAGTAGCTATCTTGTTCGGTGTGCGGGCGGCGTGTGGTGAAGCCGTAGTTATAAATAAACTATGACGTCATTTCCCGATGGTACGTTTTTTTTTTTACTAATAAAGCCAAATTGAACGTGCGCGTGGGTGCTGTATCGTGCCTTTGTGTTGTAAAATGTCTAATAATTTTCTTTTCAAATTTTCATTGCATTTTTATAAAGGCTTTTTTTAATGCTTCGTTTTGGTTTAAACATTGAGAAAATTAAGTGTAAAACGTAACGGGTGACATAAATTGGCACACATATCTTTATCTAATGGTGTTTAGTTTGGTTTGGTTTAGTTTGTTGGTTTGGTTGGTTGATCGGTTTGTTTGGTTGGTTGGTTTGATTAGTGGTTTTATTTGGTTGGTTAGCGTTGACGGGTAAAAATTAATTTATGACGGATTTTGCTTGGTAGGTTGGATTGGTTAGCTGGTTTGGTTAAGTTATTTGGTTGGCTGTTTGGTTTTGTTGGTTTGGTTGGTGAGTTGTTTGGATTGGATTGATTGGTTAGCTTTGAAGAGTAAAACGTAGCACTTGAAAAAAATAAAAAAAAAACATTTTAATAGTCCACCATTTTAAAAGCTTTTGAGTCACATAAAAAGTTAGTATTGTGCTGTGATGTATGAAATGTTGTTATTGCTTATTGTTTAATGGAAAAGAAAACATCTTGAATAGACATATCTTACATTTAAGTCGAAAACTCACAGAAACAGGAAAAAAAAAAAACTATCAGTTATAGAAAGAGAATGTAGTTTGTTACTTACAGAATTATTTATTTGGTAGAAGATTTACAGTATTATTAACTAATAAGCCACTTGTCAACTTGAAAAAAACAACAACAAATAAACAATTCAAAACTAACAGAAGAACTTTGCTTTTCAAGACTATGATTTTTGAGATATAGCATATTTAATGTTCAATTTATATTGCTTAACATACATGTTGTTGCATGTCTTTTGCAATATATTGAGATTGTAACACATAAATGAGCATATTTTATATTGGATTTAATTAGCTATTATTGATATTGTAGAACTACAATTTATTTCATCATAAGATGTCATGCTTTTTTCATGACAATGTTGATTATATGTCAAATTTTACCCCTCCTTTTAAACTTACTAGTAAACTAAGGACCGGTACCCGGACCGGCGAGTAGGCACACAGATGGAGTTGAAAATCGTGATATATATTTGAGCGCGTTAATACTCGCAGAGGCCCCAAGGACATGAAGAGATTATAGTAGCCAAAATGCATTTGAGAATAGGGACACCTAATATTGCATCAAATAAAGTTCATATGATAAATAGTTCCTCCCAAAGAAAATAATCATCACTATGGGTAAACATAAACAACAACTCTTAAAATCATAATTCCTTTATAATATTTTAATGGACTCCTTTGCAAACATTTCTTCATTTTATGTTTTATGATGTTCAACATGACGTATTTAAAAAAAAAAGAGAGAGACATGAGTGAGTGCCAGTTAAGCGAAACACTACATGTTTAGCAGGTGGTTTATTTACTGTTATACACTTTGTAGCATAGTACAATAACCTAAGAAAATATTGCAAACCCGGCAGTGCCAAACCTATGGACTTAGGGGCCCGGTGGGCTTGGCCTCTTGGGGGTGTCCCTGCATTTTTACAATAGATAATTTTTTGGCGCAACTCAAGCTGGGTCCCGAGGAGAAAAAATCGTTGTGTAGCATTTATTTGACCTTCAATTAAAAACATAATATTCCATCAATGCAGTTGAGGTTGCAGACGCAGGAAATATCAGGCCTCTTTAAAAAAAGGAAATATGAAAGCTTTAAACATCATAGTTCTGTGAAGCCATTGCCGAACCTAGGGATTTAGGGCTTGTCCTGTTCGGGGGCCCCTGTATGAGATAATGTACTTAATATTTAATGTTAAAAAAAAGATTTTCTGGGGCTTCCGTTAAGCTGCGAAAATACTTAAATCTCATTCCCAAGAGAATAATCCTCATTATGGGCTCAGAAACTTAAAAATATGAACCCCAGACTATTAAACGTTGAATCTAACATCCAACTATAGTCTACATTATTTGCGCACACAACAACGTATCATTGATAAATTGTTATTCCTTCATAATATTTTAATGAATTCCTTTCCAAACAGTTTTTCATCTTATGTTTTATGATTTTCAACATGACGTATGTGTTTCCCACTTATTATTTACATGAAGATCGAGTAGCTACATAATCAAGAGAACCCCTAAAGAAAAAAAAAACAAAAAAAAAAACAACAAAAACTAATACAACACTGACTAATACTAATGAGCTCTGTCAAGAATGCATATTTTAATACGGAAACAGTATAAATAGTAAGAATGGAAGTATTACAAATCATTCAAGCAACAAAAAAGCCTTTATTAGTTATAAAAAGAATGGAAGTTTTCTACTTTTCAAATTAATACCGTTAAGATTTAAGATAATTGTAATTTATTAAAGATCAATTTTTGATCCACTTATTTATAAATTTAAACCTAGTTTAGACATTTTAGCTTAGGATTTTATGAGACCCATCTCAATGGATTCTTGCATCAAACTCTCATCGTCAGTGTTTTGCGAATCGACTGTGAATTCTTTAAAATATTATGTGGAGCATGAAAATAAAGTTGAATGGAGTGCAACAGCTTGGTTTGTGGGTATTATCACCAAAGTCAGGGAAGTTTTAAATGTAAAAACTTGTTCGAATGGGAAAATAAAAAGAAACTACCACATGGATCCAGTAAAATCTTCCTCTGATTGGAAATTAGAATTTCTCTTAGAATTTCGTGATTTCCAACACAGCTTGCAAAACGCAAAAATAAAAGCACTCAGTCGTGATACTTATTTGGCTGTTGGTCAAACATGTTCTGCTCTTGCTAATTGTTGCAAATATTTGATGAGTGAGACAGAATTGAAATTCATCCTCCTTGGTCATCTGCAGTCGGACCCCATAGAGTTGAGATTTGGATGGTTGCGCCAAATGTCGGGGGGCAATTATTTTGTCTCATTTCGGCAAGTTGCAGATAGCAACACTAAGATAAAAATGATGTCTCTATTAAGTCAATCGAAATTGACTATTAGCGAGATCGATGATTACATTTATGATGTTAAAAGCTTGCCAGCTGGTACGGATGAAAATGTCAATGCAATTTTAGATTGTTTAAAAATTTCGGAGAGCGCTAATGACGATGCAGCATCAACAATATATTATGTTGCAGGAGCAATTGCACATTCCATCCTTCATCAGAATAAGTGTACCAGCTGTAGAGAAATATTAGTCGATGAAAAGTTTTAAAACATTGACGAATTAAGATTGAAAAAGCTGGACGTTTTTTTAACGATGTCAACAGAGGAGGGCTATTAAAGCCATCTGAGTACACCTTCTCAACTTGCCTACAAAATTGGAAAGTTTTCAATTTATTGAAAAGATCAGCAAGTAGTCTGAAACAATTTCTAGGACAAAAAAACCAAAAAAAAAATTGTTTGTTAAAATTGTTGATAGAGTAACAATTTATGAGTCATTGCTGATTGAAGAAATTTTTTGTAATTTCAATCATAATTTAAAAGAACTTATTTGTGTTAATTTTTAGAGCATTTTCGAAAAAAAATGCTCTATTGTCCCCGTTTTGTCTGTCTGTCTGTCATCACCCTAGATCTCAACAACCATAAGTCCTAGACCCATGATGTATATATCATTTTGTAGGTCTTGGCCTTCCATGTGTGCAGCAAAAGTTCATTTTGCGATCTGACCTCTGAGGGCCGTAAAAGGGGGCTTATAAAGTACCATTTTTTACTAGATAAGCTATATTAACAAAGTAGCACCCTAGATCTCAGCAACCATAGGTTCTATACCCATGATGTATATATCATTTTGTAGGTCTTGGCCTGCCAAGTGTACATCAAAAGTTCATTTTGCGATAGGACCTCTGAAGGCCGGGCTTCAGGGCTCCTAAGGGGCTTATATATTATATATATATGGCCCCATTCTACACCTTTTACGTTCAATAACCCATTCATTTGGTGCGAATTACTGCAGCACGTAGTTTCACCAAGATTTATTAAGAAACTCATCAACTGAAATAGTAAGCTTGTGTTCTGAGTTTAATTGAAAGTATCAGAGCTATGCAACAATTGAGGGAGTTTTCGGACGATTAAATGACTACAATTTCGAATGTTTTCAATTATGAGTCCTATTTCAGTAACCACAAACCACTTGTAGTTAGATTTAAGAGAAAATATTTTTTTTTCAAATATAAAGAAACGTCTTTATAATATTTTTTTTTACAGATATATTGAATTTATAAACATTTCCAAAATTTACAAATATTTACTGAAAGCTAACAAACGTACTGATACATAACACGAAAATGAGCTAACACGTCCTGTGTCCAGAATGGAACAGGCTTAATTGCTTGTTTTAATTGTTCGTCTAAAAATTATGTTAAGCAATTGAATGAGACGTTTCATGAAAAACCAATGAAAAAACGAAAAATTAATAAATTGACAAAATAAAGATTTTAAATTAAAAAATCTGTTATTAAAAGTTTTCAAACTTTAATTGCGTTTGTGTTTGTTTCATAAAAACAAATGTACCAAATATACAAAACTGCTATTAAACATGAAGACTAACGCTAAACACTTGATTGTGTGTCAGCCTAAAACTGCTATTAAACATAATGTTAAGACAAGACTGAAGACTTCACTGAGAAACTTGAAAACTTTAATACTTTAAAATACACTAGTCAACATGAACATAAACATTGGCGTCCGCCATCTTGATCGCCCTCGCTTACAACACATGCGCACTACGTCACGAAACACACAACAAGATCGCCCATAATCCTCCCTATCCAACAATTGAAATGTTTGGACACAGCAAGACAACTGACAACAAAACACAGTTCACATAGCATAGTCATCATGCCACAGTTCACATAGCATAGTCATCATGCCACCTTGGACGCCGACATTATCTGCGGGGTCTAATCTGGGTCCCCGAGTCTAGCACTGCAGTAGACCCAGAGTCCACGACAGGGTCCACGTTGTTTGGTAGTGATTCCTACGGTCTGCAGAGCCCTGACTCGGACAGTGAGCCAACCTCATCAGAATCCTCAGTGATTAGGTGTGAGGGGGAAATGATGATACCCTGCGGCAGACGGGTATGCATCATTTTAAAAGGAGTGACCTTTGGTCTCAGATGAACTCTGTTCCTTGTGTAGATGCCGCCATCTTCTCCCTTTATGGTGTACGACCTCCCCGCTCTTTTTCGATTGATAACTTTCCCATGTCACCATCCTTTCCTATCCGGGTCTTGAAAGTACACAGGTTTGTCTTCTTTCAAAACGGGTAAATCTCGAGCTCCTTTGTCATATTGTCTCTTCATATGCTCTTAGTGTTTAGACATTTCCTTCAGAAGATATCGGGGCACAGAATTCTTAGCGGTGTCTGGGATCACCGTGCGAGGTGTTCTGTTTAACAGTACCTGTGCGGGGCTGAAACCCGTATCCTTCCTGGGCGTGTTTCGCAGATCCAGAAATGCCTCATAGGGTCATCACCATTCCGGTAGGCCTTCTTCATAAGATTCTTCATTATTTTGGCAGCTGCCTCAGCCTTTCCGTTTGCCTTGTGATGTCCAGGGTCAGACTTGACATGAACTATGTTCCACCTTTTGGTGAACATAGCGAACTCTCTCGACGTGAATTAGGGTCCGCAGTCAGTTAATAATACCTTTGGAATGCCGAAGCGAGCAAAATGTCCTTTAAATTTCGTGATAACTGCTTGTGATGTAGAGGTTGTGAGCCAATCCACCTCAATGAAACCGGAAAAATAGTCGACAGAGACCAAATACAGTCTCCCTTGAATTTCAAATATGTCCGCCCCGATCTTCTCCCAGGGGCAGGTCCCTTCATTGTGTTGCCAAAGTGTCTCTCGAACGTTTCTCGGTTTCATTGCTTGGCATGCTTCACACGACTCTGTGAGTTGCTTCACTTCGGCCGCGATCCCAGGCCAAAATATCACCTTCCTCGCCCGTCTCATCATGCTGTCATACCCCAGGTGTGAGGCGTGTAATTTCCTTTTTATTTCAGGGCGAAGAGTCGCAGGTATGAGCACTCTCTCAGCCTTTAGTATGACTCCATCCTGGATACCTAGGGTGTCAGCAAAATCAAAATATGGCCGAAGCTCCATTCCAATATGAGACTTTTTGTCCGGCCACCCGTTCCGTATCCTCCACATCAACATCTGTAGAGATGGGTCAGATTCTGTTTCTCTTCTGACCCGCTCTAGCAGGGCATCTGGCATATCAGTAACATGCGTTAAGTTAATGTTCACAATTTCGTCGCCCTTTCCACTGGAATCGACCGATCTGGATAGCATGTCAGCGATGTGCATCTCTGAGCCCTGTGCCCATTTGAAATCAAAATCGTATCGGCTACTTCTCATGATAAGGGATTGCAGTCTTCTTGGAGCCTGGTTTAGGGTTTTCTTCAATATATTTGCCAGTGGTTTATTGGTCATTTACGATCGTGACTTGTCTTCCGAACGTGTATTGATGGAATCTTTCAAGACCATAAACAGCTGCAAGAAGTTCCTTTTCAACCTGAGCCCACTTTTTCTCAGCTGGACTCAACGCTCTTGAAGCAAACTCGATGGGTTGACGTTGCTGCATCAAAACAGCCCCAAGCCCATCTTGGCTACTATCAACCTGGAGTTCCAGTGGTTTGTCCGCGTCATAAAACGACAGCACTGGGGCTTTTGTTATTCTCACTTTAATTTCGTTAAAAGCCTCTTCACACCTCTTCGTCCACTGACACTCGCGGTCCTTTTTCGTCAACTCTCGAAGGGGGTGAGCTAGGTCAGCTAAATTGTGCAGGAACTTTGACCGGTCAAGCTTCATGTGTAGCGGTGGAATCAATATCTTCCCCCGGTCAACAAGAGATTCCATTATGATGTTTCTCGCCCCAGGTACTAACTGCTTTCGCGCCGGCCACTCTTTCTTTTTACATAGTGCTGGGCTCTGTCGCGACTGTCCCACATACATATAAAGCATGGGTACTTCGTGAACCCGGAATGCTGACCAAGTAGAAAGTTCAACATCGTCAAGTCGACGCAGATGATCCATTGGTGCTGCTCATATTTGATTTTGTCAGGCACATACTTCACTGCTTCATATTTCTCTGCAATAGTTGTGGAGTGCGCAAGAGGGATTAAGGCGAACTGGTTCCCGTTGTGGAGAAGTACAAACTTTAAAGAGCGCTTGCAGCTGAATGAGAGTCGCTAATTTCTCGGATCGTATTGAGGACCGCCGAGTTTATCAAGAAGACCGGCGACATCTCGGCAGTACACAAGGTCTTCCTCCTGGCAGAAGTAGCCCATGTAGTCCTAATGCGTTCTACGGAAGAAAGTGATACGGGCGTCCTTGCCAAGTAGATTTTTTTCTTTGAGTATGGCGGCCAACAGCTCGGAGGAATTATTCGACAAGCTTATATCCCGAACCAGATCATTCAGCTCACATTGTGAGAACGGCTGCGGACCGTCTTGTGATTCATACTCCTCATCTGTATCTCCTCCCTCGTCTAAAGTGGTGGCCTCACTGTCGCTGTCAGGAAGATCTCTTAACGCTGGTACAGGAACTTCTTTGCAGTGATTAGCTGGACGATTGGCAGAGAGAAGATCGGGGTACTGGAGACTGTGCCAAATCAAGTGCTGATGCATTAAATAATCAAGTGAAAATCCAGATTGATGATTTATAAATAAAATATAATTATCTCTTTTTTTATAATTGTGATTATTTTGCTGCTAATTTGTATGCAACTAATTTAGAGAAATGATTGAACTCAAAACCCTGATATTAGAGTACGTAGTGCTCGTCATGTAGGTCTATGGCTACCTCAAGAAGTTGACCTGACCGAGCAAAAAATGTGATATTCGGACTCAGAACACCAAAATTAGTCTAAATCACTTGAAAAACCCCTGACGATTTTTTGGCTATTGCCCAGTGTTATTACATAAAATGGCATCACTGCAGAGCATGAATTATTACAATACATCATCGTCACGTACTTTATGTGTCTTGACTTGAGCTAGCATCTTCCCTACGTTGTCTGTTGTTCATCATTATCATGCATGCTGTTTTATCTATAAGACGTATATGTACATTTTTTAAGTAAAGTGTTTTGTCAAATGATTCAAAGCTGGATGACCTGTCTCCGTTCAGAGACCTCAAGGCAGCTTAATAATCTGCATTCGTGATGATAGACTCGACAATTGGTGGCCACAGTTTAAATTTTGTTGCCAACATACATTTCATTTGTTCCAGTTTACGTTTGGTGGTTGTTGTTTCTCGGCGACTTTTATCAATTGAACGAAGTTTATTGTTTTCATCAAGAAGCTGTACAATGCTCTCACATACATTCCCTTTTTCGCCATTCGGATGTTTGATTTTTCGTAGAAAGCAGTAATTTTATTCAGCACAACTCTAGAAGATGTAAATCGAAATGGTGCACCAAGATAACCTGGAAGCTCACCGTGTGCCGCTAAGTTGCAGTGATACATCATGCACCTCTAAACTTGTGAACAAAATGGTAGTCGAATACCAGTAATTGTAGCATCATCAACACAGATTGCAGGACCATTTCCAAACAATTCAATTTTTCGACAAGTTTGTAGTTTCTTTGTTACAAAAAGTGTAAAATAGTTTGATACCAGCCAGAAAAAAAATACACAAACTAAATTAATAAAAACAAACAAAAAAAAACAATGCATCGCAATCTTGCTTTATTCTCTTAGTTCATCGTCATTTAAGTTGTTTTTTTTTCAAATGTATTAGTTTCAGCATAATGAATTAGGTCTTTTTATGGGTTAAAAAGAAAAAAATAATAAACCAATTTGAAATATGTGTATATTAGAGCATGTGAACATGCATATAAACACATCGTGACACAACTCCTCATAATTTGCCAAAAAAAACCTACTGAACAATGAATTGGAAAATATAATTTTTTGAACTAAATAAAAATGTTATCATATATTTAGGTGTTTTTATATTATGATTTTTTTTAATTACACAACGGTAGAAAAAAAAATCACTTTAAAATTTGATCCTAAATGTGTGCGTATCAAAACCTGAGTAAATGAAAATGAAAAAGTTATTAACGAAAAACAAACGAGCATTTTCTAACTTTGTTAATTAGTTCGTCAGTTATTAAGTCCCGTCGTTTTGTGATCCGATTTATCGGTTGAAATAAAAGGAAGAATCTGAAATATTAATATATTAAATATTAAATCTGTTCTGATGTAATCAAACTGATCGTTTCTTGACCTTTTTGGGTTTAGATCAAAGAAGTCGGATAAAATATTTTCGGCATAAGGCTGGCGCAATGTTTACCTACCGTTTGTAGAAGTGAAGATGTTTGATCACATCGTCACTCTCTTAGTTATGGTAGAATCAATAACACCTCTTCTTTCTGGCTGGATGGTAAGAATGCTTGACTAGCCGGTTGGGTGGGTAAATTAAGTACAATACCAGTATTGTAGCAGGTTTATCTTTAGATATTCACAGGTTAAATTATAAAAACAAATTTTGTGAGAACATGTTAATTCTCATGTGAGGTAGCAAAACGGTTATGCGTACCTCGGGCTTCCACTATAATATTACAGTTTTACTCAACCAGTAAACAGTTAGACAGTTAGTATTTCAATGCTAAAGATTTTGTTTAAAAAAAAATTACAAGTGAGGGTTAAATTGCGAACGAGTCAGCCTGCAAAAATAAACATAATATTTAATAAAATATTTTCATATGCTATATATATATATATATATATATATATATGTGTGTGTGTGTGTGTGCTTATTTGACTGTGTCCGTGCACAAACCTTTATGTTATTAATAAAAACAAACAAAGAACTTTGAATTATATTATACTGTCTAATTATTGCATGCATATCAATTCCAAATGACAAATGTACTACCTTCATGTTCATTCATCTAAGACGTTTGTCGGATACTACAAATAAGCGGTAATATATTGTTTTAACTGTACTTTTTCTATTTTCTCGAGACTATTTGTATAAACTCACCAAAAATTCCTCATTCCCTAAGATGTATGATATAATCTAACCGACACTATTCTCCATTCCCTGAGTTAATGGTATACGTCATTAACACTATTAACCATTTCCTAAATTAATGATATAACCTCACCAAAACCATTTCCTATCTCCTGAATTGAATGATATAACCTCACCAACACTATTCCCGATTCCCTGAGATTAATGATATAACCTCAACAACACTATTTACCATTTCTTAAATAAATGATATAACCTCACCAACACGATTCCCGATTCCCCGAGATGAATGATATAACCTCACCAACACTATTTACCATTTCTAAATTAAATGATATAACCTCACCAACACGATTCCCGATTCTCCGAGATGAATGATATAACCTCAAAAACAATATTCCCCATTTCCTAAGATGAATGAACAAACCTCACCAACACTATTCCCAATTTCCTGAGATGAATGATATAACCTTACCAACATTTTTCCTGATTCCCAGATATGAATGATATAACCTCACCAACACTATTTCCTATCCCCTGAGATGAATGATATAACCTCACCAACATTATTCCTTATTCCCCGAGATGAATGATATAACCTTAACAACATTATTCCTGATTCCCCGAGATGAATGATATAACCTCACCAAAATTATTACTGATTCCCCGAGATGAATGATATAACCTCACCAACATTGTTCCTGATTCCCCAAAATGAATGATATAGCCTCACCAACATTATTCCTTATTCCTCGAGATGAATGATATAACCTCACCAACATTATTCCTGATTCCCCAAGATGAATGATATAGCCTCACCAACATTATTCCTGATTCCCCAAGATGAATGATATAGCCTCACCAACACTATTTCCTATCCCCTGAGATGAATGATATAACCTCAACAACATTATTCCCGAATCCCGAGATGAATGATATAACCTCAACAACACTATTCCCCATTTCCTAAGATGAATGATATAACCTCACCAACATTATTTTTGATTCCCCGAGATGAATGATATATCCTCACCAACGTTATTCCTGATTCCCCGAGATGAATGATATAACCTCACCAAATTATTACTGATTCCCAGAGATGAATGATATAACCTCACCAACATTGTTCCTGATTCCCCAAGATGAATGATATAGCCTCACCAACACTATTTCCTCTCCCCTGAGATGAATGATATAACCTCAACAACACTATTCCCCATTTCCTAAGATGAATGATATAACCTCACCAACATTATTCCTGATTCCCCGAGATGAATGATATAAACTCACCAACATTATTCCCGATTCCCCGAGATGATAGATATAACCTCACCAACATTATTCCTGATTCCCCGAGATGAATAATATAACCTCACCAACATTATTCCTGATTCCCCAAGATGAATGATATAACCTCAGCAACTCTATTCCTGATTCCCCAAGATGAATGATATAACCTCAGCAACTCTATTCCTGATTTCCCAAGATGAATGATTTAACCTCACCAACATTATTCCTGATTCTCCGAGATGAATGATATAACCTCACCAAATTATTACTGATTCCCAGAGATGAATGATATAACCTCACCAACATTGTTCCTGATTCCCCAAGATGAATGATATAGCCTCACCAACACTATTTCCACTCCCCTGAGATGAATGATATAACCTCAACAACACTATTCCCCATTTCCTAAGATGAATGATATAACCTCACCAACATTATTCCTGATTCCCCGAGATGAATGATATAAACTCACCAAAATTATTCCCGATTCCCCGAGATGATAGATATAACCTCACCAACATTATTCCTGATTCCCCGAGATGAATAATATAACCTCACCAACATTATTCCTGATTCCCCAAGATGAATGATATAGCCTCACCAACACTATTTCCTATCCCCTGAGATGAATGATATAACCTCAACAACGTTATTCCCGATTCCCGAGATGAATGATATAACCTCAACAACACTATTCCCCATTTCCTAAGATGAATGATATAACCTCACCAACATTATTTTTGATTCCCCGAGATGAATGATATATCCTCACCAACGTTATTCCTGGTTCCCCGAGATGAATGATATAACCTTAACAACATTATTCCTGATTCCCCGAGATGAATGATATAACCTCAGCAACTCTATTCCTGATTCCCCAAGATGAATGATATAACCTCACCAACATTATTCCTGATTATCCGAGATGAATGATATAACCTCAGCAACTCTATTCTTGATTCCCCAAGATGAATGATATAACCTCAGCAACTCTATTCCTGATTTCCCAAGATGAATGATTTAACCTCACCAACATTATTCCTGATTCTCCGAGATGAATGATATAACCTCACCAACATTATTCCTGATTCCCCAAGATGAATGATATAACCTCACCAACATTATTCCTGATTCCCCAAGATGAATGATATAACCTCACCAACATTATTCCTGATTCCCCAAGATGAATGATATAACCTCACCAACATTATTCCTGATTCTCCGAGATGAATGATATAACCTCAGCAACTCTATTCCTGATTCCCCAAGATGAATGATATAACCTCACCAACATTATTCCTGATTCCCCGAGATGAATGATATAACCTCATCTACACAATTCCCAATCCTCTGAGATTAGACCTGCCAGATGTTTTTTAGAGCTTTTTGATAACATAATGCCCATATTGTCCCTGTTTTGTCTGTCTGTCATCACCCTAATCTCAACAACCATAAGTCCTAGACCCATGATGTATATATCATTTTGTAGGTCTTGGCCTGCATGTGCAGCAAAAGTTCATTTTACGATCTGACCTCTGAGGCTGGACATCAGTTTTTTCCCCAACCGTTTTTACTATATAAGCTATATTAATAATTATGCTATTTTCATGGCCTAATTCTACACCTTATATGTTCAAAAACCCATTCATTTGGTGCGAAATACTGCAGCACGTAGTTTTACCAAGATTGACGTCACACGTGTTCTGCGCAGTAGAGTATTTATTCTTCAGCCACAATAATTTTATTTTCAGAAAAACATCCTTACAATTACACAATTGAATTCATAAACATTTCCAAAATTTACAAATATTTACTGAAAGCTAAATACGTAACTGATGCATAACACAAAAATGCCTTAACACGTCCTGTGTCCAGAATGGAACAGGCTTAATTGCTTGTTTTTAAGTTACGGCTGTCTGAGATAATTTTTCGGCTGATATCCGGATTAGCCTAATTTCTCCTTAAATTGAGTAAATTGACATTTGAGGCTGTCGGATGATTACGAATAATTGGCTAAAAATCGGCTGAAGCCTAGACAATAATGAAATGATAAAACTTCAGTAATAAAACACATTTACAATACTTGGGGAATAGCTTTATTATTTAATACGCAGAAAAAAAACAGTTTTATACGATGTCCTACTAATACAGTACATGAATGCATTCCATTCATTCAGTTTCTACCACTCAATACCTTGATAATCACTTAAAATATCAGTTTAAAGTTTTCATGAATAAAAGAAACTCGATGCGGTTTATAAGCTGTTAGACTTGACGTTTGCTGTTTATTATCAAACCAGTAACCGAACACATGCACTCCACTGGTACAAATGATGATAGGTGAAGACAAGCCAGTTGAGTAAGTTGTGGATACGAGGATGATGCAACACTGCTAAAAAAGCGAGAACATCATGAAATGAACAACAAGCGCCGTCAAATGGTTTGCGATTTCCTCTGCCATCTAAAATTAATGCTAACAAAAATCAAAACACAACCCTACTAACGGCTAGTTTATAAAACATTTCATTACAGTACACAGTACATGTATTTTAAAAAATATTTTACTGCAAACTGACTGAGAGCTAAGTAAAACGAAAACTGTTTCAATGTCAATAAGTTAACATAGAATACACTATTAGTGCAATCGTCAGGTGAGTGCTGAAATCTTAGCTCATTCATTAGCTCCATTTGCAATGTCTTACAATGGGTTTCTTCAGAAACATGTTCACTAACTGGCTGCATATGCGATACATCAACTCTATACAAGATGAATACACGGGCAAATGCAGACTGAATGGCATTCTTCAGAATTGCAGTTGCTTCTGTCTTTGGAATCAATAATTTGGAACCTGGATCAAACAGCTGATGCAGCTTGATGTGATTATTTACAAGAAATCGATGGTCAAGCTGGTTTTGAATTGACAGCTTGATCATCCGTATCTTGTCATCATCAGCATTTAATGCAGCGCAGATCTTTCTTATGTACATTTTCATTAGTGGAATAGTTCATAAGGCTGGCATTGAAAAGCTGAAGAGATCAGTTAGGTCTTGACATTATTTTAGAAAGGTAACTTAAAAAGTCACATTTATCTTCATGGAGATAAATATCAACTAGAATAATAAGCTTGAGATTATTTTGAACCTCTCTTTTCAAATCAAGTATAGACTAAATCATCATAAATGTTGAATTCCAACGCGTTGGACATGATGCCTTCACTTCATTGTAACTATGACTGTCAGCGATGGCATTAGTACTGATCTCAGAGGCATCTTTTACTGATACACTTAACTGATTGTCTACAAGAAGCAATTCACACACTCAAGATAATGTAATATTTGTATTGTTCAGTTTGTTAATATTTTTTATAATATGTCTATATCTAATGTACAATTATTCCCCTTTATTACTAACCACAACCTACGTCACAATTATTCAATTTTTTAAACTTTTTAATATCATGTCACATTAATGAATTTTGTAGGGATGGATTCTGAGTAGAGCAGTACACAATGCAGACAATGTAAACTAACCCATTTATGATAATAACTTCACACAGAGGCATAACTAAGATGGGTGGAGGGGGTCGAAATTTGAATGTCCCCCCGGGCCTTCCTTAATTAAATTTTAATTAAATTCATATTGAAAATCATGCTAAATAAAATGAAGAACTGTTTGGAAGAGAGTCCTTTAAAATATTCTGAACAAATTAAGATGTATCAATGATTATGTGTTGTGTAGCAAATTATGTTTAGTTGGATGTAAGATTCAAAGTTTATTAGTTGGGAGTTGTTTTCGTTAAGATTGTGTACGAATAATAAGGAGTTTTCTTTGTTTTTTTTTTTTGGGATGAGCTATATATTATATAAAATTTATTTGTTGTATTATCAATTAATTGTATCTATACTTAAATGTATTTGGCTACAATAATCTGTTCATGTCGTTCGGGGACACTTCAAGTACTTAGATTTACTATTTTTATAGACTATCTTAAACGCGCTCATATAAATAAATATATATATATATATATATATATATATATATATATATATATATATATATGTATATGTATTTGGGGGAAGGAAAACCCTGATTCCGAACCGCTGCTGCCTTGCGGGCTCACCCACCCATGGTAAAGGCTTCGGGAGTCAACCCCAAGTCGGATTCCCAAACGTCACTCATAATGTCCTTCCGGCAACTCCTGCAGCCTAGTCGTCTCCAAGCGTGGTGTTTTGCACCCCCTTGGACCTCGTCGACAAAGCCGAGAGGGAGGCCTTGCTGTCTGGGCAGCGCAAGGCCTCCACAATCTTCGCCCAGGCCTGCACTCTGGAACCTAGAGCGCTACCATCATCTTCCGAGATGGACGGATGCCTACTATGTATATATGCCTACTAACCAATCCGATTACCGGGCCTTTGTTTAGTAGTACATATAACTAATATTCGTAAACTAATGGTATATTATTTTTATTAGATTCATGTCTTGATAATGAATGGAAGTGTAGAAATAAAGAATGTATTCCTGAGTACTACAGATGTGACGGAGAAAATGACTGTGGCGATAATAGTGATGAAGAAAACTGTAGTAAGTTTTTGTTTACATATAATGCACTGTAGTATAATACATTTTATATACAATTAAATTTACGTAAGTGCGATTTGTGGAAGATACCATTGTTACGGTCACAATACAGTTATAACTAATACGTCAAAACTGCGTTTTAAATTATAATTAGTGGACAAAATATTGATAAATAAACAGTTACAATTATATTAAATGTAAACGTTATTTAATCTACGAAGTATCTACAACTAAGACGACATTCAGTGTTGAATAAACGAACTCTTACATTTGTATTTAAATTCTAAGTATAATGTCTGATTATATATAATGCCTTCTTTTCAGACCTCAATAGTACTTATTTTTATACTAGATATTAAGCCAGGCGTAGCCCGGGAAATCTAGGTGTAATGTGAAACCCCTTCATAATCAATTTAACTACTGAATTAATTAATACGATTAATAAGTTAATTAGTTGCTGATAAATGCCACCTTCCTAATGTGCAGAAATGATTTACATTTCCTGCGTCACACATTACGTTTTATTCTTCAACGCTAACCAACAAAACCAAACCAAACAACCAAAAACAAACCAACCGAACCAACCAAACCAACTAATCCAAACCAATCAAACAAACCAAACCCACAAATTCAAGCAAATTAACCGAAGCAAACCAACCAACCAAACCAAACCAAACTAAACACCATGAGGTAAAGATATGGTGCTAATTTATGTCAGCCGTCGGTTTTATACTTCATTCTCTCAGTGTTAAAATCAAAACAAATCATTAAAAAAAGCCATTATAAAAATGCACTGAAAAGTAAAACAAGCAATTAAGCCTGTTCCATTCTGGACACAGGACGTGTTAGCGCATTTTCGTGTTATGTATCAGTACGTTTGTTAGCTTTAAGTAAATATTTGTAAATTTTGGAAATGTGTATAAATTCAATTGTGTAATGCATATATCTGTAAAAAAAATATTATAAAGACGTTTCTTTATATTTGAAAAAAAAATATTTTCTCTTAAATCTAACTACAAGTGGTTTGTGGTTATTGAAATAGGATTCATAATTGAAAACATTCGAAATTGTAGTCATTTAATCGTCCGAAAACTCCGTCAATTGTTGCATAGCTCTGATACTTTCAATTAAACTCAGAACACAAGCTTACTATTTCATTTGATGAGTTTCTTAATAAATCTTGCTGAAACTACGTGCTGCAGTATTTCGCACCAAATGAATGGGTTATTGAACGTACAAGATGTAGAATGGGGCCATATATATAATATATAAGCCCCTTTGGAGCCCTGAAGCCCGGCCCTCAGAGGTCCTATCTTGAAATGAACTTTTGATGTACACATGGCAGGTCAAGACCTACAAAATGATATATACATCATGGGTCTAGGACTTATGGTTGTTGAGATCTAGGGTGATGACAGACAGACAGACAGACAAAACGGGAACAATAAAGCATTTTTTTTCGAAAATGCTCTAAAAATAACTACATTATTATGCCATTTTGCAGCACAAAGGCAAGTTGGTGTATCGCGATAGAGCACCCGCGCACTAGTTCAATCCGGCTTTATTAGTAGAAAAATAAAAAAAAATTGTATCATCGGGAAATGACGTCATAAAAATGTATTTATTTATAGCGACGGCGTTCCCATTTTGCAAAAAAAAATGTTGCCATCGGGAAATGACGTCATAGTTTATTTATAGTGACGGCTTTCCCACACTCCGCCCGCCGCCGGACGGACTACAAGATAGCTAATTTATTAATAGGAATATACATAAATTATTAAATCGATGATAATTACTCACATTTTTCTTCGGTGGTTGGGGTTTGTTGTTAGTTTAGGGGGGTAGATATTGAGATGGCAGCTATTCAACCATCATGCATATATTAAGCGTAAATGAAAATAAATCATCTGCTTACCTCATTTTTCTAAAAAAAAATTAAGCATATTCCTGTGTTTTACATTTCTCCAGCTAAATGTAAAAGATATGCCTGGAGATGTAAAAACTCCCAGTGTATTCATGTAAATTACAGATGTGACGGATACAATTACTGTAACGATAATAGTGATGAAGAAAACTGTGGTAAGATTTTTTTTTTACATATAATGCACTAGAAGTATAATACATTTTATATACAATAAAATTTACTTAACTGGGATGTGTGCAAAATACCATTGTGAAGTTCACAATACATCTATAAATAATACATCAAAACTAAGTTTTAAATTATATTTAGTGGACTAAAATCGATCTAAAAATAGATACAATTTTATTAAATCTAAACGTAAATGAATCTACGAAATATCCACAACTAAGAGGTCATTTAGTGTTGAATAAACGAGCTCTTACATTTGTATTTAAATTCTAAGTATAATGTATTTTATATATAATGCATTCTTGACATACCTCAATAGTACTTATATTTAATAATATACAAATTATTAAATCAGTGATAATTACTAATTTTTTTCTTCAGGGTGGTGGGGTGGGTTGCTAGATGAGGGTTGTGGATATGGAGTTGGCAGCTATTCAATCATCATGCGTATATTGAGCATAAATTAAAAAAAAATTATTTGGTAATCTTGTTTGTCTAAAAATATCTAAGCAAACATTTGAATATTCCTGTGTTTTTAAATTTCTCCAGTTACATGTAAAAGATCTGCCTGGAGATGTAATAACTCCCAGTGTATTCATATAGATTACAGATGGGATGAGCACGACAACTGCAGGGACAAAAGTGATGAAGAAAATTGTGGTAATTATTTTATTTCCTAATTTGATATATTAAAGAGAGTATATAATGGAGTATAGAAGAAAACAAAACATATACCATTAGTTGAATGAGTCATAGGCAGGAGGGTATATTCAGATATTCAGAGTAATATGTTATGTTAATTTTCTGATAAGTTAAAACAAAAAAACTAACTAAAATTAAATATATCGTATTGATATTCATTGAAATTGTTATCATTACTAATAAAGTGCAATGGTCAATATAGAACTATACATAGAATTAAAAAAAAATTTCCATGATTTTTTTTACAACTGATTAGAATTTAATTATTCAGTGGTCTAAAAATGCTTACTTTTTTAGATTTTCTGTTACAATGTGTTAATTTTAGCAAATTAATCTTAAGTATTTAGGATATGTTTTACACATCAAAAAATAATAATAAAATGTCATTAGCTTTCTAATTCTACAATATCCTAATTCATTGAATCAAAACCATGAAATTCACGTAAGGTATGGTGCAATCTACTATGTGCCCAGTTGGTGCCACTCACAGAAAAAGACAATCTATAAAATTTTTGTTACAAGCCACACAGCGCCCATGGCAAAGTAAAACAAATAAAAATATAGAACGTTAGTTTTGTTCCACATAAAAATTTGAATTTAACATAACATTCTAGGCTGTGTCTCACAATTTTTAACATTTCCTAGGATACAAGTTAGCAGAACAATTGAAAATCATACGGTCCGCTAGTCTAAGGGAAATGTCCTATTCTTTTCGCCTTCTCTCAAATCTTTCCACACAAGACAAGTCGTTTCTTTCAACAATGTCGTCATTAACGCAGGATTCTGTACATAATATCCCGTTCTCTCCATCCTTATATACATAGCCCGTGACGTTTAGTCTACTGTTTCCATCAGGTTTTATGACTTTACACTTTCTGGTGTCATCTTCAGATTCATGCTTAAGTTTTGCCTGTCCCCTATACGCCAGTGATATGTCGGTGCTAAAATTTAAATATCCCAGATAATGTAAATAATGGTATAGTCGTCTCTGATGTGACGAAGATAGTACAAAAAATGAGCCTGCCGATGATGCTAGGTAGGAGCGTGTCTTAGGTAAGGCATATTGTATGACTATGGTTGATCCGTGACGGTCATTTTCTAGTGTATATGATCACCTACTGAACTGAGGCATGCATTTGTATTAGCCTAAGCCACGAGTTTCCACAGGATGCAAACAACACCAGATAAGAATACTGACACATATGCAAATATAGTGAACTAGTAGTTGCCCGTTGCATTCGTAACTAAAGGTTTTATCTAAAAAAATTTTAATATGATAATTAATAGGAACTATTAACACGGAATTCCAAGTGCATAACAAACAAGCAATTAAGCCTGTTCCATTCTGGACACATGACGTGTTAGTGCAATTTCGTGTTATGTATCAGTACGTATGTTAGCTTTCAGTTAATATCTGTAAATTTTGGAAATGTTTATAAATTCAATTGTGTAATGCATATATTTGTAAAAAAAAGTATTATAAAGACGTTTCTTTATGTTTGAAAAAAAAATATTTTCTTTTAAATCTAACTACAAGTGGTTTGTGGTTACTGAAATAGGACTCATAATTGAAAACACTCTAAAATGTTGTCATTTAATCGTCCGAAAACTCCGTCAATTATTGCATATCTCTGATACTTTCAATTAAACTCAGAACCCAAGCTTACTATTTCATTTGATGAGTTTCTTTATAAAAAAAAAAATATGTATGGCAATATGTATGGCAAATAGGTCACAATCTTGTCTAAATAAAGGGGAATTACTGGTGCTAAATATAGTACACAGTCACGGAATTCGGCACAAATGTCAGACCACTTTCCGAAAAGATATAGCTCTGATACTTTCAATATAGCTCAGAACCCAATGACAATGCAATATTCTTACTATTTCATTATGAATTGATGCGTTTCTTAAGTATTTTTCGAAAATAAAATTATTGTAGCTTTAGAAAAAATACTCTACTGCGCCTGAACACGTATGACGTCAATGCTCTCCGATACGTTCTAGCAGACCTTCATATAGTTAGTCATCGGATCCATCTAACACCTACATTTTTTAACTCTCCGTATGAAAAAAAAGTTATGTTCTCACAAATCTAACTACAAGTGGTTTGTGGTCACTGGATTTGAAAATTCTAAATTGGTGTCATGTAATCGTCCGAAGAATCCGTCAATTGTTGTCTGATAATTTGTTGTTGCCAATCTTGGTGAAACTACGTGCTGCAGTATTTCGCACCAAATGAATGGGTTTTTGAACGTATAAGGTGTAGAATGGGGCCATAAAAATGACATAATTATTAATATAGCTTATATAGTAAAAACGGTAAAAACACTGATGCCCAGCCCTCAGAGGTCAGACTTTTGATGCACACATGGCAGGCCAAGACCTACCAAATGGTATATACATCATGGGTCTAGGACTTATGGTTGCTGAGATCTAGGGTGATGACAGACAGACAAAACGGGGACACTAGCTCATTTTCGAGAAAAAAAATGCGCTAAAAATGAAGACAAAAACTCATTTAGCCCTTTTAACTCAACATTAAACTTATTATTTTTTTCCTGATACGATTTTCAATACACATCATTTGTGTGTTCAATGAAGCTATGTTTATTATTTTACAATGTATAAGACAAATATTCAACAAATAGGAACAGTATTAATTTATTTAGTGTTCCAACTATTTCGTATTTACAAAACAATTCGACTTTAGATGAAGCTAAAGTGAACTAATTTTTTTTTTTTAAATGAGTTATGGTACTAAGCAGATAAGTGTATAACGAAAGTTAATATTTTAAACATTAAAGATTGTTTAGGAAAAATGATTTTACTTTTAATTTATGGAGGTAGCCCATGCCATTTTCAATTTTTTTTTCTTTCTTCAATACTTTAAAATCATTTCGCCTTTTCTATTATCTGGTTTGAACTTGCCTTCAGACTAGTTCCTATATAACGTTTTTGATGTGGAACATACATTCTAATAGTATGGAGTATTTAAAAATTAAGCTGCTGCTCGATTAAGAAAATTGATCGAAATTAACGCATGATTAAAATTTTTAATCGCAAATTAACGAATATTTTAATCTTTGTATTAAAACTTTTATGACATAATATCATAGCATAACATTGGCATAATAAACAAGTCATTTTAAGTTACGAAAGATATATAATTAATTATAATATATTTATTAAGCATTAGCATATATGTGTATTGAATTAGTTATTGAGACCAGTTTATGGACATGTATCAATCACGTCAATGACGCGAATTGTTTTCTTTTTATTTAATAACACTGCTTAACTTTTTTTTTCGTACCGTAGTTTCCAAACTAATGACGTAAGTGAACCCCTCTTCCCTCCCTCCCTGTCATATTTTGCTTAACATCGCCCACACGTAAGTCTTTTTTACCCTACACTCGTCATTTATATCTCAAATGTAACTTTTCTTTCATAAAATAATACCATAGTCAGAAAGTTGTCGCTCACTTATTATTAACACGTTTTTTTTTCATTATTCCCCCCCCCTTTTCCCCACCAAGTCACATCCTAACACACTCTCTCTCCACTTAAAGATGATTCAAAAACAAGTTGACACCAGTTCCATTGTTTCAAACTAGGAGCACGCGTCAGAAATGACGATCCTATTGTTTCAAGGTCATACAGCTGCTATGATTTTACGTGACGTGACATTTACCCCACCAATACAATTATGGTCGCCGAGTTGAAGGACAAATTTACTTTTAGTCTTTATTTGAAGTTTTTGTTTTGCGCGACGATGTCTACAAATGTTACTCTTTTATTCTTTCATTCATTTACTTTCTTACTATCAACTATTATTTCAATGTTTTAGTGAACAGCAGAAAAGAAAATTGTATTTTTTAATCGGCTTTCAGTTATATTAATAAAAACAATCTTGTAAAATTAGACTCTTTAATGTTACCGGATGGCAATTTTCAAACGTTAAAGCTAAAATTTTGAAAGATCGGCTTTCACTTTTCATCTTCTGTTGTTCTTTCTTTCGTGTGTCAACATTAAAGATTCTTTCTTTCGTTTCATTTTGGTTATAGCAAGGGAACAGGAGTTCACTTGTCGAAGGGCTATATAACAAAACATCTTCATTTTATATTACAATTGGGGCTTTTGTCGACGTACCTAGGGGTGAGGGTGTGTGTAAGTTGTGACAGGGTGGGGGTGGTAGATCTACTTAATAAGTGAACGCAACTTGTAGCGTGAAATTCCGTTATTTATTGATTTGGTGAACTTTCAGCATTTTGGGCAAATTAACTCATTTAGGTATTGCGTTAAAAAATTTAATCGCAAATTAACGCAGTTTAGTCAGCAGCCCTATTTAAAAGTAATATATACCAATGTATCTTATACATAATTTTACCGATAAAACATTTATTCTTCCTAAAATGTCATAAAAAGTGTTTAGTATAATGTTAAACAACAATTACAACGACTATGTATATTAGGATTATTAGTAACTAATTATATATTTTATTTTTCAGATCAATGCCCTGAAAATAAATGGAAGTGTACAAATAAAAAATGTATTCATGAGGTTTTTAGATGTGACGGAGACAATGACTGTGTCGATAAAAGTGATGAAGAAAACTGTGGTGATTTTCTTTGCATGTTACGTACTGTAGTAATACAATACATTAAATATAATTACCTTTGTGTAACAGCAAATTACCATTATATGGTGACACATTACATCTGAAACGTATACATTTAAACTAAGTTTTAGTTTATAATAAGTGGATCAAGTATTCATTTGTAAATAATAAACATTATATACAATCTAAATGTCAGAAGATCTGCAAAGTAGAAAGCTGTCAGCGTAATATGAGTATTTTAATTAGATTGATCCTAATCTAGTAAATATTTTTTTTCTCTTTTCATATTGAAACTAACAAGCAAATATATTTTATATTTTTTTTTCAAAAACACGTATATGTTACCCGTAATGAATCATGCATATCATAAAGTAAAGTTAGAAAAAGTTAGTAGTCTTTAGAGTAGAGAACAAGAATTAGAGAATATGTAGTACCCAGTAGAGAGTAGGGCAGTAGACAGTAGATAGTAGAGAAGCTTAGGCAGTAGAGTAGTGTAGGCAGCAGAGTAGAGAATAGGAAGTAGGCTATAGACATTAGAGGAGAGAATTGTGCTTACATGCTTGGATTACACATAGGTAGATCTAAGAAGTTTGTTATAACAGAAGTATTTAGGAGATTTGTATAGGAGCAAAGTTGTATTATAGTTGTATTAAAGTATTTGTTGTATTGTTTACTGCACTAAGATCTCTCTCTCTCTCTCTCTTTCTCTCTCTCTCTCTCTCTCTCTCTATATATATATATATATATATATATATATATATATATATATTAGAAAAGTAAAACATAACTGTAACAATATATAAATATATATATATATATATATATATATATATATATATATATATATATATATATATTAGGGTGGTTCATTGAGATATAGCAAAAAATGAAATGTGTGCTATAGAGCAAGACACCCTACCAATTTTTTACATCTGCTAAAAGTATTGTTTTTGTAAAGTTTTCGCTTTAAATTCCAACTACAATACTGTGCTCAAGAGCAATATAATATCCAAATTTTACTAAATTCTAGCAAAATGAAGAAAAACGCATATCTTGAATGTTTTAAAATTACAACCAGCAATAGCTTTTTAATATCAACAGTTCAACACTCTTTTGCAAATTAACCATCTAGCTTAACCACATGGCTATAGGCATTTTTCACAATTAAAAGGTAAAATTGTACTATTCCATCAAAAAATATTAAAAAATTTAACCTACTCAAAATCAAGTCACAAAAGCATGCATTATAAATCAATGTCATTGTCATTCTGACATTAAGGCCTGAACAGCATACTTTTTGGTGATTTGTGTTGGAACAGCCTTGCGGTTTGATTCCACAACTTGCACTAAGAAATGTTTTTTTTTTCGTCTTTAGTAAGCAGTGTGTTGTATTCTTCAAAAAGCTTCACAGCTCCCTCTGCCTTGTCGTTCACAACACATAATGACTTGAATCTTGTCTGGCCATATTGATACTGTTCACTTGCAGGCCACTTGTGTGGTGGCAAATCAAAAAATGCACTGTCAATGTTATAACAATAAAGAAGGTTCTCATTCCGGTAGTTGTAAAGTCACCTAAACATACATCTGGTTTCTTAAGAATTGATGGATCTCCACGCACTTTTCGTTTGCCAGCTTCACTGGTGATTCCCTGCACAATTCCCATCTTTGCAGCTGTTGTAACATGATATGAGAACAGGGCTAATCCAACATGCTCGTCTGAAAGATACCAAAGATGATTTTCAAGGACTTTTCTTGTATATGAACTGCTGTCACGATCGATGATCTAGTAACTTCTGGGATCAGTCTACAGCTGTAAATCACTGGATGGAGCTTCCGTTGCACGAGGACCAGTTACCCAATTCTTGGTGTAAATTAGTTCACCAAACTACAAAGCGCTCTACTAGGGCTTCTTCTCTGTTAGTTTTAATACATCTGTTTGGTTGCGGAAGAGATTTACTTTCATGGCGTAAATTAATTTTGCCATCCAGCGAGCACGATGTACTGATCCTGGAGCCCTCCCGTGGATTTTACGCGGTGGATGTCCCAAACAATCAACGTCAACTTAATAATATTCATGTGATCATCTTTGAATTGTTCCTTTAGGTGCTCTTCGGTCAGGACTGCAATGGTTGCATGTGATAAAATGGAAGCTTCAGGTTTCACTTGGAATTCTGAAAAATTTCGCCTGCTTATGACACTCCAACAGCCTTTGGATATTTGGGGAGTTCGAAGGTCCAAAGCAGATAGTGAAAACCTTTGACAAGATGATCTCCGTTACATGATGACGACAGGCTAACCAATGAAGTTCACGACCTAGCCTGTTTTCAAGGCCAATACATACTCCATTTATTCTTCCGGTATTTACTGAGGTTGTGTCAACGCACATAGCCTGAACCTTCTCAACCAGTTGCCACTCTACCAATAATTTATGAACAGCATTTGCTTCATTCTCATCAGTTCCAGAGCTCACATTTGGTACACCTAAGAGTTTGTACATCCCATCACCAGAAACTAAAACTGGTAGCCTGTCAAATGAGCCCTCCTAAAATATTGCTGGAAGTATCTTTGCATCCAAATGGATTACTGATGGGCAAGTTGGCTCAAAATTATCTTTTGATTGCTTCAGAAATTTCATGCCTAGCACTTGACTGCGCCCGTTTAATAGTGCTATGTGAAATAGAAAGTGCATTTGGATCGTGTCAAAAGGCTGCAGCAATAAGAATAAGTAGTCAAACAGTTTCACGATCAGATGTTTTATTACGGTCAAAGGCACTTGTTACACTTGGATTGAACAATTGGCCTTGAGAGGTTTTCTTTATATGAGTTACCTTGTCTTTCTGTTTACCTGATTTGCTAATTTTGGTCGGTATATACTCATCGTCATATTCAGTTTCATCAATAAGAAAACTGCTGGCAAATGCACAGTCATCATCAACAGGAAGAAATGTCTTCAACGTTTATTGAATGAGTCCATGACAGGAGGGTCTACGTTGAAGCATCTAAAAAAGGCTAAATTTTATTATTGACCTTAATCAATCAATACTAAAATAGAATTTGTGAAATCCATGGCTGAGTGGTGTAGATACTAGAAATGTGTTCGATCATCAGTGAGAACAATGGAATGTTCCTAGGGTTTTTGATGCAAAGTCGTCGCAAAAGTCCACCCTGGTTTAGAACGGGCACATGGCTTAAGTTGGGGAAGTTAAGGCGGCTGGCGTTGTGCTAACCAAACAATATCAACATATGCCGTGGTTATAGAAACAGATAAATCATCCACTTCATCTGTCCCGATGGTCCAGTAGGGCTATGGGGAAATTTACTTAAATATGAATTTACAAGGATTATTTTTAAAGCTTATAGATGATGGAAGAAAGGACAAAAAGTGTTAAGTCTTGTCTATTGACATCAATGTCCAGAGCTCTAAAATGGTTCACATGTTGTGATAAACATTTCATTTAACTTATGATCTGATACTATTGCGATTGAAAAAGAATTAAGTTATTATAGACATTTAAATATGATTAACTTTGATATACATATGTTACCAGCAAAATGTTGTTAGTCATACCACCAACATTTGTAAGCAGTATCAGCAAAAAGTCTTGTAATGTATTTTATTACTTAAATTATAAAAGTTTGTTGAATTTACAGCTCGAATTGTATGTTTCTTGTAGTATTGTGATTTTTTCTTTTTTGAAACATAAGATGGATAATCATGCTTGACTAGCCCATTGCTGTTTCTTTTCAATTACAATGTTTAAATAGTTACATCTGTTATATTTTATTCTTTAAAAAATATTATTAACATGTATGTGGGTTTCCTAGCATTTAAAATATAAACTTTTAGTAATTGTCAATGTCCATTTGTTTAACCCTTTTTAAAAAAATTGTACAAAAAGCTGTTTTGAGCCAAATTTATACCTGAATGCATAACCTTCCCATTTCTATTCTTTTAAAAAGAGTCTGCTATTTACATACGTGTGCCTGGTTCTCTTAAAAATAAGTTTTTTCTGAGGGCTAATTCTTTTGGAAGAGTTACCCCAGAGTGGGTTTTTTAACATGTTGAAAATTATCTTCAAATTAAAAAAAAAATAATAATAAATTCACTTCTTTTGTAAATATATGAATAATACTAGAATAGCCGATAACGGTTTAACTTAAATATGTTAAAGGAAAAATCAGTTTTGGCTACCTACTACTAAAAGATTATTAGTATGTATTGATATATTATTATTTCAGATCCATGTCCATATAATCGATGGAATTGTACAAATAAAAAATGTATAGATAAAAACTACATATGTGACGGACATAATCATTGTGGCGATAATAGTGATGAAGAAAACTGTGGTTAGATTTTTTTCTTTACATGTAATGTACTGCATTATAATTACATTTATTTAACAGCACCATTATGATGGTCACATGAAATCTTAAACTAAAACTTCTAAATTACGTTTTAAATTATAATTTGTGGATTAGAGATTCATCAATAAATAATTACAATTATATTAATTCTAAACTTAATTTTATCAGCAAAGTAGAAAACATTAATCCTATTTACAATTAATGACGAATATTAGTGTTGAACTCTAATACATGTATTTTACATTCTGATTAATTATAATGTTTTCTTATAAAGTATGTATTTTTGACACACCTCAATGGTACCTATATTTAATATTATACTCAAACTATTAAGCCAGTTATGTATTATAATTATTTGATTTTTCTTCGGGGGGTAAGGGTAGTGGGTTTGGTTGGGGGATAAGATAAGGAAGTGGCAGCTGCTCAGCCAACATGTATTTATTAAGCGAGAGATAAAAAAAAAACATTTGCAAAGTGAATTTCTCTTAAAATGTTTGCGCTAATATTTGCCAATTCTTTTATCTTACATTTCTTAAGCTACATGTTTATCTGGCTGGAGATGTAATAACTCCATGTGTATTGATAAGGTTAAAAGATGTGATAAACAGGACAACTGCGGGGACAAAAGTGATGAAGAAAATTGTGGTAATTATTTTATTTCCTACTTTTATATTTTATAACGAGTATATATGAGGCAGTATTAACGAAAACAAAATATTTAAACGTTTATTGATTGAGTCAAAGGCAGAAGCAATTATGTTATTGAAACATGCACATTGAAAAAGTCGTTACCAAAGGTTATATTTTATTTTTACTCTAAACTATATAAGTCTAAATAAGAATGTAATAAATAAATTGCATAAAAAATGAAAGATTCTGGAGAAGAGATCAAGAGGTGTAAACGTTTCGTCAATACATCAGTGTCCAGAGCTCTAAAAAGGTTTACATGGTGTGATACACAAATCAATTTGCTTTCGATCTGCTACTATTGCGATTAAAATATAGTTCAGTTATCATAGACATTTGAGTTTGCTTCATTTTGATATAATGTTGTTAGCACTACCAGAAAACAGTTGATAGCATTACAAGAAAACACTTGACAGCAGTACATGCAAAAGTTGTAAGCAGTACCAGCAACAGTTGTAAGCAGTACTAGCTAACAGTAATAGGCAGTACCAGCAAACAATTGTATGATCTATTTTATTACTGAACTTATATAAAGTTTTTGATTTTAAAATTATATTTGAATTTTGTACGATTTGTAAATATGGTGAATCATTTCCATTTTATTACACATGATGAGTAATTATTTTTTTATAACTCATTTTTACTTTTTCAAAAATACAATATTTAAATAATTATCTTCCTTTGTTCTTTAAAATGACACCGTATTCATTCATATGGTTATGTTAAAATATGAGCATTTAAAAATTTTCAAATTTAAAATGTTTTAACCCTCTTTTTAAATGTTACAAAAATCTGAATTTACACATATTTTTTCCCTAAATGCATACTTTTTAAATTTCTGTACTTTTTGAAGAGTAAAAGTGTTTGCTATTTAGATAACTGTTTCTAATTTACTTTAATATGTTTTTTATGAGAGCTAAATTTTCTGGAATATACCCCAGAGTGGGCTTTTTACATGTTGAGAATTACACTATGCAACACAATTATTTTACTTTACTATTTGAAAAATTGGTTTAGCGTAGCTACTTCTATAAAGATATTAGTATGTTATGATATATTATTATTTCAGATACATGTCCTGATAAATGGTGGAAGTGTAGAAATAAAAAATGTATTCCTGAGAGAAACATATGTGACGGACAAATTGATTGTGGCGATAATAGTGATGAAGAAAACTGTAGTAAGATTTTTTTTAATGCAATGTACGGCAGTACAATTAAATTTACGTAACTGGACAAGTGAACATTGTACAAATTACTATTGTGATTGTCACATGAGTACCTTAATTGATACGTCAAAATAAGCTTAAAATTATGATTGGTTGAATAAAGATTCATCTTTAAATAATTACAATAATATTAAATATAAAAGTAATTTAATCTACATAGTAGAAAACATTAATCCTATTTACAATTAATGACGAATATTAGTATTGCTAAACCAAATCTAATACTTGTATTTACATTCTGATTAATTATTATGTCTTCCTATAACATATTTATTATTTGCAGACCTCAATATTACGTATTATTAATATCGATTACAAATTATTAAGTAAGTCATTTATTATTTTAATTTTTTCTTCGATGTTTGAGTGAAGGGGTTAGGCTAGTATATAAATGAGGAAGTATGTATACATACGCGGAAAAATAAAAAAAACATATTTTGTCATATGCACTTTGATATATTAAAGAGAGTACAAAAGCTACTTTAATCGAAAACAAAACGATATAAATATTGATTGAATGAGTCAAAGTATGGAGGGTTTACCCAAAAGCAATAATATGTTATTGTAAACATAAACATTTAAAGGATTATCAAAAAAACTTTTTTTTTAAATCTTAAATAATTAATCTATATGAATATAAATGAATTCAGTGTTCACACTGGTAAGCTTAACTCCAGAAATCTTCACCACTTGCCTTAAACTTTATAGACTTTATTGCAGTAGATTACTCGCGTGTTGATATAAATATATATATATATATATATATATATATATATATATATATATATATATATATATATATATATATATTAGGGTGCCACTAAATGTATAGGGAAAAAAATTATAAGTTTCATTGTCCCACCCCCTAATTTTTTCCTTTTGTTATGCTAAGTAATTTTACCAAGTTTCATGAAGATACAGTGATATTTAGAGGTAGCTCAAAGGAGTCGAAGTTTTATATGATATGCAAAAATGTCTCTATTTGACACACAAGGCAAACTGGAGGCAATTTCTGTCACGTATTTATATTTTCATGTCAGTGCAATATATATTACTGCTAGTGCCACAGTGACAATAAAAGAAGTTGTTCAGTCCTGGCATAAGGCATGCATTCCAGTTTGCAAAGAATGCCACATAATTGCCAAGATAAAGGATCTCCATTCAGCATTGATTGGAAAAAAACGTATCCTGCAGAACATATACTAAAGGAGAAGGGGCACTAATTTACTGTAAGTTATACTTATTTGTTTGATGTTGCACATGCTGAAGCCTTAACTAAGATGCAGGTACATGAAGACATAAAATTTCTTGAAGCACAAAGAGAGAAAGGGAGGCGTGGTTGCATGGGTCCAGTGGATATGGTACTAACTCGGAAAGAACAAAGGTCTCATAAAAGGCGCTTAGAGCAAGAATATCGTAAGGAAAAGCAGGCTAAGCGGATTTAACATGAGGCAAAGAAGATGGAGTTTAGTGCCATCAATGCCAGTGACACAGAGGCTAAGAGCACCGATGGTTTTGATCCCGATGATCCTGATGAACTCAACGAACCACCTGAAGTGTCTACTAAATTAGTGAGGATTGTCCAATCCACCAATATTGTGAGTTCAGGTTTGGTATCTGCATTTTACAGAAGTAAAATTAGTGACAAAAACGACGTTTACATTATTCCAGCAGCAGCAGAATCGCTTGGCCACATTACTGCAGCCCTGGCGATTAACATGAAATCAGTCAGACATAGTCAACGTAAACATTGTGAAGCAGCAGCTACAGATATTCATGCATCTTTTCATCCAAACTGCCTATTAACTAAGCACGTGGATGGGAAAACGTTGCCTGCATTAACATTCAAAGAGTTAATTGATCGTCTTGCTGTTCTGGTATCCGATGATGGAACAATGAAGTTGCTGGGAGTACCGAAATTGCCAAATGGAACTGGGAAGGCCGAGGCAACTGCCGTGTTTAATCTTATTCAAGAATGGAACATTGCTGATAACATGAAGTTCATGTGTTTCGACACTACGGCTAGTAACACTGGCATAAATGCAGGTGCCTGCATTCTTCTGGAGAAGAAACTTGGCAGAGAATTCATCAGCTTAGCGTGCAGGCGCCATATAATGGAACTCATCGTGGTAAAGGTGTTTTATTCACTGTTGGGTCCATCTAGTGGACCAAATATCAAGTTATTCCAGAGATTTCGTAAATATTGGGGCTCAATCGACACACCAATGTATGCAAGTGGAATGGATGTAGATTAATTGCAGTGGTTCTCAATCCAGTTCGGGATGGCCTCATTCACTTCATTCAGCATTAGCTAACAGTGTTTCAGCCCAGAGATGATTATCGTGAGCTTCTGCAACTGTCACATCTTTTTGTAGGAGCAGCTTGTGGTGCAGATGAAAAGATTCTGGCTCCTGGAGCTTATCATCTGGTCCGGTGGATGGCAAAACCGTTTTACAGCGTTAAGATTATCATTTGGCGTTCTCAGTTCCAACTTACTGCACGTGAATTGTCATCACTAGGTCACTTCAACACCTTGATACTTAAGGTCAACCTGAATTCTCGGTTTACATCGCCATGTGCTACATCTGCTCCCCGTAAAGATTTACAGCTACTTCAACAATTGGAGAACTACAAGGAAACAAACGACACCGTTGCCAAAGCAGCAATAAAATCATTTTCTGGACACTTGTGGTATTTGAGTGAAATTCTGGTAGATTTTTTTTTCTGACAATGATGTTTTATCTGAAATGAAGTTAGTCATGGTTGCAGCATTTAACACTATAACAACAGAATAGCCTTCTGCCCAACATTACAACAAAATAAACTTTCTGATTTATAGCAACTACATTGTTGGTCAGAAGAAAGTTGCGAGTTTGAAAGTCGTCAATGATGCAAGAGAGCTTGGAGTGACCCTGAGTCAAGCATTCAATGGAGTACTAACCAATCAAGAGGAACATAAACAGTTTTTGTTACAAGTAGTAGCGAAACACCTTCGTTACTTTCCTAATGCTAACAAGTCTACCCTAACTGTCCCAACCGCAGCTAGAATATCTTTACTTGGACTTGAAGACATGTAATTAGTGAATAGTGATCTTTCAGTCTGAACAATGTTGAATTGACTCTTTATGTTAATTAGCTGAAGGTTCTGAAAGTTACTATTCTGTTACAATGTACAAAACAGTTGTTTGTTCTCTTTTACAGCAATAGGTGTCTTCAAGTAACTTGATTTTTTGTGTTACAGCAGGATTACCGTTTACCGTATGGTAATGTCGCGAAAAACTGATTATTGCAAAACTTTGACACCGTTGAGCTATCAATAAATATTATCAGAAAACATTCAAATTTTGCCAATTTTATTCTTATAACATTACTAACACATTTTGGGTGGCACCCTAATATATATATATATATATATATATATATATATATATATATATATATATATATATATATATGATATATACAATAGGGTGGTCGTTATTTTCAAAGTTGCAAAATACTCAACTCTTAGCCCTTAAATTGTTTCATTTTGATACAAAAACAACGAAAAACGTTGGGCGCATGTTATACAACACTAGAATTAATTTTACATTCTCATGTGCATTTTGTTATCCAGACTAAGTTCTAATAAATGAAGTTCTTATAAAGCCTATTACTATTACCATGTTACCAATTTATTCAGAGATTAATTTCTGCTTTTTAGTACGCAAGAAAAGCGTTGTTTTTTATAAAATATTTTTTATAATGTAATTTTTATTTATAAACAAAATTAGAAACAAGGACTTTCTCAATACTTACTATTATATTACATATGTTTTAGCCAAGGCAACGCATGGCCGGGTAAGCTAGTACTAAATAATAATTAATAAGTACTATTTTAAAGGCTCAATTATGATGAAAGGAAGGTCAACAATTGTCTTATCATTTGACATCAGTGTCCAGAGCTCAAAAAATTTTCACATGTTCAGATGAATTATATTTTTACCCTCTGATCTGTTATTCTTGAGATTGAAATATAGTTTAGTTGTTAAAGACATTTGAATTTGCTTTACTTTGGTATACAGTTGTTAGTAGTACCAGCAACAAGTTAATGATTGTACTAGCAAATATGTGTATGATGTATTTTATTACTGAAGTTATACTAAGTTGTTATATTTTAAAATTAAATATTCATTTTTTTTTACGATTTTTAGTATGTCTGTTTTTTTAACAGCAAAATTTTTTTGGAAAAATTACAATAAAGTTGGCTATTTTTGCATGTTTAGAATTATCTTAAAATTTAACAAGTTTAAGCAAATCTTTATTTCCCTAAATTTTGCACTACGTAGAATAATATGGTATCAATTATCTTAGGATGATCAGTATGCTGTAGACAAAGTCTGATAAACTATAATACTTTAAAGACAAATCAGTTTAAGGGAACTATGTATATGAGGGTTATAAGTATGTAATGATATTTTATTATTTTTAGATCCATGTCATGAAAAAAGATGGAAGTGTAAAAATGAAAAATGTATTCCTAAGAATTACATATGTGACGTAGAAAATGACTGTGGCGATAACAGTGATGAAGAAAACTGTAGTAAGAATTTCATTTTTTTTATGTAATATACTGCGCTACAATAAATGAAATATAATTAAATTTACGTAACAGTGCATTATGCATTATACCTTTGTAGGAGTCTCATAAAATCTATATCTAGTACTTAAAAACTACGTTTACATGTTTAAATAATGAATCATTAATTCATTTATAAATAATGCCATTGTGGAGAAATAATATAGTCTAAGCAAGATGACGCAATTTGGTAGGCTACCCCCACCACATTATCCATGGTGTCATTCCGCCATCTTGAGTGTAAATATTGAGAGTTTTAGTGTATATCTATTCACTAATTACATGTCTTCAAGTCCAAGTAAAGATATTCTAGCTGCGGCTGGGACAGTGAAGGTGGACTTGTTAGCATTAGGAAAGTAACGAAGGTGTTACGCTACTACTTGTAACAAAAACTGTTTATGTTCCTCTTGATATTAAACCGACGGTTCGGAGCACATGCTTTGTTTTATAGTCAGTCTAGCTTTGGACATCGAGATAGATGGATGCATGTTTACATTTTGCTATTGTACTCCTCCTGAATTTACCTTTATGTCAGTTTATGTTCAAATATTAAATGATTGTTTGATGTTACTTCACTGGAGTTAACTTCATAATTTGAGTTGTCTGAATTATTACACCTTCTACAAGTATGATCATTATAAGGACCCGTAACATATATTTGGCACCTCCGACGTCGAACTGACTGAATTTGATGGATTCAAGAGCAGCGCAGAGAGTACATTAAGACTCATGGTAATTAACGGTTAAGTATTCATCGGTGAATTCCGTGGCGGCAACCAACCCTGCTGTGTGCCGTCGTGGGCGACCTGCTGTGTGCTGTCGCAACCAACCCTGTTGTGTGCCGTCATGGGCGACCTGATGTATGCTGTCGCAACCAACCCTGCTGTGTGCCGTCGCGGGCGACCTGCTGTATGCTGTCGCAACCAACCCTGTTGTGTGCCGTCGTGGGCGACCTGCTGTATGCTGTCGCAACCAACCCTGTTGTGTGCCGTCGTGGGCGACCTGCTGTGTGCCGTCGTAACCATTCCCGCTGTTTGCAGTCGTGGGTGACCTGCTGTGTGCTGTCGCAACAACCCTGCTGTGTGCCATCGTTGGAGACCTGCTGTGTGCCGTCGTAACCATTCCTGCTGTGTGCCGTCGGCACCTCCTCATCGTCGGAGGAACTCCCACCATAGGATCATCGAGGACCAACCTGTGTGTTTATCAACCTCACCATCGGAGAACATCAAACATCGCGGACCGGGAACATCGAGGATCAACCTCATTTTACAGAGGGCGTTGCAGTATGGACACATACTTGTCTAGGTTTGAAATGCTAGCTACTAGCGCGGGTATGCCGAAGAATACATGGGCCACGTCAATTTTAGGATTTATAAGAGGCAAAGCCCAGGATGTATGTTTAAAACTAAGTGAAAATGAAATAATAAATTATGATGTTGTGAAAGAATCATTAATGAAGATTTATGGTAACACATGTGATGGTTACAGTGAAAAATTTTATAATATTCGCCCATCACGAGAGGAAGACCCTAATATATTTATCACCAACCTTAGTTTGTTTTTTGATATATGTGTGGCTCTGTCTGGGGGGAAACAAAATTACCATGATTTAAGGGAACTGATTTTAGTAGATAGGGCAATTAATGTGTGCCATACAGATTTAGTGAATTCTTGAAAGAAAAAGGACCAAAAACTGTAGAAGATGTCACTGATTTATTGAGAAAGTATAGGTCCGCACATCCAGAAAAACCCATATCTAAGTTAGAACCAGACCATAACCAGATGTGCTGTGCTTTGCTAAGGCTATACCATATCCTAAACGTGGCCGTAGCTTAAGTCCTGGGAACAGGAATAGATAAAGTGACCGACATGACGGGGACAAATTATGTTTCTCATGCGAAAGAGCCGGACATATATCGCTAGACTACAAAAGAGGAAATGGAGGTAGTGATAGCCTATGTTACCTGTGTAACGGGAGGGGACATTATGCCAGGAACTGCACTAGGTCCCGGGGAAATAGTCAGGGGAGAAAAGGACAACAGACCAGAACCATGGACAAGACCAGACAGAGACAAAGAGATAGGGTACAACAGGCTATGTTAGTTTAGGGGGGAGGTAATGGTTTACATTTTTACCCTGGGTTCGTTGGTGATGTACCTGTGAAGGTGCTACGTGACACTGGGGCAACGTGCGTGTGTGTCCGTAGAACATTGGTAAAAGATAGTGAATTCACGGAAAGAATGGGTCTATGTTCGTCATTTGATGGGACTGTACACGAGTTACCCATAGCCGCCATTAATCTTAGAAGTCCATTTTACACAGGGCTATTTGAAGCATTAGTCATCGACAAACCAACTTACGACGTTTTAGTGGGCAATACTGAAGGCGTAATAGAGTGCGATCCCATGGAATAGGATAAATGGACAAAACTTAATGATCCCACTAATAACTGTAATGCTGTGACAATGGCTCAGGCTAAAGAGGAAAACCTTCATAATCAGTCATCAATTAGTAGTACGGATAACTGCTCAATTAATACTCAGGAAGTAAAAAGTATACAAAGGGAAGAGAATGTAGTCAACTTTCCTAATCCACCCATGACTGACAATGATAAATCTAGTGACATTGCTGTGGTTGAGATGTCTGACAGGGTCAGCATAGATGAAGAGACATTTTTTACCGAACAACATAATGACGTTTCCATATCTAAGTTAATCAACCGGGATAAAAAAATCATTTAGAGACAGGGAAATCATTCAGTTAGAAAAAGGTGTTTGGGTTAGAAACACACAGTACATGAATAAAACGGTGAATCAACTTATCGTCCGAATGAAGTATAGGAAATTAGTTCTTAGGACAGCCCACGATTCACCTTTAGCGGATCATTTGGGGGTTACTAGAACCAAATATAGAATATTAGGCAAATTCTTTTGGCCCGGGGTTACCAGAGACGTAGAGAGATATGTTAGGACGTGTGACCTGTGTCAATCAAAGGGGCCATAATGTACCAGGGGGAAGCCCCATTACAAACAACCGATGTAGTTGACAGACCGTTCACAAAATTAGCTATTGATATAATTGGACCTATGTCAGTGCTGTCCTATAGAGGGCATTGTTTATCTTAACGGTAGTGGATGTATGTTCCAGATGACCAGAGGCGGTGTCACTTAAATTCATAAGGGCTGAGGACATAGCACAGGCACTGATGACTATTTTTTTGTAGAACAGGCTTCCCGGATGTTATTTTATCTGACAGAGGTACTCAGTTTGTATCTGAGTTAACCAACCATTTTACCTCTGTATTGGGGATCAAACAAATCTTTACATCGCCATACCATCCCCAAAGTAATGGAATTCGTGAGTGACTGAACGGAAGTATAAAAAAAATGGTCAGTAAAGTGTCTGATGACAATCTAGGAGACTGGGACCTCATGTTACCTTGTGTATTGTTTGCATATAGGGAAATTCCACAGGAAACAACAGGATTTTCAGCTTTTAAAATGGTGTACGGTTCGAATCCAATTTTTAACGTAATGTTCTCTACAAGGTAGAAAATGTTAATCCTGTTTACATCTTTTTACGACTTGTGTCTGGATTCGTGGTCAGGAAATCTTGTGGTATGTTCAAAGCTGTGAAAAGTTTCCTGGCGTGTTGCGATACGAAATCAAAAAGTTTATTTTGTTGTAATGTTGGAAAGAAGGCCATTATGCGAGGATGATCTGTTGTTATATTGTCAAGTGCTGCAACAATGGCTAACTTCATTTCAGATGAAACATCATTGTCAAAAAATGCATAACCTACCAGATTTTCACTCAAGTACCACAATTGTCCAGATAATGCTTTTATTACTGCTTTGGCAACTGTGTCATTTGTTTCCTTGTAGTTCTCCAATTGTTGAAGTAGCTGCAAATCTCTACGGGGAGCTGATGTAGCATATGATGATGTAAGCAACGAATGCAGATAAACCTTAAGTATGAAGGTGTTGAATTGACCCAGTGATGACATTTTACGTGCAGTAAGTTGGAACTGAGAACGCAAAATTAAAATCTTAACTCTTAATCGACGGCAGGTTTTTGGCATTTTTTTATTACCAAACAGGTGTCCTTACATTTTGGACTATATTGTCTGTTTCCTTTATAGCCCATATATGTGTGATATATCATTTTTTTTCTACTTTGAATAGGCTTTAAAACTGTGCAGCTTATCTTTGTGAAAATGAAACTTGATAATATTTAAAAAAAAAGAATTTAACAAAACAAAATTATTATTTTTTTAAAGTGTACAAACAGCAATAAGACAAAAAACATGTATTAAAAACAAAAACATTTTTTCAGACATTTTATTAATCTACATATATTTCTGAAATGAAATATTCAGTTATCAATCAATTTCTTCAAAAAATAAATGTTTGGTGGCTTTTTATCAAATATGCATATTTTCCTTTAATTATTCACATAAAAAATTTAATTTTAAGAAAAACGCAAAAAATGTAGAAAAAAAAGTTTTTTTTTATGAAAAAAGACATAATGCACAGTGTGTTTTTTGCACTGCCGCTCACTTTTTTGACAAAATGTCAAAAAAGTGAGCGGTATGGCTTTATGCGCGCCTGTGTCGTGAGGCTACCTTGTGTTTTTTCTTGAAAAAGTTGAAAAAAAATGTTTTTTGGTCAGTTTTGAATGTTTTTATATATATATTTTTTTTGATTTAGCGAGTGTTAGTTTCATTTTTGTCACTAGATTTAAGTTCTTTTTCCACTAAATAATGAGAATCTGAGTCCATTTTAATGTAGTCAAAGTGACTGACAAAACGTAAACAAATCAAAATGGCCGGTCAACTGATAGTGTTATTTTATTTGTGAGAAATTGTAGTTAAATAAAAAATAAATAAATATTTTTTATTAGAAAGTATTTAGAATGCATTTTTTTAATAAAAATATAACATTTGTAATAAAAAAATATTTAAAAAAATATTATTTTTCATGGTTTGACTTTATGGATCACCAGAGTCACATTTTATTGTATGCCGTTTGTTGGGAGTTAAGTCTAAATCAGTTTTGCTATGAAACCGGGCCCGGTGATAAGCTCCATGACCCAGAATCTTTTCATCTGCATCACAAGCTGCACCTAAAAAAGTAGTGACAGTTGCAGAAGCTCACGATAATCATCTCTGGACTGAAACACTGTTATCTGATGCTGAATGAAGTGAATGAGTTCTTCCAGAACTGGATTGAGAACTACTGCAATATAATCTACATTCATTACACTTGTATACATTGATGTGTCGATTGAGCCCCAATATTCACGAAATCTCGAATAATTTGAAATTTGGTCTACTAGATAGCCCAATCAGTGAATCAAACCCCTTTGCCACAATGAGTTCATTATGTGGCGCCTGCATGCTAAGCTGATGAATTCTCTGCCAAGTTTCTTCTTCAGAAGGATGCAGGCACCTGCATTTATGCCCGTGTTACTGGCCGTAGTCTCTCTCTCTCTCTCTCTCTCTCTCTCTCTTTCTCTCTCTCTCTCTCTCTCATTGAACTCTCTCAGTAAACAGCGGGCTGACTCTTAGTCTCTGAGAGCCCGTGAGATCAGACTTGCTGTGTGTGTGTCTCGCAACATCTGGAGACTGCCATAGAGCCCGATGGCCAGCAAGCTTCCGGACTGGTCCACCATGTGGACTCGAAAAGCAAATGATCTACGGTTTCCTCTACCTCCCTGCAGTGTCTGCAAAGGATGTCGACATTGGACCTCAACCTCCCAAAGTACGCGCCAATAGGACAGTGCCCAGTACGGAACTGGGCAATTAGCGCCTGCTCGACTCTCCTAAGCTTCCACCATGGGTCAGTTTGGACGGCCGCTCCAGAAACTTACGGACAATCCTTCCATTCACCCCATTGTCCCAGCTAGAGAACCACTTCGATTGTCCAAAGAGACAGATATTGGTACGCTCTGCCTCGAATGAGGCTATATGTTATCAGCAATGTTCCATTCTTGAATAAGGTGAAACACGGCAGTTGCCTCGGCCTCTCCAGTTCAATTTAGCAAATTTGGTACTCCCGGGAGCTTCATTGTTCCATCACCAGATACTAGATTAGCAAGACGTTTAACTAACTCTTTTGATGTGAATGCAGGCAACATTTTTCCATCCTAGTGCACAGTTAATGGGCAGTTTAGATGAAACGATGCATGAATCTCTGTAGTTGCTGCTTCACGGTGTTTACGTCGACTACGTCTGACTTATTCCTTGTTAATCGCCAGGGCTATAGTATTGTAACCAAGTGATTCTGCTGTTACAATTATGTAAACTGCGCTTTAGTCGTTGACTTTACTTCTCACTAATGCACTGCAAAACCTGAAATCACAATATTGGTAGATCAGACAATCCTCACTGGTTTAGTAGACAATTCAGGTGTTCGGGGAGTTCATCAGGATCATCGGGATCATAACCATCGATGCTCTTAGAATCTGTGTCACTGTCATTGCTGGCGCTAAACTCCATCTTCTTTGCCACTGGCATGATGGTACCTGTGCTATCAAACAGTGTTTGTACATAAGAACCAATGTTAAAATCACTTAACGTTTTGAAGTGATGATGATGATAATGACACTTACGTTATTGTCGAATGGTAGAAGTACTGCACAACAGTAGTTTTCTTAATACAATAGAATTAACTATAAATAACAAAATTAGTAATAAAGAAGAAAACAAAGAAGCAATATATATATATATATATATATATATATATATATATATATATATATATATATATATATATTAAAGTGCATCACCACAATAGAGGAAAAAATTAAGCTGTTTATGTTTCTTATTTGTTCTGATATCATTAATAATAACTTGTTTAAAAAACTACTCAAATCAGAGTTGATTTAGAGGTCCCCCCCTTCCCCCCCCCCCGTCGGGGCCCAGGAAATCACAAAACATGACATGGAAAGAAAAAACGTTTATTCTAGCCTATATAAAAAATACATACAAGTATTGAATTGTTTATTACTGCTGCATTTTATTTAGTTTCTCTTTGTTGAATGTTTCTAAGGTTTATGCATATTTGAGATGTTTTTGCGGTCCATTTCTACCACTTTAAGAATGTTTTGAAAATGTTCATCCGTTCGCGTTGCTTCAACAAAGTCAGATATCAGTTTCACTCCTCTCTCGGCACAATCGTTAACAACGTTAATAGCAGCAACATTTTATGCACTTGCAATGTAAGAAGCTGTTTGGCACCAATCATCAACAGGCAGTTGGAGGAATCCTGTGTCCAGTTGAAGTCTGTATATAGTAAACCACGAGTCAACTCCAGCCAGATCACACAACCGAGTTTTAGAATCAATTGATTGGAATCGTGGATTTCCCAAACCATTTCAAAATCGATTTTGTTGAGTATGGAGGGCAACTAACGGTCAAAGCATAAGTAGAGCATCTGCTAGAGCTCGCTTTTCCAACACAGGTACATCTTTGCTGAACAGAGCAAGTAGGATCATTTCAGCAGTGAGGTACCATAGATGCCTATTCAGGGCACGGATTGCTGACTTGGATATGTCTTTGTTGACATCGTTGTAATCCACAAGTCGTTTGTAGAGATGTAGATCATTCCATGGTGCATCCACACTCTGTTTGCAAGTGAGTTACCACACGGCATAAACATGTGTTACAAATGTAGCAAATGCACGAATCTTTGGCACTTGGTCACTTGTGGTAATAGTATCTGGAGGCAGAGGCGCAACCAGTATGTTGAAGTTGGTAGGGTCCAAAATATTAGGTAAGATGAAAAATGGTATGTCTGTCCCCAAATTGTGATAGGATCGAATACCAGTGGCTTTATTTTTGGTAGGGTCCGGACCCGCCCGACCCGTTCATCGGCTGCGCCCATGCCTGGAGACAATAATTGAATTCGTTCTTCACACAATACAATCTTGAGGCAATATATCAGCTTTGTCATTCTTCGTGCTTTGTGCAGGGTACCTCGTCTTTTAAAGTTAACCTCCTTATTTCTAGCATTCAGGTAAACAAGGGACAGCTTAAGGAACTCGTGGTAGTCGTCTCACAAGAATTCGGTTTGTTTACTAGAGTTGACATGAGCAATTACCGCATCTCTCATTATCGTAAGTCGCTTTTGAGCCTTTAAATCTTGATGAGCTAACGTAAACGAACGACGTACGAGACCAATCATGTTCCACCAATTCCCAATTACTTCGCAGCTTGGTGAACAAAGTTATATCTGGGGCTTTGGAAACGTCTATTTATTCTATAAATTATTCTTGACATCCAACGTGCTCTGTGTACAGCTCCTAGAGCATGGAAATGAATTCCACGTGGTGGTGTTCCTACAAAAAAGTGACAGCCAGTTCCACAAAATTCTCTGTAATCATCTCGTGGGTGACGAATTTTAAGACTGTCGTTTACAAACTGCAATATGCTCTCTTTGAAAAGGTCTTCTTCAGTCATCCCATCTACAGTATCATAGGATCCCTTCTCTATAAAATGTCAATACTCTTTATATTGTTCGAAAAGTGAAATATCAGGTCCTGATGAGGGCCCACTTATCTTCAATGCGGTGAACACTTTTTCCAGAAAAATTCCCATCATTTGGTGGCGGCAAGATGAATAAGACTTTTTTTCAAGCAGCTTTGCAATTAAAACAGACGCCCCTTTGGAATCCCCAGTGTTACTTGCTATTGTGTCAAAACTTAATGCTACTAAAAAAAGGTTCCCTTAGCACTAAAGGGCCATCGGGGCAGATGAAGTGTAGAATTCATCTGTTTCTATAACCTCGGCATATGAAAGGATTGTGCGGTTAGCTCAATATGTATTTATTTGTCCTATAGGAAAGAAAAGAATTTGATATAAAGCTTTGTGTGCTGAATCCGTATATGATACAGTTACTTTATCATATATAAGTTCACATCTTGAAATAGTTTTAGACACACTGATGGTAGTACAGTTTGTGCATGTGCAGACAACAAGTCTATAAGTAATTCAGCACTAAAAAGTATTCAAGTTTATAAAAACATAATGTTTTAGTCCTACAATATTTTCCACAAACTTTTAATGCTTGTTATAATTATATGGCTGTTAAATATGACATTCGACGGTTATATATATATATATATATATATATATATATATATATATATATATATATATATATATACTACAAAACAACATTTGTTCTTTTATGATAGTTTAGTCATATCTTTTTTTTTTTTTTTTTTTTTAAATGGAAAAAAAGTTTCAATAAAATAAACTTAATAATAATATAAAAATAAAATCGGTGAGGATTTCCCAGATATTGTCATTTCCATATGGTCACCAGATGTTGACATTAAATTAGTTATATACTGTATGGCATTAAACATGTTTGAGAAGTACCATTTTAATTTTATTTACATTAAAAAAACATCTGCTTTGATACAATGGTGTTACATTAGGTTTGTTCGTTTCAGCTTAATGGCAAGTATTCATTCGCTGAGCAGCAGTGCTAAACTGAAATTAATCACTTTACTAAGGAGTTTTTTCCAAGTAAAGGAAATATAGTTTAAATTGTATGTTATATGGTGTTTTAGTTGTTTTACTTACAATTTTAAATTATATTCTTGTCAGAATATAATAGGTCCAATAGAACCAGCAATTTAGACATCTGCTGGCTAAGATAATTATTAAAAAGCACAATTCTTTTTTTCGTTTTTGCTTCGAAAATATTATACTACACCAGTACTTCTGGTTGATTCACATAGTATCCACATAAAATGGCATGTGATACTTCATTCTAGTATGTGGGGGAGATAGATGGAGTTCCGATTTCTTCAGTTGAGTGGAAGAACAAACATTAAGTTACTTTTGTGCATGTCGTTGCCGGATAAACCAATAGGTAACATAATCTTAAAAGCAGTTTATTATGTCGATTGTTCCTCTATAATAAGTGAATAGAATTAACACCTGCTGGGAGTTGATCTAATGAACTAAATGATTGCAGAGAACTAACTTTAAGTCAAAAGTAAAAATAATGGTACATGCGCCATTTAACTGTCATAGACATGACCATATCTAAATTCTGAAGCTCAAAATATATATTTAGTTACATTTGACATTTATTTTTGGTTTTTTTTTTGTCCATTTAAAAATGAACATAATTCTTGATAACTATTAAGGGATTGTTGAATTCAAAAAGTATCTGTCACCAAAATTAACCACTGTCTGATTTGAGTCTTGATAAATTTGTGCATGGAAAATAATAATATACTAAAAAAATTATACCCATATGTTTTTTTTTAATGTATAAGTTTTACAAAATAACATATAATTGATTATATTGTCGCAATGAGTTCTTTAGAAATTAACAACAACATGAGAATATTAATGAGATGGAGAAAAAACAAGATAGCATACACCTCATTTTAAATTATGATATATTGCAAATTGCACATCTCCACACCATCAAAAATACAAAGGGTTTTTTTTTTTTAAATCAGTAACCATGAAACTTATTTGTATTAATTTGACAGTATGGACGTGCAAAACATTACAAAAATTAAACTGTTAAAACACAATCAGAACGCTTAGAAAAAAATATGTAATATTTGTATCACTGTAAATCAAATGTAATGTTACGATTTTATAAAGTTAATCTTCACCAGCGTGTACATTAAATGTAAACTTATTTTACTGAACCACTAAACTTAAATTAACTTTTTATAAAGATTGTATTATATTTGTAATGACTTAGGCATATTTCTTTTTTAATTATTTATCGTATGTGTACTATAGTGACCAATATTTTATTGAACTTTCTAGAAATTAAAACGATAATGCAATTTAATTCAATAGGAATTTTGATTTGTTTCGTAGTACTGTTAAATATAAATCTATGCACATCAAATATAACTCATTTTAAAATATTTTTCAATTGTGTTCATTCTTATGTAAGTTTTTACTTCACAGATGTTGAAGGCAATCTTTGTGATTTTGAAATGGGCAGGTGTGGATGGCGGTTGGGTCATGTGCATTATAACTATCTTGGTGGCTCAGGTAAAATTTTAGGACTGTTTTGTTTGTTTTTTATATCAATACTATTGTATGAATTTACAAAGAAATTCATTGCATTAAACTGAAATCGCTCTAAATATTTTTTAAACAAACGTTATGAACATTTCAATTTACTGTATTACAAGCCTGCAAACGAAATTTAATTTGTATTTAATATATACAGTAATAAATATGGAACAATATTTTTCACATTTACATATTATTGAAATAAATCATTTTTCCAATTTTGGAAAAAAATATATTCAAATCACTTATTAATAAAAATATTTTCTAAGTCTTGCCTTGTAAAAGTAAACGAATTAGAAAAATTGAAACAATATTTATATTAAGTGTTACCGAGTTAAAATATTTCAAATATTCAATATCTTCCTTTGTCATTATTTGTTTCAGTAAGAAGGAATGTTGTAACATCTATAGAAACATTAAAGCAAGATTAATTATTTTGCAATGGTTGTAATGCTTGACGTTGCCGACAGCATTTATTAAATAGAGTACATTTGGGATTGTTGTGTGCATAGTACAAAGTCAAAGTTGTTTTTTTTAAACTGAACATTAAAAGATCAAAGGTGTGAAATGATAACGACATTTTTTTTGTTTTTGGAATGTGGTTGAAAGGTCTTCGCTTTATTTCTTCAATAGACTAAAGGGTAAAATCAAAGTTAATGGCCATTGAGACCACGGTTGTGTTCGAAAAAGATTTACATTTTTTGTTAACATATTGAAATAATGGACATGGTCTTCTATCAAAGTCCTTCGATTTTTTTGTCGTTAGCCTTTACAGAAAAAATACAACTAAAAATGCTAAATTTAAAATAAGTTTATATTTCCCCTCAGTTTTGTAGGAATGATCAAATATAAAGAAATTAGAACTATGAAAGGAATGAACGCGGTCGCCCATGCCCAGTGGTCAATCAATTTTATTTTAATTAAATTTTTAATGTATATATGATGTATTACACTTAAAAGGTTCTAATGTTTGTTATCCCTTTCATATGAAACTGTTTAAATATTCATTTCAAATCGGCCAGTCGCACCCATTCAATGGGCACGCCAACAAGCAAATTTCAGAAATTATTGCTGGCCAGTGTCCTATAGGGGCAAGTTAACAAACAATGATCTTAACATATTACCTATTTAATAACTTGTACACGTTTAAGGTCGCGGTAACAATTTACGTCAATAAGAGCTTTTAAAATTTAAAATTTCGTTGAAAATATTTCTTTTCCATTCCCAAACAAACAAAATGTATGATTTTTAGCGCATTTTCGAGAAGTCGAATGCGCTATTGTTGCCGTTATGTCCGTTGTCATCACCCAAGATCTCAGCAACCATAAGTCCTAGACCAATGATGTATATACTTTTTTGTGGGTCTTGACCTGCTATTCCTGCATCAAAATTCCATTTTGCGATCTGATCTCTAGTAGTGGCAGTTCGACCTCCTGGAAGTGCCATATGAGCTTATTTTCCAAGCAAACATTTTTATTTCACTAAAGTGTTCAGAATTTAAGCAGAAAATTCTGCCACTGATCAAACTTATTGTTTCGAATAAAATTAATTATTTTTTTAAATACTGATACATAACACGAAAATGCGCTAACACGTCCTGTGTCCAGAATGGAACAGACTTAAGATGCTGGTTTTAACTATCAAATATCACATCCATACAAAAATTGCATTTAGATATTTAGATACGCATTGCTAAACGTATTCTCTATCTTTTATATCTCTATTTTTGACTAGTATGATATTGTAAATCAGTAAATAAATGCGTTTGTTTACATTTTAGTTTGCTATCTTAATTATCTAATGTCGTTTCTTTCTTTTGTTTAAGATAATTTAAATACGCAATAATTCATAAAATGTACGTCTTTTAATTATTACATAAAGTCTTGAGCTTAGCCCATATATAAAATTAAATATAATCTATATAAAATTAAAAGTGTTTGTATTTTCAGGTAATCACTTAAGATGTACATCCGAATTGTGCATTATATCTCACTTATTGAATTACGGTTTTGCGAATAAATGCATACAGTTTTCTTATTTAATAAATAAAGGTAATTTTGTTTCATAATTTTTAAACGTTTATAATCTCAATTCTAATTATTTACTATGTTCATTTATATTTATGTATCTTAAAATTAACAATAACAGTAATATTTACCATATTCAAGTCTACCAATTATAATTATCAATTAATGAATTTTATTTTAAGTTTTATAATTATAGGTGCATCATTAAAACTATAGTTCCACTTGACTAGCCAGAACGTCAACGATTAAAACGCAATTAACTGACTTCCTTCTGTATTTATTAAGATCCGATATAATGATTATCTGATAAACGATATTTTTATATAGGCCTATATATTCTCCGGAAACTGTAAATGTTAAGATCATTTATAAGACTAGTGATGTGTTGAAATTGTTACAAAGATACTAATGTCATGTATTATGTTTCATATAATAGCTATTTCCGTTGAGAACACCACAGATGATCGTAGTTTTGATTTTTAAAATATGTATTATAAAATTATTTCGTTGTTAATATTTCTTACTGGAGTGTGTTGTTAGATCACGTATACTTGCTATGACATAACCATAATACTAAATAGATGTATAGAATATATGATTGACTGTAATAAAAGTAGATTTACCATGAGCAATTTTCATAAATATGTAATTATTTTTAAAAAAATCATCGTTGAGTTATGTTTTCATGAATATAAATACTTTATATTTGTCTATGAAACAAAATTTGCCGTAAAAATATTTTTTAAATGGATTTTTTTAAACAATAAGCAAATAAATAAATAAAAGATTTATTCATTATATTGTAATACAAATATCGGTTGTTAGTACAAATATGTATACATGAGGAATACAAAAAAATTCTGCAATCGATGATAGTGAATATCTTTTTAAGTAAAGTACTATAATCTTAAATTAATATGTCGAATTAAAATTGTATTTATTAGTCTTTTAAATTGTAGAACATTTAAAATTGAACGATTTTTAAAAAGGGATCTTACATTTAAAATAAAATGACTGATTTGTGACGATAAGCGCGACTATTAATTCTTCTCTGAGAGGTTTAATATGGAACTATTGTTATCTTTGTTAAGCATTGTATAATTTTAAAATGCAGTTTACCTATTCATTAATACTAGTGCGTTTTCTACTCCATAGTGGTTATGAAATAGTTCTTCTAAACTCATAACCTTTTTTGCCCCGCCCTTTTTTTCAGCATTATATTTTTACACAAGTATATATTAGAGTGGTTCAAAATTTTTTTTTTCTTCAAATTTAACCGCATAGGCCATTAATGGATTAGGATTGATGTAATAGGTAACAAGTAAAAAATTCTGTCAAAAATATTGACATTAACAGACTGCTCAAAGGGTCTCCTTCTTTTGGAATATTTGTAAGCCTATATGATGCAATTTTTAGTGGGTTTTTTTAATTGTCTTTGTAGTGTACTAGTATGAAATTTAAATTGTTAATTTTGCAATATTCATTCTGCAATTTGCACTTCTGTGCGTTCTTTTTATTTCAATTGTAATGATCAATATGTCATCTGTACCTCCAAAGACTTTCAAAAATAGATCTGAAACCGATGTCTGGTTAATTGGTCAACAGATAGCATCTCTTGATTTAGTCAATTGTTCTAACGGCCTACCAACTATGGGGCTCAATCTGCGTCGTTTATTTTATTACCTGAAGAGTCAGAAGCTTACTCTCTCTGAAAGCTGCTCAAAAATGATCGATGAAGTTTTTGCTATATGGTTTATAGCGCACATCCCAACGACACAGAAACCAAATGTTGTAGTGTTGTTTTCGTTGACGAAAACTAAAACTAAAACCTTCGTTGACGTAAATGTTGACTTTTCGTCAACGAGAACTAAAACTAAAACTAAAATTAGCAGCAAGACTAAAACTAGACGAAAACTGAAATTATTACAGAAAAAACGAAATAAAAACTGAAACTAAAATATAGTGTTCTTTCGTTCACGAAAACTAAAACTAAAACCTTCGTTAACGAAAATGTTGACTTTTCGTCAACGAGAACTAAAACTAAAACTAAAATTAGAAGCAAGACTAAAACTAGACGAAAACTAAAATTATTACAGAAAAAACGAAATAAAAACTGAAACTAAAATATGACCTGTGACTAAAACAACACTACAATGTTGTTGT